>CM065435.1:26447500-27047500 GCA_033030585.1 Hippophae rhamnoides | reverse complement strand
AAATATATAATTATGGTTAGATGTCTATAATGCTACAATAAGTCCAATTTCGATAAGGAATAGTTATAATATTAACTCTTTCCCCTATATATACTCACATATGCATAAATTCACAAATAACTATAACTTAACTTGGATATAATAGCTCACATATAACAGATAATCACAACCAAATATGATATTTCCTCATAATCATAGAACAAGACTGTTGATCTCTTATGGATTTCATCATCTTGTTAATAAATTAAGCATTGAAGGGCTAAAGACTACCCCTATAATGGTTTGAGGTCCTAACAATTTATTTTATCTCTCATATCCATATAGGACAATCCTATCTAATGTTGAAAAAAATTGACATCAACATATAGTGCCGTCTATGGGAAAGAAGTGTGTTCTACTTGGCTGAAACAATCATAAAATTGTAGAACTCTCAAAAAATTTCTCAAATTTTCTCATTTTTAAAAACATTTACATAGGTGTTTGACAAGAGATCGAGGAGCAACAAGGTTTTCTAAGGGAAGACTTCATACTCATATGGTCTATAGTTTTCATCAACTTGACTCTTTATACTTTTAAGAGATATTGTGGACCAGTCAATCAACTCCACCACTAAAACCCCAACTAATAATCAGAAGGTCCAGCCTACCAACAAAAATGGCCATCCGTCTGCCAGTCCTTCTAAGTTCATCACAGTCTACCAGAAATGCATATACTACACCTACATCCACCCATTATGAGCCGCATGGGTTGAGAGAAGCAGAGCTCAGGCCAGAGTCAGTCAAGACCTAATGGAAAACACACTCTAGAACATCCTAGAGAGCTTAGCAAAGCCATCAACTCTTGAACCAGTCCTTGCCTTAGATAAAATCCATGCGACATCTTCCAATGCCCAAAGTGCAGTAGATTAGACCCATATCCATTCAAGGTCGAGCCAACAATATGACGGTCCATGACAGAACCCAAGTCCTAAGCTAAGTTTCACCGACAAGGTCACGGGAAGCCAGGATGTGTCACCAAGGATATGGCTACCCAAATTCCACCCAAGATGGATGTCATTGGCTAGGAGATGATTCAACTAGATCCACTGTCTAGGAAAACCTTTACCTATATGCTATTGTTGGTCAACCATCCTTTGGTTCTGTATTGCAAGCACGAGCTACTACCACCACATGGTGTGCTATTTACCATCAATCATGGATAGTAACTTGACCCTCGATAGTGGAACATTCTCACATCTAGACTAGTTAAACGGGCATGTCTCCTGGCATCCAAATTAGAGCTCTAAACGATCTCTATAAGGCCAACTCTTTATGTTTTCAATAAAAAAAGCAAAGGATAATTTATAAGTTATAGAACTTTGATCACAAAAAATCATCTTGTGCAATCAATTAGTTAATGAGCTGGACATACATGCACTATGATCATCATCTCCAAATGATGGTTCCCATTTTTACACTTTCAACAAGTAAGGCTTCCACGGCCTTACAAGTTAAAGATGCATAACACGGGAATCAGTACTAACGACCCTTTTGAGCACATAGACAATTTCAAGGGATGGAACCATTTTTCCTCCTTGACATATGAAAATACACTTTATAACATTTTGGAGCGCCTTTCTAAGCTACAAGATTTGGAGCTATTTTCCATCAAACAAGACTCCTTATGAGATCTTCCAATGCATGGAATGCCATAGCACCCAATCTTTAATTGTACAGTCTAGACCACTACCTAACAGGTTGTGTAGTCCATGTTGATGTGCTCAAGTCCATATTGTTATCTTACAGGCCATGATGTCTACGTTACTACTACTTAGGAGTCATATAATATACACTTCCTCATTTCAATTAGAATAGTCTAGGATGCATCCAACATGATAGTTTTTTGCCTTTTAGGCTATGTCATCCCCTTAAAACATGATGTCATAGTTTAGACTATAGAGTTCTAAGAACCTTCCAAGTTTCATAGTACAGGTTGCGTCTCTTAAAGGAGCACAATCCATCACATCACCTACTAGGGTCTATCAGATAGGATAGTGTGCTTCCAAATAGGCTGCACCATCCCATATGATGGATCATATATATTGAACCTTGATCATCTAGAGTATGGCCATCCAGTCTAGAAGTCTAGGACTTCATTGTTCAACACCCTCATAAGGGAGAAAAGTTTATCAACATCACATCACCTACTAGGGTCTATCAGATAGGATAGTGTGCTACCAAATAGGCAGCACCATCCCATATGATGGATCATATAGATTGAGCCTTGATCATCTAGAGTATGGCCATCCAGTCTAGAAGTCTAGGACTTCATTGTTCAACACCCCCACAAGGGAGGAGGAAAGTTTATCAACTCAATAACAAACATTTTTCTAAGTTGATGGATATCTTATGCTTGGACCACTTGACTAAGTTCAAGCACTTCAAGCAATGGGATAATAGACATGAGGTTTAGCTAAGCAACACTTTGGCCAACAAATCAGCCTAACTTAATAAAATTAATGTAAACACAACAAGGATAGAAAATGAGGCCATAGGTATACAAGTCAAAGATCACTTAGACATTGAACTATCACTCAGCTAGATGGGATAGGACTAGACAAAGTATGGCTAGCTAGGATCAAGAGTGGTAGGCCAGAACCAAATATGACTGACCGACTAAGAAGTGGTTGGCCAAGAGTGTACCCAACGATCTAGGAAATGGCATGCAAGGATGTGGCTAGCTAGAAAAATGACCAAATAGATATTGTGGTTTCCATTTAAAAAGTGAAAGTACAAGTGGAGTAGTTAACTGTGTACTTCTAGAAGCAATGCGAAGAATAGTTGAATGTGGAAATATTGAGTTTTCAAAATGATGAAATCCCTTAAAGCAACGTCTCACTAAAGATAATAAATATAGTCCTCGATGGAAGGTAACCTATTAATTGTTTTTTTCATTTTCATTTATTTATTTCTTAGTTTTAATTGCTTTTGTTTTTGGATTTTATTTTGTTTTGTTCATTATTTTTCATTCCATGTAATTTTTTTATTTTTTTTCTTATCATGTGAATATTATTTAGAATTATTAATTTTATAATTATTTGTTGAAATTTGTGAGAAGTGCACAGTATTATATCTATGTAAATTTAATATATTTGGTTAGATGGATGCACCTGCAATTCCACATCAATACTTGAGTTGGTTAAACTAATGGGAAACTTTTCCTTTAATTTACAATTGTTATAGTGAGGGTAATGTAAGTTTTAAATTGGATTAGGTAAAGTTACATCTTATAAAATTGAGCTAATTTAAAATTTTATACGTTTACATTTTTACATTGTTTTTACATTTTACTTATTTTTGGTTTAAAAATTTTATTTTGGTTTTAAAATTTCTTGCAAAATTATCATGCCTTTGATTTAATTTTAAATAAATGATTAAGTCTTTGCACTATTAGATTAATTTTTTGAACATATCATGGAGTAATATGATAATTAGTTAGTTTTTGTCAATTTAATGAAAAATGTTAAAATTACAATAAATCCAAAATCAATGTTCAGGAATTAAATAGTGGATATTACCTTGTGAGAATATTTTGAACTATTATCTTTCCATTTTGAATGACAATATTTTTATACTCTTTTAAACACTTTTCTTATCAATTTTAAATTGTTAGACGATCTATATAGGTTTTACATTGAATGCTAGGATTTTTACATCTAATAAAGTGTCATATATTTATTTGTATTGTTTAAATTGAATGAGTTAAGTAGAAATTGAAAGTATATGCCATTCTTTTCATTTATACATGACTTCTAAAAAAGATATATATATATATATATATATATAGGTTTACCTAAGCCAATGCAAAAGAAAAGGCAAAAATTAACCTCATCCAAATCATACAAAAATATGTACAAATTGTACATGGGCCCTCTCTCTAAAAATGAAAGAAAAAAATATTTCTAAAAAAAGAGATAGATAAAAAAAAGGAAGAAAAATGAATAGTATGAGCTAAATACTATGACCTAAAATATAATTCAAAGCTGTGAGAAATGGCTACATACAAAAAGATAGGAAATAAATTCCTAAGAAGTCTTTGCATTTACTTCATCTCTTATAGACATATAGTTTGAAATTTTTATTTGATTATTTTTATTGATGTATGAGAATAATGTGTGATTTCTTTATAAATCTTTTCATTCGATTTCTTTTATGAGATGCACTACTTTAAACATTTTTTTCTTTAAATATATGCGAACTCATTAGTTCATTTCTTTACATAACTTATATATACATATATATTTGATTGAGCGCTTGAACCAATAGGATCAATATTATTGATAATATGCCTTGTGAGATTAGAGTTGAAGTGAATTCAGATTTCATTAATTGAAATTGGGCATATTAATGTTGATACATTTTTTATTTGAATATGAATATGATTTTTGACTAATTATTATAGTAAATTGTGAATGTTTAGAATATTAAAATGACTTATGTTATAGATTTTAATTGTAAACTTAAAAGAGATTAGAAGCATGAGAGGCTTTGCTATTCTTTTTACTTTGTTATTTTTTTTATATTTTTTAATTTTGTTTCGCTTAAAATTTAGTTTATTATTTGTTTGCTTTTGTTATTCATTTTAATTTTTTGCATTTTTTTAGATTTATGTTTGTAGGTGTCATCTTTGAGAGCCCTTATGAGACTTAAATTCGTCCACTAGGGAAACCTAGGGGTCATACACTAAATGTAGTTGTGTTTAGTTTATTATTTGTTTGTTTTTGTTATTCATTTTAATTTTTTGCATTTTTTTAGATTGATGTTTGTAGGTGTCATCTCTGAGAGTCCTTATGAGACTTAAATTCGTATACTAGGGAAACCTAAGGGTCATACACTAAATGCAGCTGTGTCAATTCACGGAAATGATTTAAACACTTTAATATTATTCTAGTTTTTTTTCCTTTCTTGCTAAGAAACTAGCAAGAAGTTAGTTGGGAGTTATGATGAGTACTTAAAAGTACTCAATATAATGTAATTTTATGCACTTTAAATGATAAAATAGATTTTTATTTGCATAGTTTTATTATCTTTTAAAGTAAATATATCTTTTCAGAATCAAGGATATGTTTTGTTATTTTTCATGTATTTTAACTGATCAACACTAGAAGAATAGAACCTAAAAGCACTCCATTGCAACATTGAAGCATACAAGATTAATATATGTTTCAAACCATTGAAAAGAGTGTAAAATAAAATAGGGTTCCACAAGTTCAGGGAGACACGTGTCGTGACATGGTATTTTGTGTGCTATGATGTGGGAGTAGTGGATCGAGCAATTAAACACATATAGGATGTCTCATGCCAATGTGCAAAATCAATGTATATTACGACGTCTGACCATTTGATCCATTTTTTTTTCTCTTTTAGATTAGTTTTTAAAGTTAAATAAAAGACTTTTCCTTCATTGTAAAAATTATACTTTTCATCCTTAGCTCTCTTTTACTAATTTCTTTGTTTCTCTCTAGTTTTTGTTTTCTTTTTATAGTTTTAAAGTTCTTCTCTCAATTTTAGAGTTAAGCATAGATTATATAGTAGTTTTACTTTCAATTCAATAAAAAGTATTAGCAATTTTGTTTGGAAAAATAGAAACAATACTGAAGTTTTGTAAAGATACAATTGAGGTATAATTTGAATGTATTCTTTTCAAATTATCTTTATGTATTGTTTTATATGCTATGTTTAATTTAATGATCATTTTTTAAAATTAAGCATGTCTATCTAAACATACTCTGGGATATTAGTAATGTTGTTATGTTTATAAAATATTAAAACGGGTAAACATTTTTATAAATGAATTAAGTTTTATTTCTTCATCAAAATTTAAATGAAGTTTGTAAAAGAAAAATATATTGACGAAGTATTTCTCATAATAAACATAAGAGCTAGATTTATGATTTAATTATATGAATTTGATTAGAGTCAACTTTTCGATTTTGTATTTGATTATTCAGATATTTAGATAACTCTATTTGAAAGATTTTTATAAGAATTACTATTGAAAAATATATTGACAAGATATTCTTCATAGTAGTCTTAAAATCTAACTAATCTAAAAGTTAGATTTCAGATAATTAAATCATAAACTTAATTTTGTACCTTGATAAGAGTTTAAATCGTTAGACCCGATCGAAGGCTACAATTGAATAGTTTATTAATGTCTTAAAAAAGAGGCATAATTTAATTAAAATTAACTAAAAAATATGATAGAAGGCGTTAAGTGATTTTAATTAATAACAAATGGTAGACTTAATTAATCTCCTATTTGTATTTATAAGAAAAAATCAATAATCTTAATTCATGTGTTTAAGAATCTAATTAATATTGAGTAAGCATAATTAACTAAATAATCTATCCCAAAAATTCTTCAATAAATATAAATATTTATTTTTCAATTGTTTTGTTGAATTTGTCTTTATTTATGTCTTTATTTTAGAATTCTTAAACCTAAACTTTGTGACAAAATGTTTAAATTTAATTTTTGTTTTTAAGAATTTGTTGAATTATTTAAAAACTATGATTTCTCTTTAGATCGACCTTGGAAGTATAATTTTCTATAAGTGATTCGTGCACTTACGAGCTATTTAAAAATATACAAAATTTGTACACTAAGTTTGACATATCAAGTTTTTAGCGCCATTACCAAGGAATTAGTAATAACATAAAAAACTAGCTTAATTTTGTATCATCATCAGGTCCAGAAATAAAACTACAATAAAGAGATGCATGAATCGGGGCCAAGGATATATAAGTATATGTGTCCAAAACATCCTTGCAAGAAAGTAAAGTGTGTAACATAAAATTGCACCCCACCATAATAAGGATCCCAACCATAACATATTATATAAGGGTACACATCTCCCCAATAAATATTTTCAAAAGAGATGTGTGATGGTATCCCAAGAGTGTACTCCAAAAATCTACCCAAGTCTCCAATACTAGCACTTAGGTAGGAAAGATACATCATGTCTAGAATATCTTCTAACTCTTTCTAGGCTATAGAGATTCACATAATTCCCAAAAGGCATACATTCAATAGGTGAACGTGGGATAATAAGGCCCCACAATAGCAGTTCAGAAACGTCACTTCTATACACAGCCATAGTTGGTGCCCCTACAGATCATCTTGTCATAAGGCTCCAAATATAATGGTTGTCTTGAAAGGACAAAAACTAGCATATGATGCTATGCATAACGAGTCTATATTAGAAACAATGCCTTACTACAACTAGTGCTTCACCAACACTTTCATTCTAATAAGAATGATGTTTGCAAGTACTTAGGCCATTTATAGCCATACTTGGAAGATTTGACAAGATAGAAATTCTAATAGCAAATCAACAAGGGGGTCTAAGTTACCATTAGTACCACACTACTAAGGAATGAGCACCAGTAGCCCCTTAATAGCTTTCCAAGGCATGCATTCATACTAAGGTGGTGAATTAGAAGCATCCCAATAGGTAAGATATATGCCTTAGAACCCAAACCACCAAAAACTCCACAGAAGCTAGGGTGTGCTAAGTTACAGAGATGACACACCCTAATCATAGGCTTTTCACTCTAGACTATAACTAACATGGAGAAAAAATTAACTGGATCTATCACCCCTTAATTGGCTATAGATCTTTAAATGAGGCGTGCACCTATGTGAAATTAAGTTATATAGAGGAAATACTCTAATCACAGACTCTGTGCTCTAGATTACAACTAATGCAAAAAATAGCTTAATTGGGTTTATCTCCTATTAATTGCCCATAGACTCTAAAAAAGGGACATAGCTCGAAAGCCATGTCACCTTAGCCTAGGACTAAGCGCAATAAAATCATCAATGCCCCATTAGGTCATGTGCCCCTACTTAAGTATTGAATAAGAAGCATCCCAACATGTGAGCTTTGTGTTTCACAATCAAGCCACCAAATAGTCTACAGAAGTTAGGTGTGTTAAGTTACAAATCGAATGTACCTTTAACTATAGACTCTACATTCCAAACTATAACTAACATTGAGAAAAATTTGATTGGGTTCCTATTGCACTTTAATTGGCTATAGGTCCTAAAAAGAGGCCATTGCTCAAAATCCATACGTCGTAGGTTTGTGAATCATTTCAAGTTTTTATACCACGTTGAAAATATAAACTTAGGTTTACGGGATTTCAACAGGGCATGCACCCTTGTTAATGTAGTGAATAAGAATCATCTTGATAAGTAAGCTCTATGTTTTCAAGGCCTAGGCTATCAAATGGGCCATATAGCCTTGTCCATCTTCTTTCCATACTATGCCATAATATATGTCCTCCAAGAGAAAGGAAAGCCATTATGATGCATCTCAGTGCATCCTTCTTTGTCAATTACCTTCCAGTCATTCCTAAAGGTTTAACCATATGTTTACATTCTAGATAAAGTATAGGCACAAGTCGAGTGCATAATTTATTAAAGAGTATTAGGATATTGGTCATACCAAAACTTAAGGTGCTCAAAATATGATTCCCATTTCTTGAACTTCTCAAAAGTGTCCTACCTTTTGTACATCCATGTCACTTCATTTCAATGAGAAATGGGAGTGCACAAGCCAAGTGATAGAGAATAAGGGTACCCATAAGAACATTATCAAGGATCCCAATACTTATACAAATCCTTTTAGAAAAAAAGGATGTGTCATTAACAGATCCTACTAGGATCCCAGAATTACCGTTGTTAACGTAATCATAGGGATCATATGGAATAGAAGGACTAGAAAAATCAAACGGTCTAGACTTCCCTGATTAGAACTTTACTAGCTAGAGAACAACTAGCCAAGAATGGATAGGCCAAGATATTGTAAGCCATGATATCACTGGCCAAAACATCGCCAGCTAGAATTCTTCTAGCCACAACTTTGTTGGCCAAGACTTCACTGGCTAAGACATCATTTTCTAAGACTTTGTTGGCCATAACTTGTTTTTGGCTTGAACTTCGTTGGCCAGGACTTCGTTGACCATGACATTATCGACCACCAACATGTATTGTCCTTTCGGTCACCATACCATGTAGACTTCCTTGGTCTATCACCGTCTTGGTACACATCTATGGCTGCTAGATCCACCATTGATGGCAAAAAAAGGCCTAAGTACAACTTCTAATATTTGGAAGGATGGAAGACAGTTAAGGATGAGACTTCATATGCTCAAAAAAGCCCTCTTACTCACACATTTGCTACCTAAGCTTTAAGAGTCTAGTTGGCATGACTGACAATACAAAAGGTGAAAGACACCATGTAACCCTTGAGTTGACTTCTTAAGTGCCAACTTTGACTTCGATATAACTCCCTAACTAGAAGTCTAATTGGAAATCTGAAAGCATCGCTAGTGATAGGAAGCCACTGTACACGTTTTGAGTGGCGAAAAATAGTATGAAATTCCTTACTTTGATAGGTAGAAAAGCACATAAAAGTGAGTGTAGTGCCACTAGTATGATTGAAAAGGTCATGAACCTACGTATTGACAAAATTTACAATCAGACATTGTCATCCAAGAGCCAAAAAGTATGTGGGGGATGATGTTGGTGTAATTTAGTGCATCTTACATGTAAAGCAAAGAGTGATCCCAGTCAGAAAATATCCTTATAGGCCAAGCCAAATACACACTGAGCCATCAAATAAGTATAACCATAAGATAATCTTAATAAAGTGATAAAAGTTGATTAATTATCCCTTAATTATATAAAGTGGTAAAAGTATAGTAACTATTCCTTAGTTATCTTGAAGTGATAGTTATAGTTATATATATATGGCGCTATAATAAGTTAATCATATTATAGTAAGAAATAGCTATCAAGTTAACTCTCTCTGCTATATATATACTCACATATGTACACCTTCACAAATAAGTAGAACTTAACTTAGATATAATATCTCACACATAATAAAGAATCACATGCAAACACAATCTTTCCTTGTAATGATATAGTGAGACCGTAGATCTCTTCTAGACTTAATCATCTTGTTACTAACTTAATTATCAGAGTGCCAAATACCACTCACACGATCTCATGTTTTACTGGTTTGTTTCATCTTGCAAATCTACGAAGAATAGTCATACCTAACGTTGACAAAAATCAAAATCAATAGAAGATTTACCTTTAGTTGACTACATAAATTTTTCCCTCTAATATCATGTTAGTGCGAGTATAAGAGAGTAAAGTGATAACAGTGGGAGAAAACAGTAATAAATATTTTTTAATTTGAAAATAATTAAAAAATAAATAAATTCTAATTGTGACTTTCACGTACTACTCACGTGATGTGAAATCCTCAATTTAAACATAAAATCAAAACTAAAAGGGTATCAAACCTTTAGAAATTATCCTATTATGTTTTAGGACAATAGTTAAAGCATATAAAAAGAGCTTAGACTAAGGTGGTTAGTCTCAACATTGATGCCCCGACTCATTGGCCATGGTAATGGATTATAATATAATTCATTTTGTTGTAATGCAAATTCAAGGGAATTTTCATCCACATTTAGCGAAAGATATTAAATTTAGAGTAGTTTCAAATTCATGTTTAGATTGAACTAATTTTTTTTATACGTAAGTTTAGATTAATTGGGGGATTACGTTGTTTGCAGTCTGCTCCATTTAATATGAATAGATTAAAAGTAAATATGGTTATATATTATACACGTAACTCTTTCATTGATTTTTTATCATCTTTTCTAACTTAAATCAAACCTCTACACCTTAGAGAGAGAAAAAAAGACAAATTAGATCAAATAGTCAAAAGCACAAAAAAGAGTTAAGGGCTTATATATAGCACTAATACAAAAAAAAGTTTAAAAAATTAACTATTTAAGGTTATATTATTTTAAAAAATAAAAATATTGTTATGATATTAGTGAAAACTACCTTTAAGTGCAATTAAATGGCAAAAAAGTAGAAAATGTATAAAGTAAAAACTTGAATTATATTCTATTTAGATTTTGGATAGAAATGGTATGTAACTATGAATAATTGAAATATTAATTTCATAATTATAATGAAATATTAGTCTTATAACTATTTAAGTGGGTAAATTTAGTCTAACAATTTCTAAAAATGGTTCACTAAGTCCAAATTTCTTAATTTTATAAAAATAAAACATTTAATTTATCATGTGCCTAGCATGTTACAAGAGTATAATTGGGTTTTGAAATTGAAATTTACTCCCACCTAATTAACAGATTTTAATGAATTAGGAAAGCAACTTTTTTTTTTATAAAAGAACCACTTAATTTAAAAAGAAATCAATTAAATAAGAATAACAGATAAAATTTAAAAATTTAGACTTATTAAATTATTTTTAAAAATTATAGGATTAAATTTACATACCTTAATAATTACAAGATTAATATGTTATTTACTCATAATTACTTAATATTTTGAACCAAAATCTTATTCTATATGTAATTTATCTCAAATGATAAAAGTTATAGAAAGGAACTTCTAATGGTTTTAAAGATGTATTCATATCCTAAGTTTCATACACTTTTTAACCTGTGATTATTATTATTGGAATGAATGCATTTATTTATGTGATTTAAAAATATGATTAATTAAGTTAAATTTTTTTAAAATTTAAATTTTTTGAAGGATAAAATAAAATTATATACTTTATTAATAAAAAAATTATAAAAATAACTGTCTTTCTTTCTTCCTCCATCTTCCTCTCACACTCTCTCTCTCCTGGTCACTCTTTCTCTTTCCCAATAGAATAGAAAGATATTGACTTTTTAAAAAAAATTTATTAATAAAATATATAAACTCTATTTAATTCATAAAAAAATCTCATTTTTTAAAAAATTTACCTCAATTTATTATACTTTTAAATTATAAGACCAGCTAAACTCATTACAATAATCACAATAAAAATATATGAAAGTTATAATCACAATATCCAAATAACTCTAATCCTTTTGAAAAGATTTTATATAACCACTGGTTGTTTTCCTTCTCAGCCTAAGGTCTAAGGTAAGTACCACGTATTGTGGGATGAAATAAACTTGGACAAATAAATATCAAAACAAAAGGACAAGAAAGACCAGATCATTAAGAAAGATTTGATAATTTTAAGATAATCATGTTTCACCAAAAATTTCACAAATTCATCATATTTCACCCACAATTTTAAAAAAGTTCACGTTTAATAATCATTATGTTTAAAAAGTTCTGATTTATTTCTATTTTAACAGTAACGAGTAAAAACCCATTTTGAACTATTTGAGTAGGGATAATTACCGTTAACCTAAAAAAGACTAAACCATGACTTCTTAAACATAATGGTTAAACAAATGTAAACTTTTTTATTATTATGGTTATTAAATAATAACCCTTTTAAAACATAATAAATTTGTGAAACTTTTGATGAAACATGGATATTGAAAAGTACAAAACCTAAACCGCAAGGCCAAGAGTTTAGGTTAGGACAGCTGGCTGAACTTGATTGGGCTAATCAATGCATTAAAGTCTACGATCCAGCCTCTCAATATACACTGTTCAAATAAGTGCAAGTCTACAGCAGCAATTGAGGATAAAGTAGAAACCCCAAGTTATATGATCTCTCACAATAAAACGAAAAAAAGAAAACAGCCTTTACTAAATATATTTAAGCGCTGAAAGGGAGCTGCAAAAAGAGTCAGAATTGGCCATGAGTTTGGCTCCTCGAACACGAGGGCTAATATGCAATCACAAGCCAAGCAGATGAAGCATGATAGCATTCTGGGCATGCATGCGATTCTCAGCTTGTGGGAAGACAATAGAATTTGGAGCCTCGATGACTACATCGGTCACTTCCACTCCTCTCTCGGCTGGTAAACAATGCATGAAATGAGCTTTTGGACCAGCTAACTTCATAAGATTTTCATCCACCTGCAAAACATGTAAAACCAGTGTTACCATTTACCTGTTTTTTTAACTAGGTTTGAACTTCATGACACTATTCTTATCTTGTGACAGACAGGGAGGGAGGCAGGAATTTTTACATTTTACTCAAACGGACCATCATGTAAATTATCAATACGATTTTATTAATTAATTTTGTAATATATGAAAATTTTAATGAATGAAATAGTGCCTAATTATAACCAACCCAACAAAAGTGTATGAACTGAATTTTTTAACCTTATAATTAATTATAAGTTAATGTCATTATTGTTGAATAAAGTAATCATTAATGAAAAAATTGTGGTAATTATATTTTAAATTGTGATAAAAGTATCTCTCTAAATGATAATAAATAAGTAATTTTAGATTTCTATGTCAATTTGTTAAAAAATTTAACCTTGTATGATTAGTGATAATGGTATTTATGTCTCATGTTATTAAAATGTTTAGTTTTAGTACCCCAATTTAATTATTGGTATCCCTTTAGTCATTAATTTATTTTTTATTTTTGGCAATTGTCCTTATCCTTATCTCAAATTCCCACAAGTGTCTTTGTCCAATTTGACATGTAAGATACATGTGACCAACTTTGATCAAAGAGAAGGAAACACTATTCAAAATGGATAAAAGAACTACCAATACTTGAAATGGGATACTAAAACATAATTTTTTAATAACAAGAAACATAAAGAGTATTAATACATTAACTAGGTTACCTCTAAGACATTGAACTCTATAGTTAGTGTACAAACATTGTTATAAATAAAATAAAAATATAAATTAAATTGTACCAACACATGAAGTACTAAGTCTAAACTAAGTCAATATTTAATGTTGTCAAGAGGGTGCAATATATATATATATATTTACCACATGACAGATGGAGGTGCGAGAGTAGGGAAGCAAATTAGAATGTGCGATCATATTATGGGAAACTAGTATTTTACATGCCGAAAGGAGATTTCAAAGTTATGTGTTTTTTTTTTTGGGAGAGGGGAGAGAAATCAAAATTATGTGAAAAAAAAAGGAGAAATCAAAATTGTGGAGAATTCTAGGTGATGCATCACCTAGCATACTAACTAAAAAATCAAAAATAAAATAGCAAATTATTTATGTTAGTCATGTGAACACAATTTTATTAACTCCTACGGGTAGATATTCAAACCTAGGAGTGCTCAATTTGACAAATTGAAATATATGACAAATTCGAGATGAAAAATACATTTTTCTGTGGGGATACTAAATCAATCTCAAAGAAATGTCCCTAGTAAGAAAATTTTATGCTAAAGTTGAGGGGGGCACATGACCCCTTTGAATGCAATGTAGCTCCGTCCTTGGTGACAGAGGATCATCAATTGGCTGCATGACTACGATAAACTTGAATGCAGAATCACAATATGCCAAGAGTAATAAATATCAATAAAATAATTAAGATGAGCATAACTTATTATCCCTTCTTTCCCTTTAAAACCATGCAATACAGATTCCAACTACTCAGTAAAACCATAATCTGTTAACTGACAAATTTAGAAATAAACCAAATAAAAATATTCATTAACATGAGTCAAAAATTAGGTACTACTATAGTGGAATATATAATTTCCTCAGCGATCTTTCCATAACAAGACCGTTTGAATTCATCCTACAAATAAACCAAAAGCAAGTAAATTCTATGAAGACCCAGTGTCCCCTATGATGAAAGTTTGGATATCGAAGCTTTCTTGGAAAGTTTTGTTAAAACCCATACCTGAAATCCCTGAAAAGCTTGACGACGATATGCAGCTTCCTCCTTTTGCCCCATGCTAGCCCACACATCAGAGTAAACAACATCAGCTCCTTTCACAGCCTCCTTAGGATCATTTGTAATCTCAATTTTGCTGATACCAGTTTGCTGTGCCTTCTCAACCGTTCTTACATCAGGTTCAAAGCCTTTAGGACAAGCACAAACAAAGTGGAAAGGTACAACGGATGCCAGCAACATCCACGAGTGCACAATGTTGTTCCCATCTCCAACATAGACCACCTAAATTTTAAAATCAGATAGGACATGAAACAAATCATGATAACTTATATCTAGATTGTAATATAATTAATAATAACCATGCCCAGCTTATAGTAATCAGGACTGACCTTAGTTCCTTCTAATTGCCCAACATGCTCAATTATAGTGAGGGCATCTGCAATAATTTGGACAGGATGGTTGTAGTCTGTCAGGCCATTGATAACAGGGACACTTGCATATTTAGCTAGATCAAGAAGATCCTGCAGTAGGTCATGTACAAAGCATGGATCAGCTTTACATATATATTGATACTAGAAGGGTTTAGTAAACTACTTTGACTTAGAACCCAAGTCTGTGACACCTAACTTAGTCTAATTAGAACAAATGAGATGAGAATTGAGGGTGACTCTTGATAGTGTATGCCATCATCTTCAATAAGTTCCTGTTCTATCTTCCAAGATCTCCACCCAGTGCATCACAGGAATAATTAATCTTTTACCCATATAACCATAAGAGTAGAAAGAAGATAAAAAACACTTGAGATGTGTAAGCCTCCAACGGCAATCCCATATATAGGTGTTCAACAAACTGTGAAAGAGGATATGGAAAGATTCTCTTTGAGGGTAGAAAAGTTGCGATTCTAGTTTGAGTTAATTCAATATTCATGTATAATGTATATTTAGTCAACACCAAGGATAATCCCAGTACATGCAAGGGATCCAAAGGAGCAATGTATGAGATTGTTGGTAAGTAGGCACTATTTCACTTACCCTCCTCTGTTTCTTTCTTTATTTTTGTTATCTAGAATCTTTTTTTTTTTTGGGGTTTATACTTGTTAATGAACTTTTATTAGAGATCTCTAGTTTGATAATTGTACAGAGTTTCATAATATGTTAAAACTCATACACAGAAAGCAATACCCATTTCATGTATACAGTTAACAATGGGTATAATCTGCTGCTACAACTTCAAAATAAGACAATTATCATGCAGAAATAATAACAAACATAAGAACTCACCCGCATACCTGATGTGCAAAGACACGCGCCATTAGTATGTCATTATAACAGGACAAGACACGGGCAACGTCCCTGGTTTCCTCCCGCTTACCCATTTGGATATCATCTGGCCCTAAATATATGGCATGGCCTCCTAGCAAGAAAAACCCAGTCTCAAATGAAACTCTTGTTCTCATGGATGGCTTGGCAAAGATCATAGCCATTGTCTTCCCCTTAAAAGGGAGAAATGTCTTCTCTCCTGACTTTATTAGAGCCTTGACCTCTGCAGCTTGATCTAAAATCTTCAAAATAATAGCTTTATCAAAATCATTGATATGCAGAAAATCTTTCTTTCCCGGTTGTGCTGTAAAATTAAAGGGAAAAAATATATATGTTAGATCAATTACTGCAAATAGAAACATATTTGGGCAGATAAAGACAGACACAGTCAACTATAAAACACAGGATATGAACCTGCTTGAACCCACATTATCCTACAACGACTCTCTGGGCAACTTATGTACAGCCACTCACTAACAGATGACTTAATTTTTTGAAAATTAGGGTTCCAATCTTGTTATGTTTGTTCGTTTTATGCGTGTATGTTTTGACCAAATTAACATATTTTATAATATTAAAAAAATTAAATTTCTTATTATTATTAATAATATAGTAAGAAAAACCATATACCATAACATCATCTGAAAAGGTAATCACAAAATCGCTAAAGAAGTCCTTGATCTCCTCAACAGGTGCATCTAATTTCAAGACCTATCTTCATAAGAATTTCATGTACCATATATACATTTTCGTTAATTTCTTTGATATATAATCTCTCTACCCATTCAGTGACAACTTTCAAACACCGAACCCAAATTCCAAAGCATCCATTTCCGAGCAAAAATGGCATATAGTTACTCCCAAACGACTAAATTCTACATTAACATTCCCACATAATCTATTTCAATGCCTAAACCCCCAAAATCCCAGTCTACCGTATATTACTGAAATAGTACTTTAAAGCAGTAAGCACGCAGATTGGAGTCAATATTAACCTTTTACATTGACGGTATCGAAAGTAAGAGAGGCAGCAGAGGAGGTCTGGCATGAGATTCTTCGAAGATGCACCGGAGAAGAGAAGGATATAGTGGAGAACTTTCTGGCAATTTGAGCTGAGCGGCGGAGACTCTGTCCAGAGAAAGAGGAAAATGGAGGGGATAAAGAGGGTTTATCAGCTCGGATTACCCGATGAGATGAAATCGCAGCCATTTTCTGTTGAAAGAAGAGGAACAGTGCAGCTAAAGTGTTCTTTTTCAGGGTGATAGTAACGAGGCAAATCATACAAAATAGATGCGATATATATGGGAAAAAATGTGATGTGCATCCTTGAATAAAAATGTTTTTAATCTTTTAATTTTAAAAATATAATAATTATTTTTTATTTATAAAAATAATTACTTATTAATCCTTTATTTAAAAAAAATATTTATTAATTTATTTACTTATAAAAATAAGACATAAAAAGACTTTTATTAATAAAAAATTTTAAATAAATATTACTGAAAATATTTTTGTCATTTACTTCGATAAGACAAAATTTATAAAGAGTATTAAAGATTAAAATATCCTTAATATTTAAAATTATTAAATATTTATTTTTTTAATATTTTTATAAATAAATATATAAAATATTAACTTTTTAAAATTAAAAAAATAAATTACAAACATAACGAAGAGTATTAACATGTTTCACCTCACCTTATAACTAAAATATCCTTAAATTATTTAAAATAAATTTAAAATCATTAAATGTTTATTTTTGTAACATTTTTATAAATAAATATATTAAATGTTAACTTTTAAAAGTTAAGTAAATAAATGATATATATATCAATTTTTAATTTAAAACATTTTATTCTCGATTTTTTGCTTTAATTATAAATTTTTTTATTAATTTTATTTGTTATTAATTATAAATATAAGGTAATAAAAATCTTATTTTTTTTATTTATTTTTATAAGAAATCTGATGTGTAGTTTTAAATATTTATTCTAAAACTTCATTTGATTGATGGTTTTTTTTTCAACTAAAAAAGTCTTTAAGAAAAAAAAAATTATATTAAAATAGCTATTAAATATAAAAATAATAAGAGTAGCAAATGCTTTTACACTATTTTTTATTTTTATTTTTCTAACCAATTATTTTTAAATAAAAATAAAAAATAAAATTTACATACATAAAGACTTTTTTAGAATAAAAATTTAAAACTAAACATTTATTGTAAGTTTATTTTTTTAAAGATTTATTTTCCTAAAAGAACTTTTATTCTTCATTATTATATTCTAATGGATTTTTACAAAATTAAATGAATAAATAATTAATACTTTATTTAAAAATATATCCTTTTATTTCATGCATCTAACCAAGCTATAGTGACAAATTTAAATAATTATCAAAAAGATAAACCATTCTTATCATATGTATTTATTTAAGAACCATTTATCTTTTTGATATTTATTTAAATTTTCTCTTTTCTTTTTCTTTGCCACGTTTTCTTATGCAATGTCATATATTTCATCTATTTAATTCTGTCTAAAGTATAGACTTCTCATAAGGAGAGACGTGGTCCTTTATCGATAAGAATTTTGTTTACTTTTGTGCCTTTTTTTTTTTCTTTTTAGCTTTGTTATGAAAAATATTTTACATATATATGAAGTGGAAAATCAAACTTGAAGTTTACAACTAAATTTTAATTTTTTTTTGTAATTTTAGAAACATGTTAACATTGAAAAAAATATTTTTCTTGCTCGAGTAAATTTTATTTTATTTTAAATTTTAAATTTTAGTTTTTATATTTATTGTATTAAACTCATCTATGCATTTTACATGGTATCTAATGATCAACAAACTATGATTTTTCTTGATATATTAAAATTTGAGATTTGAAAAGAATATCATGTTAAAAGAAACATTAAAAATATTTGAAGATAAATATAATTTAACCATCAAACTAACAAATACCAATATCATAATAATACTTAAAATTATTTTGATACGGCTTAAAATTTTGTTTGTATATTGGTGTTAGTAAGACATGAAATCTTATTCACACAACTGCTCAAAACTGATGGACTAACAAAAAAACCAAAACGGGCTTGGTATCACAGAGTTACTTACGAATAGAAATTAATATCCTTTTTCACTTGTATTTTTGAAAAGTTTCAATTTAATAACCTTATTTATTAAATGATTCTAAAATTATTATTTATAAATTTAATTTGGAGAATTTAACCCGCGTATCTATGGTAATTCGAAAGAGATAAATATTTTTGTCATTTTATGCATTTAAGGGAGAGTTTGAAGGCTTTCGTTCCCTTCCTTCTGCAGGATATGTTCGATTCCTTCTTCACCTACACTTGAACTAACCATTAGAATTTCTTTCCTAGTAAATAATATGAAATCGAAAAATAATAGAATTAAAAATACAATACACATCTCTCGGATGTTTCTAACGAGGAATGGTAATTAATAAAAATTTTGAATAATTACAAAGAAAAAAACAAAATTAAATCTTAAGAAAAGAGATGGATTCAAAAATTTCTCATTCTCAAAGTTAAGAAAAATATTATAATTTATTATGAAATAAGTAATAAATAAATGAACATTAATATTAAAGATATAGAATAAACGTATAACATATCATTAATTGACAAAAAAATTATTATTGATAAACTATCTAAAATTTATCGAAAAGATAAAAAGAAGATTGGATAATTCATTTAGAATGAATCCAAATATTAATATAAGCACATTTTAGAAAATGAATAGTTATACCAATAAAACTAGCACTCATAGATAATAGAATTATAAATAAGAAAGATGTTTTATTAGAAATGATCCATAGAAACTTAAGATACTAAAAATTAAAATTCACAGTATATCTTAGATTCATCATTAACATTAATGATAAAAAAAATTAAACTCGTTATTAAATTTAGCTTATGAATTTGAGAAAGGAGAATTAATGAAAGAAAGAAATCATTTATTTTCAATATACTACATAATAAGATATTCATTAGCAAACATTCATAATAATCCAATATATAGATAAAATGAATTCATAGAAATAGATGAAAAAATCAAGGAATTAGATGAATAATAAAATCAAAAATATTAATAGACTTTAAAATACCAGACCAATGAAACTTAGATATTAAAGAAAAACTTATGATACCTAGAAGAAAAAGTAATATAGCAAAAAATAGTAATATATCAAGATTTACTTTTATAGATATTAAATGAGAAGTCTCTAACATTGAAAAAGAGGTTACAAATCTAAAACAAGAAGTTAAAATAATGAAATAATTAGTTCATGACGTAATATTAGGAAGAAAATGTTGGAGTGTACAAAAAAAAACTTGGATAAAGAATTTCAAAACTTTTAAGATATGGGTCGGATCATGGATTAGTATTTTTAAATTCGAATAAATCTAATCTTATTCTCATATATTAAAACATTTATTTTTTATATTTTTGTATAAATTCTATGAGAATTTTTATTAGATAATTTTACCATTAATTATTACATGGTAATTCACAATAAAATAATTAAATTAGATAAGACTTTTGACTTCTCACTTAATATTTACTATGATTCAACTTTCAAGTACCCATAATTCAATCTCACAGCTACCATTTTTTTTATATTCTTTGATTGTTCATTTTTATTTACTACATAATACATATTGGCTTCTCAAATTTTGACATAGATATAGTATAATTTTCATAATTTTTCATTTAAAAAAACTATGTGGTCATGAAAAATATCATATAATGAATTTTTCAAATTGATCTAAACTAATCCGCATGTACAATAGATTGGATTGCATTAGATGACTACAAAGTGAGGATCGGTTATGGATTATAAAATCATAAAGTGTATGGATCGAATAAGATTACATATATATTAAACTATGCAAATTTGATATGATGTACACCCTAAGAAAATGATATTTTTATTATCCCAATAATTATCAAAAATAACTTATAGAATATAAAATTAGATTTTGATAAAAGCCTAATACGTATATCAAAAAACCAAATGACAATAACAAAAGCTTTAATTCGTTTAGTAAAAGAATGATGATGGTATAAGAATAAAATATCAAGTCCTAACAAGACATAAATGAAATACAAAAGAAACTCCTAAAAGAAAGAAAATAATATGGTTATAATAAGAAATTATAACAAGACATACATATGAAATTTACATAATTAATAAGAGATGTAAATAACATACCCAAAGAAAATGAAATTATAGGCAACAAATTTGATCCATTTATAGGATTAAAAGAAGAACCACTTAGGAGATAAGATGTATTGATACTTAGGAATGAGAAAAGAAAGAATGAAGAAAAACCCAAAGATAAAGAAGAAACAATAATCCCAATTTAACGGAATATAGAAAAGAATTAGAAAAATAGTTTATGGACCTTGAAAATAAGGACATAGAAAAGTTAGTCAATTTATTAATCCTAAAAGTTGAATTAGTAACATTTTATGATGAAAAACTTTGTACAAATAAAGACGAAAAGGATACGACAATAATTAGTAAAACCGATTTTCAACCAGAAATATGATCCCAACAAATCATATAAAACTAATTTCATTACTAATTCCTTATCAAGAAAAAACATCTGACCCATATAGAGAAGCAAGAAATAGGCAAAGGCCAAAAGAACCAGACCTTTCTTATAGAAGAAAACCCTAAAATGGAAAAAAGGACTACATTGGTGAGTTAGAGGTAGCATCCCACCATAATTTAAACTTCATGAAAATTACAAATATGTTATTTTAAATTTAGATTGTACATGGGATAGATAAAAGCCTTATATGAATGTTCTAGTGGTATATGTGTAATCATACAAACTTCTACAACCACACAATAAAACCCTTCAACATGTAAAGTTTTAGTAGCTCACAAAAATGATAGGAAATGTTAGATTTTGATTTACAAATTTAACAAAATAATAACATTTACAAATGTAGGGGTATTCTCCCATAGGTTGAGATTATTTAGATATAGTAGTAAATGAAATATACAAGAAATTTATCAAAGAAGATACAAGAGACAAATCACTAAATCTAGTGAAAATGAAATTGAGAAAGCCAAATGACATTTTACAAATATGCAAATATGTAACATGTACTATATAGATTCTTTTATTTGTAAATATGAAATGTATTATCATAAGTTATCACCCTCTATGCAAGAAACTTATAAGGAAATATTTTTATAGAAATTATCTAGAACATTACATAGAACCATAACAGAATGATGTAATAAAAGAAAACAACTGTACCAAACACCTTAGGATGAATAATAAGAAGTCTTAAAAATTAGATAATCATTAAATGTCAAGAAAGATAGGAATATAAACAAATAAGAGGAAATGATAATATCTATTATGATACAAGAGATTTTAGAATGCTAGAAAAATATGGATATAATATAAAATCTTATAAGCAAAAGTATAAGAAATATAAAAATTAAAAAACATTCAAATATCATAAATTTAGAAAATATAACTTTGAAAAATATAAGAGAAGGTATAACAAATAAACTTATAGAAAAAGATATATTTTAAAAGAAAAAGGTAAAGCCATCAAAAAACAAAAGTTATTGTCCATAAGAAAAAAAAGAAATACAGGTGTTGGATTTGCAATGAGGAAGGATATTATACTAATGAATGCCTTAATAGGCTTTAGTATAAAAAAAATTAAAAAGGTATTTCCACATAAAACGAAAATCTTAGAAGAAACTTTTAAGATAGAATTAGAACAAATTGAGAAATTAGATATAGATGATGCTTGTAGTATTTATCTATTGAAAGAAACTGAGGAAGAAATAGTTGACTTAGAATATGAATGTTGAGAATGCTTTTTCATCAGAAGATGAATGATTTGTATAGTATTATAAATCCAAATAGTACTTATATTAAGGTAGGATTGAAATTTAAGGGTTACACAAGTTACCATTTATATACATATGTAAATGCAGGAGCTAGTATGTGTATAGCTAGGAAATATGTATTCGCATATGAACTCTGAAAACAAGCACCAAAAAATTTAATTATAAGAATTGCTAACAATACTACAATAAATCTTAATAAAGTCTTAAAATATATAGATATAATAATAGGAGGAGAGAAATTTCATATTCTTACAATAAATTAACAAGAAACAAGACTTGATTTATTAATAGGAAATAATTTCTTGAACTTTTATAAACCTTTTATACAATATTTAGACAAAATAAATCCAACAATACTAGATGGTGAAACTATTTATATGTCAAAAACAAGAAAAACTTTGACTATATCAAACCTAACTTTTATGCAAAAATATAAAAAGAAAAAAACATGGTTAGATAGACACAAATAAACAATCTTATTTAGAAAATATTTTATTATATATAGAAGAGAAACAAAAGACTTTTCTTAATGAAATTTAAAAAGATAAAACTTTAAGATGTATTAAAAAATTATTAAAAATAGTAAGCTCATAACATATTTTAGATCCAAAGATAAACAAATCTAAAACAGTTGTTAACATAAAAGTAAGAGGCTCTAACAATATCTTTAGAGTAAAACCTATGGTTTATACTCTAAAAGATAAGATTGAGTTTGGAAAACAAATTCAAGAACTTTTGATACTAAAATTCATAATACCAAGTGATCCACCACACTTTATCCTAGCATTTTTAGTGGAAAAAGAAGTTCAAAAAAGATGAGGAAAAAAAGAGAATAGTAATAAATTTCAAAGCATTGAATAAAGAGACTATTGGTGATGGATACTTTATTCCAAAGGAAGAATAATTATTTTTATTAATAAAAGGAAAGAAATATTCCACAAGTTTTGATTGCAAAAGTGGATTTGGAAAATAAGACAAGATGATGAATCTCAAAAACTAACAGCATTTAGTTGCCTTCAAGGACAATTCTAATGGACTTCTATACAATTTGTATTAAAACATGCTCCAGGTGTCTTTTCAAGGTATATGGACAACATAGTCAAGAAATTAAAAAATATTTATTGTATTTACATAAATTATATTTTTATTTTTATTATGAATTAAATAAATGTAATTTAGATATTATTAATATTTTACAAGAATGTAGGAAAGAAGGCATTGTACTTTTTGTGAAGAAAGTAGTAATTGCTCAATAAAAAATTAAGTATTTAGAGTTAGAAATTGAAGATGAAAAACATAATCTACAATCTCATATACTCAATAATATTCAAGGATATCCTAGTGAATTAAAATAAAAAAATTAATTACAAAGATTCTTAGGATGTTTGATGTATATTGAAGCATACATAAAGAAATTTGCAGAAATGCAAAAACCTATACAAATAAAACTGAAAAAAGATCATGTTTGACAATGGAAAGAATAAGATACTTTGTACATGGATAAAGTAAAAGTACAGGTAAAAAATTAACAAATTTATATCATCCAGGTTTAGATAAGAAAATGATAATTAAAATAGATGCTTCATATGAATATTGGGGAGCAGTATTAAAAGAAAAAGTAGATGAAAAAGATGAATACCTTTATAGATATACATTAGGATCTTTAGATGATTCATAATTAAATTATCACATTAATGAAAAGGAATACTTGGCTACTAAAAAAGCTATTAAGAAATTTACAATATATGTAATAAATTCTAGATTTGTTGTTAGAACCACTTACAAAAAATTTGGTTATTTTTTAATAGCTAATATTGCAAGTGATTATAAAAAAAAATATTAGTCGGATGGTAATAGTGGTTTAACCACTACAATTTTGATGCCAAACATCTTATGAGAAATAAGAATAGTTTCATAGATACCCTTATAAGAGAATTAACACCTTTAATTATTTTTGTTCTTGCAAGAATGGAATAGCTTGATATCAAGATCAAGATAAAGGAAAAGCTCAATTAGGCTAAACATGCAGAAAAATAAGACAAGAAAAAGACTTATATGGTTTATAATGGTCTAAAACCTAGAATTTATAACAACTAGCCTAAAGCAAGCAAAACTATTATCAAATTTAATGGAATAGCTTATAAAGTTTTCAATAATAGAATAGAAGTTGAAGGCAGTTATGCCAACTCCATTGTTTCAAAACTAATAACTCCATAAGATATAGTTAAAACATACTTTGTAGTATTGCAATAACAACAATTATCACCAAGCAGGTTAAAGACCCTAGGAAAGATAGTAAGACCACCGATATTTTTTAGAGAAACAACTTTCACAGAAACAGCAAAGATAGTAATCCACCAATACTATTTAGGAAAACATCCTCACAAATACATTGGTCATTAAAGATGAAAAATACTAGTATAGAAATATATGTAAACCACAATGGTTGAGTTTCCATAAATTAGCCAGAAAAATCTAACTCGGAACATATCGAAGATATGGAATTTTACATCATAAAAAAGAATTTCCTGCATATAATAAATTTAATATTCTTGAAGGAATTGATCCAATTTTTGTTTATAAAGATTTCCATGCAGGTTTAATATATTTTCTTGAAAATTTTAAAAAGGCTATGAAGAACTTTAGGAAAAAGATTAGAGCAAGTGACCAGCCTGTTATTCTCATATTTTTCAGTTCACTTATCCATATCATTTTATCAAATTAGGGATTTCCAACACTAATAGAGAAGTTCCAAAACCAAGGGCACTTCAAGAAAATGAATTTAATATAGATGAATTCTGTATTCTAAGAGGATAGATGTTCGGTCAAATTTACCATGAACTCAAAAAAATTGATAATTCTTCTAAAATCAAAGTAAATTATTCAACTAGTAAAGTTATCACCATTTCCTATAACAATATGGCCCTCATTTAAGAAGATGGTGAGAAAATGAAGATACATCATCGTCTATATCATCAAAAGGACTATTAATAGAAAACGACAAAGATGTAAGGAAATAAAGGGCTTACATATAAAAACCAAAAGGAGAAATTTTTGTAAATTATTAAAATAGGATAAAATAATGATTTTTTACTGTTGTAAACAAGGATTATTTATCCTATAAGAGTAACCCTTATTTTCATTAGTTGGATAAAACTTCAGAAAGAGCTATCTCTTTACCTTTAAAAATTATTCACCTAGCAGTTATGTATCTAGAAATTATGAGCGGCTAAAAATCTCTTCAAAGTTCTTGGTTGCCTTTGAAAATTGTTATAGCTATTAATATTATGAATAAAATGGAGTGCAATCACTCTTTTTTTAATTTTCTAATAAGTCTAATTTGGACACTATACTATGTATGGATGGAAAGACTTCACCATTACTAGTAGGAAGGTTTGAGCAAGCCAAGGCATAACATGTGTAACAAAAGAAGACAATGGTATGTGATAACTCCTATGTTCTTGACATTTTTGTTTAATTTTAGTTAAATAAATTAATATTTACCTTTTTTGTATTAAGAAATACATTTTTAATATAATTAAGCAATTTGAATCGAAATTGTACTTATTTTCCAATTTATGTCCACAAATATAATTTCAAATAATAGAGTTCTTAATTACAATTTATAAAAGTTGAAAATGTAATTTATATTAAATTTGGGCTTAATTTCAATTATTAAAAGTTTGAAAATTTAATACAAATTTTGAAAAGGGTTTAACTATAATTAAAGAAAGTTTGAAAATGTAATTGGATTATATTTGTGGGCCAAAATGTAATTAATTAAAGTTTAATTTTCTGCGCAGGTGAGAAGAATCCACGCGTGAAACGTGGACCGTTCGATCAAAGAAGAAACGGCTATGATTTGTGCGTCTCTGTCAGACCCGACCAACTCGCGTGGGTGCAGGTTTCTCTGTCTTTCACGCTATTCGGTGCCAGAGTAGGCCCATCTGCCGTGCAGGCCGACGTGCAAGTGGGATCCACGTGTCTAACGCGTCCATTCGTTGTCCTTCCACATTTCGCGTGCCCCAATCCGGTGCGGTAATTCTCAGTGAGCCCGTCCTTGCTATGCAATTATTTGCTGCCACGTGTCCCACCATTTCTTTCAGCAAATCAGACGCTGACACATGGCATGCACAATGAATTAAAAAAATATGCAGAAACGGCTCTCTGTCTAATTTAGATCAAATGCAACCCTAGAAAAATTAAATTAATTCATAAATTTAAAATAAAAATTACAGCAGATGCAGAAAAATTAAAGGAAGAAGAAAGGAAATTAAAACATTTCAGATCATAAATATTTGGCACATGTAGAACACAACAGAAGCCAAAAATGGCTTCTGCGTGTTCCACCGTCCAGCCCCAAACACTACAGAAATTCTAAAACTAAACTCCAAAAAAAAACTTCTTAACTCTATCATAATATCACCTATTTATAGCACCAAAAAATACATCAAAAATATTAAAATATCATACACGCGTAACAACTTGTATCGAAAATAAAACCCCGACATTCTCCTTAAAATACGCGGTCTCGCAAAAATCGAAACCATTTTAATTCACGTGTCAGACAGGGAGCCATTTCTGTATTTTTTTAAATTCATTGTGCGTGCCACGTGTCAACGTCTAATTTGTTGAAAGAAATGGTGGGACACATGGCAGCAGATAATTGCATAGCAAGGACGGGCTCATAGAGAATTACCGTACCAGATTGGGGCACGCGAAACGTGGGGGGACAACGACTGGACGCCTCAGACACGTAGGTCCCACTTGCACGCCAGCCTGTGCGGCAGATGGGCCTACTCTGGCACCGAACAGCGTGAAAGATAGAGAAACTTGCACCCACGCGAGTTGGTCGGGTCTGATAGAGACGCGCAAATCATAGCCGTTTCTTCTTTGATCGGACGGTCCACGTTTCACGCGTGCAGATTGGCGCGTGGATTCTTCTCACCTGCGCAGAAAATTAAACTTTAATTAATTGCATTTTGGCCCACAAATATAATCCAATTACATTTTCAAACTTTCTTTAATTACAGTTAAACCCTTTTCAAAATTTATATTAAATTTTCAAACTTTTAATAATTGAAATTAAGCCCAAATTTAATATAAATTACATTTTCAACTTTTATAAATTGTAATTAAGAACTCTATTATTTGAAATTATATTTGTGGACATAAATTGGAAAATAAGTACGATTTCGATTCAAATTGCTTAATTATATTAAAAATGTATTTCTTAACACAAAAAAGGTAAATATTAATTTATTTAACTAAAATTAAACAAAAATGTCAAGAACATAGCAATTATCATTAATAAAATTGACGAAAATAACTATATAAAATACAGTTATCAATAGGGACGATCGTGGTGGATCCATAAAATTCAGGTATGATAATTATAATTATAAGTCAATTAAAGATATTGAATGACTAAAAATTTGTTTATAACATTTATAAAATTAATAAATAAGAAAATGAAAACAAAGAAACTTACTACAAGTCTCTATGAAATTAAACATAAAGAAAATGCAAAGTTAAAATAATTTCTTAATAATATTTAAATAATAATTTGCAAGAAGCAATAACTAGCGTTGTAAACCATCTAGCTTTAATTTGGTATCAAAACCATTGAAAGAACAAAATACATCATTGGATTTAAATATAACGCCATTAACTAATTAGGGACCTAAGTGAAGATATGCTAAATGTTAGGGACATCAATGATATTTTCACTTTTATAAATGGTCATTTTACACTAAATTGTATTATAATTTTGTATATTAGAGACCATAACCAAAAATGGTCATTATATATTGCTCAATTAGGGTTCCCATAATCTCTTCATTATGACAAAATTGATAACTACTTAATTTGAGCAATCTAGGGACTTACTAAAATTAGATCACTTAATTTTAACCCATTAAATTAAATATCCAATATAATTGAATTGGAAAAATATATATTACCTATTTTACTATAGAAAATTTGATTTTCGAACAATCTCTCACTTGGGCTACATATTACATCTGAAACAATTATATCACAAATATTTTTAGGCGCGCATATGTATGATATTTATTCTTAGACTTCTCTTTAAACAATCTGATTTATCTCATATATTAGTGATGAAACCATTGCGGCTTTTATCACAATGAAATCATGATTAAATCATTATGATCACCATATTAATACACTCGATGATGTAGATCAAATATGGGTTAGTAGCATGAAAATTACATGCAATGTGATCTCAAACAAGCTTATTTAAAACTGGTTCTTCTTTAGTCTTTATTGAGATTAATTCAAAGTCTTTAATTCAATGCAGACATTTCACATAGAAAACACATGTAAATCCAGAAATATAATCATAGACCATCAACTTTGTTATGCACAAAACTATATGTTTTAATGTTTAAAGTAAAACATATATAGCATAGAAATGATCCCCACTAAACCTAGGCATTATCAGAAATAACACATATTAGCATTGTGCTCATGAAAGACTTTAGGCATTAAATGATGCATTCAGATGAGTAGTCAATTTAAAGAGTACTTTGAATTACTTAAGATGTTGCAAATTAGTATATAACAAGTAAGGGTCTTTTCCGTATAAGATTTTGGAAACTAACCTCTATTTATTAAAAAGGGAGATTTTGGTTTTATAAATAGAAAATTAAATTTAACAACCAAAGATTATTAAAGATAGCAACAAAATATAAAGATTATGATAAAGACTTGAATAAAATAATGATTATAGGATCATTCTTCATCACTAGCATGTATAGTAAATCAACAAAAGTGTATATTATTTTCTTATTCTTCAATTATACCAACTTAGAGAAATTCACAAATGCAAAAATCTCCACTTCTTATTACATATTTATTGAATTAAATAAGCTCTTAATCCAAACTCTTTTTAATAAAAAACATAGAATAAGCTCTTTAAATTTATTTTATCAAATGAATTCAACTTTAAAAAGCCAATTGGATCAAGGTTAAACACACAAACTCAGTTTAATTATCTTGAATATTAATTCATTACAAGCAAATTATCACTAATTATTTAAATTAATCAAGCGACTACATACCCAATCAACTTAATTGATTGATGATAAATTAATTTGATTATTTAATTGTATACTTAAATAATCAAATCAATTTATACAAAAATTAGAGTATTAATACATAATCAAAAAGAATAGATAAATAGAATACTACATATCTTATTAAATATTGCATTATATATCCAGAGCTTTGAAATCACCCATAATGAGTTATAAAATTAACTACTCTTGAAAAATAATAAATTAAGAATATTAATCATGAAAAAAAGTAAGGTGAAGAAATCTTGGGATTTTTGCTTTAATTATGATCTTCAATTCCTTTAACTGCCTCTTAAATCTTCTTCTCAATTGTTATCTCTAGTTTTATTCGATAATTTCTATTTTTTCTTATTTATTCTCTTAATCTTTGTAGAATTTCGATACTCCTTACAATGTGTTTGCAAACTAGAACATAAGGTATTATTGAACAAATCAAGACTCAAATGTTTTCCCAGAAAACTCAAAAGTAAATGGACACAAAGGGGTGTGTCTTAGGACTTGATATGACTATCTAGTCAAGGATGTTAAATGTGAAACTAGTTGGGAGGCAAACCAACGTTATGTTACTTATATTTTCATTGTTTTTGTTTTGTAGGTGAATAAATTTGGAGAATAATGGTGCAACAAGATTGAGCAATTTTAACGACAAATGTGGTGTGTAATGACTACGAGAGTTTTCTTTCCTTTTACTTTTTCATATTTATATGTGCACATTGGGGACAATGTGTAATTTAAGTTTTAGGGAGGCAACTTCATTCTCTACATTAGTACTTACTATGCATTTTAAATTGTTTAGGGAATTGTTTTAATTCTTAGGATGTTTTTAATCATGATTTGGGTAAAAATTGATAAATATATAGAAACTAAATGCATGCATGCTTGATGTGAAACATATGAACTCAACGATACAAATTGGATGTCATGACTAGGATAAGGAATGTAACATATTTGTTAAGATATTTACATTAATCATGTGATATGCCTCCTAGTTTTGATTGAATTGATTCAAATTTTTTTGCACATGTTCATGATTGATTTTGGTGTTCTTATTGAGAGAAAATTTGATAGTCTCTTAAGAAAAAATTCTGAATAGTATTTAGCAAGAGAAATGATTTAGGTCTTATTTAGATTGATTGAACCTTTCAAGCTAACCATTGTTAATGTATGTAGTCACCCATTTGAGCCTAAAAAATAATCATTCATATCTTTAAGCCACATTTTATGTCTAACTAATAAGCATTACCTTTATCCTTACACCTTTAGCTTGTATGAAAAGAACAAAATACAATCATGTGTTATGCTATAGAGTAAATTGAAATTTAATGCACCCTATAAAAAGAAGAAGCAAAACTCACAATACAATTATCTCTCTAATGAAAAAGAAAATAAAGTTGAAAATAAGTTTGGGGGTGTTGTGAAGTTACAATAAAAAAAAGAGAGAAAAGAGATGTGGAATAAAAGAATATGAAAAGAATGACAAAAGAGGGTGTACTGAAATATCAAGTAAAAAACTCAATTTTAGTTAAAAAGTGCATGATGAAAAAAAACTAAGGTGTGAAAAGAGCCTAAGTGTCTTCATTTATCGACTCCCCACCTAAGGTTTACATTAAAACCATGTAAAGTCCTTATTGATCTTCAACTAAGTGCATATTTATATTAGTGGAGAGGGATGTGAAAAATAGACTTATGAGACTTGTTCTAAGATTGAATTGATTAGCATGCTCATTTAGGTTGATTTCGTGAGTGCATTGGATGATATCATGTACATGTGCAGCACACACACACAAATCAATTTTTCAAAAACCTTGTATATTCTTGTATTGATGGAACGTTGATTGATGAATATATGAACCTCTTTATCATAAGATTGTATGACTTTTGATAGGGATAGTTTTCAAGAAATATGCATGCACTAATAGAAGTATATTTATGAATATACTATCCATGTTATTTTAATTAGTTATATTTGGCTTTACTTAAGTACAAGAAAAATGATAAGTTTAGGGGTGTGATAACTCTATGAAAGTAGAGTCATTAGTGCACTTTCTTACTTAATATTTACTATTTTATTTAATAAATAGTATTTTTAGGGCTAGAAATATTAAAATAAAAACATTTTAGTGAAAAGGGTTGAAAATATAATTTTTGGGATTTTTTATGAATTTTTAACGTAGTGCCAATCAAAACATGCCACGTGGCCTACTACACAAGCAAAAGAGCTGACTAGGCAAGCCACCTGAATTCCATACAAGCAGGGACAATGAATTGTATATCGTCGCGTGTGAGAAGCGAAGTAGCATGTGCCACTTGTCAACACGACGTTCAATCTGAGTTTGGAGAGTCATCAAACCTTCACGCCACATGTGTCACGCCATCAGTTACTACAAATTATGTTTTGCTGCATGTCGCTAAATCAACATGCATTGACTCGGACTAGTCTCTCCTGCTATTCATCTTGCTCTGATTTATCGAGTAAATTATGTGTGTTATGTTTCATGTGTCGTGCTATTAGTTTTGATTGTTTTGATCTCAACCCTTGATCTGAAGCTGATCTGATGATCCAAATTACACCTGAGCTATAGTTAAGTCCCTAATCACCCTATAAACCCTGATGAGCCATCATTAGAATGATTTTGATCAGTTTTTGGAGCTAAAAAGAGATAATATAGAAAAATTCAAAAGATGATAGAATTTTAGTGGAGATTCAAGAGGAGATTAGCACTAAAATTCAAGAGATTGATTGTATTTCTTCTTCTACTCTTTTCTTTATCTATTTTTATCTTGTTTTTATGAAAAATATGAGCTTTATGAAAAAAATTATGTGTAGTTAATTTATTAATCTACGGATCTTATAAATCCAATTTTCACCATGTGGTGATCTAATATTTTACCCCAATTATAATTTTAATTTAATTATATTATTTAATATGATTTTTATGCTATTAAATATTTGGCCAATAATTTATCTATCGAGACAATTAAATAGATTTTAGAGAATTATTTAATTGTTTGTCTTCATTAAATAGCATGCATAATTTCTAGGCAGAGATGTATTATTCTTACGTATGTGATCCATAATTGATGAACTTAATGAGTAAGATGAAATTGAATTGGCATGAGAGTGTGATTAAATTAATTACTATATGGTGTGTAGTTTACTTGAGAGAGGAATACATGTTAGGTTTGATTCAATTGATCATGTAATTAATTGATAATTATATTTGGGAGATTTTAGCGATTCACATGTTTAGAAAATAATGGGATTAAGTATTTTTAGATATTTTCTCATATATCTTCTTAGTTAAAAAATCTGATTTAATTAATTATTATTATTTAGTTTTAGTTATTTTAATTTTTCTTCCTTAAAATATGAAAACACAAAAAAAAATTTATTTTTTAGTTTTAAAAATTAGTTTATAATAAAATAATCTTTGTGGGAAAGATCTTTTCTTATAATTATATTATTTGTTGCGATACATATACTTGCGTATTCATTGCACACATAATTTGTGCGGCGATCAGTATTGTTGATCCCATCATCCTTCATTATACATGTTAGAATAAGGATCATATATGGGCCTCTAGCTTTCAAATCCACTTATAGCATTATCATAGTCTAAATTGCCTTGTTGATACTCAAAAAATGGTGCAGAAAATTCATTGTATATAGAGTATATTACCTCCATATATGTATTCATGTTCCCTTGATAAATAATAGTTATAGATGAATTTATAAATGAAATAAATAAATAAATAGAATAAACTAAAAATAAAATTAAAAATAAACTAAACTTAAAATTAAAAATGAAAATAAAACTAATAATAATAAACTAAAGAAAATAATTGAATTAATAAAAAACATAAAGAATTGTTTTTTGAAGAAAAAGTAAATAAATAAAAACTTGCAGAATAATTGTTAAACTTATCCCCCGACAACAACGTCAAAAATCAATACGTTCAGATAAATAGTTAATTTAAACTTTACTTTGAATTGTTTAAGATGTCGTAAATTAGTAAGTATATGTGATAAGTAATTTTAAGAAAAAAAAATTCATACCAACGAGAATCGACAACAATACCTGCTCCTAATCACTAACTCATTAGCAAAATTAAAATTAGTAAAAGATGATTTTTATTGTTTTTGTAAACTGAAAATTAAATCCAATAACAAAATATTAATAAAGATAGAAACAAAATATAAACATATGATAAAAATTCAAATAAAAAAATGATTGCAGAATCATTTCCCACCAATAACATGTATTACAAATCAATAAAGTCATATCTATTCTCTTATTCTTTGATTATATCAACTTAGAGAAATTAAAAAAAAATGCAAAAATCTCCACTTATTATTACATATTCATTGAATTAAACCAGCTCTTAATCAAAACTCTTTTTAATAAACGACTTAAAATAAGCTCTCTAAATTTATTCTATCAAATGCATTCAATTTTAAGAAGCAAATTGGATCAAGGTTAAATACACAATTTGGTTTAATTTATCTTGAATATTAATTCATTGCAAGTAATTTATTAGTAATTATTTAAATTAATCAAGTAATTATGTACCCAATCAACTAAATTAATTGACCATGAATTAATTTGATTACGTAACTGTACACTTAAATAGTCAAATAAATTCATAAAAAAATTAAAACTAAGAATTAATACATAATCAAAAAGAATATATGAATAGAATACTATAGATCATATTAAAATTTCAATCCATATCCAGGTCCTTGAAATCACCTATAATTAATTATAAAATTAGTTACTCTTGAAAAAATTAAATTAAGAATATTATTCATGAAAAAAGAAAGGTGAAGAAATCTTAAGATTTTTGCTTTAATTCTAATCTTTGATTCCATATACTGTCTCTTGAATCTTCTTCTCAATTGTTGCCTCCAACTTTATTCTACAATTTTTGTATTTTTTGTATTTTTTCTTAATTTTTGTGCAATTTTGATATTCCTTTTATTTTATAGAGTGTTGTTTTGTATTTATATGCAATATTTATACTACATCTAAAAGGTGAAGGCGTGCACGTGAGATGGTGCTAATCCATTTAAATGACATGTATTATTTTTGTAGTATATATGGTCTTGCTAAGTAAATTTACCTACTTTTCTGAATACATCCAACTATCAAATAAAAGTCATAAAAAATCCTAAAAAAATCTAAAAGATCAATATTTTTTCAATAAATATAAAATAAATAATTTTAGCTTGTTATAATAACAAAATTTATAAATGTAAAGGAATTGATATATAAAAATGTGTATAAAATAACATTTATTATTAAGCCATTGGTTAATAGGTCTAGTAGCACATAATCTATTCTTATATGTTCTATGAAAATCTATCTATCTTGAACTCTCTCCTTAATAACTAGATCCTTGATGTCAATATAATTCAACTTCATCGACCTCATGTTGTTATTGGAGTAAAGCATTGCCTAGTTATTGTCACAAAATCTTCAATGGCTGCCATCTATCACATGTAATCCAATGATAAAGTTTTATAGCCATATCCCGTACGTGGTTAGATGTCTCTTAACAAGTAATGAACTATGTATCCATGGTTGATGAAGCTATGAGAATATGCTTAGTAGACTTCCATGAGATTTCTCCTCCAACCAATATAAATATGTAGCTTGATATGGAGTGGTTGCTATCCTGGCATCCAATAAAATCATAGTTAGAGAACCCGATGACCTCTAAACTATCTGATCTTTGATAAATGAGTATGTAGTCTTTTATTATCCTCAAATAACACATTATATGTTCGACTGCCTTCCATAATATGTACCTAGATCACTCAAATATCTACCCAAAACTCCCACTATAAATGCTATGTAAGGAAGAGTACAAACTTGAGTGTACATTGGACTCACTACTACTAACGCATAGAGAATATTCTACAACTCTTTCCTTTTAAGATCATTATTAGGATACTGTTTGAGATTAAACTTATCTTCTTTAGTTATGGGTGTGTCTTCTGGTTTACTATATTTTATATTGAATCTACTTAGAACCTTATAGATATATCTATTTTGTGACAAACCAAGGATACCTCGAGAATGACACTCAATATCTGAATACCTAATACAAAAGCGACTTCACCAAGATTTTTCATCTCAAATTTTTTTGTCTTGGTTTCTTATAATAAGCCTATATTGCTGCTAATGAGTAGAATGTCATCGATATATAATACCAAGAAAATATATTTAATCCCACTAAACTTATGATATACACAATCATCAATGAAATTTTCCTCAAAAATGTATTAGGTGATGACTTGATGAAACTTGTAATACCATTGATGGGAAGTATGTTTAAGACTTGTAAACCATAAACTTGTGATCTCCTGATACATAGTTTTGTAGCTCTACCATATAAATCATCTCATCAAGTTCTCTATTGAGAAACATAGTCTTGACATCCATCTAATGTAGCTCTAGATTAAAATGAGCCACCAGTGCCATTACAATTCTATGCCATCCTTTTATGAAAATCCTTTGGTGACTAGACGTACTTTATATCTCTTAACATTACCTTTCAAATCCTTCTTATTTTTAAATATCCATCTATAACTAATGGGCTTTGAACCTTCAAGCAACTTTATGAGATCCCAAATGTCATTATCTTTCATTGATTTTATCTCATCCTTCATAGCATTAATCCACTTTTGAGAGTTAGAATTGTGCACAACTTGAAACAAATTGATTAAGTCATCCTCGGTTAAGCCAATTCCCTCATCATGTTCTTAGAAAAGGATGATATAATCATCTAAAATCACACTTCATCTCTCCCTAGTGGATCTTCTTAATGCTACTTCTTAAGGTTGTTGTATTGATGTAGAAAAATGCTAGGAATAAAAGCCTGAACATGGTTATCTAATATTAGAAATGTATCTTGAACAACAATAGCTATAGAGACTTGATCACCATCAATAATAGATTCTTCTTCAAAGACAGCATTCGTTATGTTTTCTCCTCCTTAAGCTCAATATTCTTAAGGATTCTTGCATTTATAGTTTCAAAGAATGACTTTGATGTAGGATTGTAAAACTTGTAGCCCCGATAGTGTTCAATATAACCAATGAAATAGTAGCTAACCGCCATCGAGTCTAATTTTTGTAACTAACCTCTCTTGGGTCTAGTTTTCTTTCATGTGGCCAATAAGGTCATGCGTGACCTAGACGAACCTATATGTGGAAGGCCTAACACTTAGGTTCTTATTTGTTCAAAGCTCATAAGGGGTTTTGGAAACTGCTTTCCTCGATACCTTGTTAAGGATGTATACTATGGTTTTTAAAGCTTGTCCCCAAAGTGACTCTTGTAAGGAGGAATGACTAATCATACTCCTTATCATATCCTTAAGAGTTTCATTTCTTCACTCTATAGCACTGTTCAAATTAGATATTTTTTGGAATGGTGTATTGTAGAACAGTTCCACACTTATTAAGGAAAATTATGAAGGGTCCTTAATGTTGCTTCTTAATCCTTTATACCTCTCATAGTACTCACTGATGAGTGCTTAAAAAACACTAAAATTATCATGATTTAATGTACTTTAATTGATTAAATAGATTTATATTTGTATGATTTTATCATACTTTTATATAAATTTGTCTTTTTGGAATCACATATATTTTTTAATGTTTTTCAGGTATTTTAGTTCAAAAATAACTTAAAGACTCGAACAAAAAAATACGATGATACATCACAAATATGTTGAGAAAATAAATGAGGAAAAGTAAAAAAAGATGCAAAAATGGAAAAAATGGGTAAAAAGGTCAAAAATGTCAAAAAGGCCAAAATCGTGCGCCCAGCCGCACCAATAAACACACGCAATATTCCCAGTCGCTCCAAGAAATGCACCCATTTGTGCCAAGAAAGACGTGTAGCGTGCCACAAAACGTCGATCATCCACCTGTGCATCTACGCTCGTCTACGTGCATTGCCTAAACAAAGCCGAACCCATGTGCCCATCTGTGCCCATCCATGTGCGCCAGCACATGCTTGCGTTGTGTTGCGTATGTGCCTACACACTCCTCACTGTGTCCCGCACCCGCCAACCACCCTTCTACCTTGCCAACCGCTCGTCTACCAAGATTTTCGCGCCCCATACGCTTGCCAACCTATCCAAACGCATCTAAATTCAAATTTTGAAATATTTTCTCCCCCTTTTGGCCTTTTCCTCATCTATAAAGGACATTTTCCCCATTCCAAACACATAATTTTCTGAGCTTTTTCTCTCTCTAGAAAGTTTTCTTTTTTAGTTTTTATTTTTAAAGTTCTTCTCTTTTTGAGAGGAACTAGTTATGTTTTTATAAATTTTTAGTTTTTGATTTAATAAATAGATATGAAAATCTGTTTGGAAGTTTTCCAGTAACAGAATTAACATCAAACTGTTGTAATTAATGTATTATTTTAATGTAAGGATTCTTTTAATGTATTATTTTAACGAATTCTTTATAGTTATTATTTTATGTTATATTTAATTTGTCTGTGATTAAATTTAACATAATTGGCTGTTTGTGAACATGATATAATTATAATGTTGTTATGCTTGCAAAATATTAAATAGGTAAAACACTTCTATAAAATAAATTGATGTTGTTTTTATTCAAGATTTTACATTAAGAGTGTTGGAGAGAAATAAATTATTTTTCATTACAAACTTAAATCTAAAAATTAGATTTTAAGGTTTAATCATGAGGTCTGATTTAGAGTAGTGTTTTTTTATTTTTTGGTACAATTGCCCGGTAGTTAGAGTGAGACTCTATTTTAAAAGTGTTTTTTTAAGAATTATTATTCAAAAATGTATTAACGACATATTTTCATTAATGGTTTTAAAACTTGAAAGTTAGTACTTGGATAGTTAAATTCTTAGGTTTAATTTGGACACCTTGAATAAAATCTAATTATTTGACTTCGCCTGTGATTAGATGGTTTGCTATTTTCTTATAAATAAAGCTAAAATTTAATATTTAATTAATTAATAGGCCCCCTAAGGATATTAGTTAGTTAATGTTAAACAAAAGAATTTGAGCCCCGTCTAATGATACTTTCATATAAAAAGAGAAAATCAACAAATATCGATTTATATATTAAATAACTTAAATAATATGAACAAACATAATTAATTTAATTATTATATCCTTAAATATTCTACTATTATGAATGGTAAAATTTACATTATTGTTTATTGAATCTATATCTATGTTTATGTTTATTTTTATGTTATTATATTAGGAAAAAAAACCAAAATATCATGACATAATGTTTAAGATTTAATTTTATTTTTAAGATTTTTAATAATAAATTAAAAACCACCTATATTACTTCCTTATATCAATCTTAAGAGTATACTAATCATTTGCTATAAAATGATTTATGCAAATACAAGAGTTTTTAAAATTATAAAACAAAAAGAGTATTTCGCAAGATTGGTATTTGCATTGTCGGTTTTGTGATTCATCATCAAGTTTTTTGGCGCTGTTGCAAGGGAAAATAGCGTTTTTAATATATTTATAAAATTTTGAAAATTTTTCGTATAGTAAATAATTGTGATTTTTTTATTATTTATTTTTAGTTCCAAATTTAAAATTAAAAAAAATAAAATTTAAGATATAAAATTTAAAATTCAAATAAATAAATCTTGAATGGTCAACAAAAGAAAAAAATTAAATTTTCAATTAAAAAATAAATTTTTCTCAAAAATAAATTTAAATTTAAATTAAAAAAACTTTTTCTTGAACAATAAAAAAAGAATTTAAATTTAAATTTCACACAAAAAAATTAACTAAATTTAAAATTTAGATTTAAATATTTTAAAAAATAAATTCAAGATCTAAAATTAAAAAAAAAAACTCTTAAGAAGGAAAAGTAGAAATTTAAAAAAGAAAAGAAATTGTAATTGTAATTTAAAAAAATAATAGTAATAAAATTTTAAATTTAAAAAAAAAGTTTAAATTCAATTTTAATATTTAATATATAAAATTTAAAATTCAAAAAAAAAATTGTTCCTCTTCGTGAAGATTACTATAATTTATTTTTTTAAATTAATTTTAAAATTTAGAATTAAAAATAAAACTTTTACTCATGTTGAATAGTAAAATGTTTTTATTTAGAATTGAAAATTCAAAAAAAAAATTAATTTAAGATTTCATATTTAAAAATAAAAATTTTTACGAAATATATATATATATATATATATATATATATTATTTAATTATTTTATTTTAAAAAAATAATATAAAAAAATTGTGAAAAACAAATTGAACTTTTATTTTTTAACTTTTAATTTTCATTTAATTTTTAATTCTTATTTATTTAATTTAATTTTCTTTTTATATTTTTAAGTCTTTATTTTCATTTAAATTTTAATATTTTTTTACTTTTTTATTTTTTAAATTTCTTTCAATTTTTTAATTTTCAATTTGTTTATTTTTCTTTTAAAAAAATTAATTTATTAACATATATTTTTAAAGTAACTTAATTTATTTTAACTTAAGTTAATTTATAAACTTAAATAATTTAAATTTTAACTTTAAGTAACTTAAATTTTTACTTAACCTTATTTATTAACTTAATTAACTTTTACTTTAATTTAATTTATTTCATTAATTTAATAAATTTAGATTTGCACTAATTTAACTTAATTAACTTAAATTTTCACTTAATTTAATTTATTAACTTAATTAATTTATATTTTAACTTAACTAAATTTCTTAACTTAATTAACTTAGATTTTAATAGCATGGAAAGTAAAGATCTAAAGAAGTTTTGTCTAGGAGACAAGTTTTTGGAAGCCTTTGTGACATTAGTCTTGCCTATAAATGTTACTCTGTCTTAAAGGATGGTTTTTAAGGAGCCTTTTCCCCACCATTCTTTCCTAAGAGTACTCTTGGTTAATACTAATTATGCTATTTAACTTAAAAATTATAATAAAATAAAAAAATTGCTGAAGCTCTCTCTAAATTTTAAATATCTTTAAATTACAATTTGTCATAAAAGAAGGTAGTTGGTTTGTTAGATATAGGTACAAATCTGTTTTAATGCCTTAGTTATTTGACTTGCACTTAGAAGTGAGTTATCTAAAACCCACAATCATGTCCCTAGTTTTAAGTAACGAAATATTTTGAAAATCCATAAGCATGATTGAAAAAGTATAGATAGACAACTTTGTCCTACCTATAGGTTTGATTGACTAAATGATGTGGGGACATTAAGCTTTCTTAAAATGAAATCACTAAGTTGCATCTTGTTAAGACATTAAACTAAGCACTAGATGGGAAGCAACCCTTCATTTTATGTAATTTCTTTTATTTTTTATTTTTTTTAATTTATTTTAGTTTAATTGCATGTGGATAATTTTAAAATTTTTAAAACTAAAAATATTTGTTTAGATATTAGAAGTTCACAATGATCTACCTATGTGAACATTAATGACAAACATGATGAATGCACCTGCATTTCTCCATTACTACTTGCATATTCTCAAGAATATAATTTATTTTTTTCTCTTTTTCTCTTTATCTTTAATTTATAATTATTCCATTAAGGACAATGTAAGTTCTTGGTTAGGGGTGGTGAAAAGTTACCATGCTTAATTTCAATAATTTTCATAATTTTAGAATTTTTATGTTCATATTTTCATTTCTATTGTGTTTGATTTTATTTTCTTTGTGTGGTTTAGTAAGTTTTAGAATTTTAGGATTAGTTTAAAAAAAATTATAAAAAATTATCATTTCTTTAAATCAAATTTAAATAAATAGTTAAGTCTTTTGCATTGTTAGATTAATTTTTGAAAACATATCATGGATTATATGATAAATAGTTAGTTTTTGTCATCACTAGTATTTCTTGATAAGGTGTGAAAATTATATTAAACCCAAAATTGGTGTTTAGGAATCAAATAGTAGAGACTACCCTTGTGAGATATAATTTGAGCCTAATTTTCTTTATTCTAACTGAAATATATATTTTTCTACTCCAAACACATTTCTTATTTCTTCAAATTATTAGATGATCTCTATAAGACTTAGTATTGACTGTCTGGATTTTTACATCTTAATAAAGTCTTATATATTTATTTTTTATTTGCTTAGATTAAATGATTTAAGTAGAAATTAATAGTGTGTGTCTTTCTTCATTCATGCATGATTCTATTAAAAAAGAGATATATCTAGGGTTATCTATACAAATATAAACAGAAAAGCCAAATATTAACCACTCACCTTACCATATAAAAAATGTAAAATCTGTACATGGGTCCACTCTAAAAAAATGTATTCTCTTATAAAAAGAAGAAGAATAATATAAGAAAAAAAATAACAGAAAGAAAGAGAGAAAAGAAAAATGAATAGTATAATCTATATACTATGACAAAAAAAAGCCTAAACAGTTGTGAGAAATGGTTTAATGCAAAAGCAAATCTAGGGAGTAATTCCGTAAGAAGTCATTGCACATTGTTACAATTTCTAAAAGGCATATTACTTGATATTTTTATTTTATGAATTTGATTGATGCATAAAAGTAATGTATAATATTTTATAAATCCTTACATTTGATTCATTTCATAAGATCAACGTTAAAATAACACTTTGAGCCTTTCTTCTTAATTTATAGATATGCCAAAATATTAGTTTATTTCTATACATAAACTCTTTTGCATATAAACTAGTATGAGTGTTTTAACCCATGGGATTTAGTGTTTTTGAGAGTATTGACTTGTGAGGAATAGAGTCGAAGCAAATTCAAATTTCTAACACTGAAATTGGGTAAAATTAAATTGATACATTTTTGATATGGAATATGAAAATGATTTTCAACTAATTATTATAATAAATCATGAATGTTTAGAAAGTTGAAATAATCTATGCTTAAGATTTTAATTATAAAATTTAAAAGAGATTATAAGCATGATATATTTTTTGTATTTCACCTACTTATTTTATGTTAGTCTTTTTACTTTATTTTAAATTTTAGATAACTTCTTTTTTTTTATTCATTTTTTTGTTAATGTTTGTGGGTATCATTACTGAAAACCCTCACGAGACTTAAACTCATCCACTAGGGCAAACTAGGGGTTTAAAGGCTTGTTGCATACACTAAATGCAACCGTGTCAATCCACGTAAGTGATTTAGGATAGTTTAATTTTTATTTTTTATCGCTTCTCTTTCTAAGAAATTAGCGAGAAACTGGTTGGGGGTTTTGATGAGTACTTAAAAAACACTAAAATTACCATGATTTAATGTACTTTAACTAATTAAATAGATTTATATTTATATGATTTTATCATATTTTTATGTAAATTTGTATCTTTGGCCCAATTGTGCCGAGAAATGTGCGCAGCATTCCCATCTATGCTGAGAAATGCCTATAACACGCCACACAATGGTGATCATCCACCTATACATCTACGCCTATTTGCACACATCGCCCGAACAAAGCCGAACCCATGTGCCCATCTACGCCTATCCGCTAGCGCCAACACACGCCTGCGCTGTGTCGCGCGTGCGTGTGCACACTCCTTGATGTGTCCCATGCGCGTCCACATGCTAGCTGCCCGTGTGCCAAGATTTTTGTGCCCCATACGGGCGCCAACCTGTCCAAATGCGTATAAATTCAAATTTTGAAATATTTTCTCCTCTTTTTTGGCCTTTTCCTCATTTATGAAAAGACCATTTTTCCCCCATTCCAAAACACACAATTTTCTGAGCTCTTTCTCTCTCTAGAAAGTTTTCTTTTTTTCATTTTTTTTAGTTTTTTATTTTTAAAGTTTTTCTTTTTTTGAGAGGAACTAGTTATGTTTTTATAAATTTTTAGTTATTTATTCAATAAATAGATATGCAAATCCGTTTGGAGGTTTTCCAGTAACAGAATTAACATCAAACTGATGTAAGGATTCTTTAAATGGATTCTTTACGGTTATCATTATATGTTTTATTTTATATGTTATATTTAATTTATTTGTGATTAAATTTAACATGGATGGCTATTTGTAAATATAATATAATTATAACATTGTTATGTTTGCAAAATATTAAATAGGTAAAACACTTCTATACAATAAATTGATTTTTTTATTCAAGATTTTATATTAAGGATGTTAGAGAGAAATACATTATTTTTCATTACAAACTTAAATCTGAAAATTAGATTTTAAGGTTTAATCTTCTGGTCTGATTTAGAGTTGTGCTCTTTTATTTGTTGGTACAATCGCCCGGTAGTTAGAGTGAAACTCTATTTCAAAAGTTTTTTGTTAAGAATTATTATTCAAAAATGTATTGACGATATATTTTTAGTAATGATTTTAAAACTTGAAAGTTAGTATTTGGATAGTTAAATTCTTAGGTTTAATTTGGACACCTTGAATAAAGTCTAATTATTTGACTCCGCTTAAAGTTGTGATTAGATGGTTAGTACTTTGGTTTGTTTTATATTGCATGTTTTTACCTCAATGTAGTTCTTTGTGTTTTATATGATTTCATGTGTTTCTCCTTATTATGTTTGCTACAATCTTTTCTACTATGTTACATGAGTATTAAGATTATTATATTTCTGTCTAAATTCTCTCCTTCATATAGGGGTATTGTATTGTAAGTCTGTATGTACTCTATGTTTGTTTATTGGCTTCCCATGTACAAAACACATTGTTTATTTTATTTCAATCAGTGTTATGGCATCCTCTATGTAGGGTTAGTTACTACATATTAGCAATGCATATATGCACATACTTAGTATCTTTGTATGTGAGCATATTTATACATAACATGGGATTGGTTTTCGTAGTGCTTTTCCCTAATGTTTTTTTGTTACATTTTAGGTCGAGATATTTATGAAAATTACTCGATAAATTTTGGAAAAGAAAGAAAAGTTTTTTGGCACCCCACCACCACTCTCGATGAGGTGGCCTACTGAATTCTATAAATAGCCACACTTCTCTCTTTTCTTTGCCCATTGATTTTATTACTGAAACTTTACCAAAATTTCCATTAAGAATTGTATCTATTTCTTAAATTATTTTGGAAATCTTACATTTAAGTGTGGATCATTTGTTGAGCTTAGTCATCAAATCATTGGTTGTGTGGGTAATTGATTTGATTGTGTGTGAAATACAAGATTTGAATTTAGAAGTTAACTATGTGTCCCTTAATGTTATGAGTACTTACACTTGTTACTGATCAGTGGCTATCGATCTCACCACATTGTTGGCTATAGAGGACAACCAGGTTCATATGTTGAATAAGGTCGTTGTAGAAGTAGCAAATAAAAGAAGCAATAAGTAGTTTAGACAAAGGTCCTTATTGATAAAGATAATGGTGGTTTTATTTCTTTCAGAATTATAATTGATTTATTATTTAGTGATTATTTGTTGTTGAGTGATTGCCCTAAATAATCCAAGGATGTTACCAAATAGATATGGTCTATATGTGCATTTACTTTGTTATATTGCTTATTATGCATGATCTACTGTTATGCTAGTACAATTTGAGTTTAAGGTGTGTATGTAACAATATACTAAAAGCTTAAACTTTGATTAGAAATATTTTAAATTCTTACTTACTTTCTATTGAATATATATTATAAATGATGTTCAAAGTTATCTACTTATCTGGTATTACATTATTTTTTCTTCTGCTAAATTTTCTATTTAAGTGTTTTACTTTTCCATTCTTGCGAGTTAGAGGCCAATCCTTAAGGAGTTTGCATCTTCTTACCCGGGTTGTGTACCGAGTCATAGACTCTTTTAAGTATGTTGCATATTATGTGTGTTTTGTTTGACTTTCAGTGTGCACAACTTGGGTTTTTTTGTGTATTGTTTGTTAACAATATATGTACTAAATTTGATAGTGAGTATAGTTTGCACTGCATCTAAGTTACCATATATGCATTCACTTAAGGAGAGTGTTACTTTTGTTCAAAGAGAGTTTGCATTTCTATATTGCATATAGATTGTATTTGTTTATACTATATGTTAACTATGTTTAGCCTATCGATGTGTACCTATATAGAGGTAACACAATAGCATTTGGATAGATTAGACACTGTTTCTACATAATACGTCCATGGGGTAGGTGTTTGTGTGTGCAAGTTACAAGTGTAGATTCAAGTCATTGAGCTTCAAACTTATTGTGTGCTGTTCTATTAAGGCCCTCATGTCTCAGTTGGATCAAATAAGATGGATGAAGGGTGCAAGATAGTCGCCCATGGTTTAGGTGTGTTTTTCAGGTTTTGGGTATGCATCAGTGTCTTATTCTTGAAAAAAAAAACATATTTAGGTCAATTTCATGATTATCTCATGATTGATGTGCATATGTTCTTAGTTGTGTAATGTTTTAACACTAAAAGTAGAAGATTGTAAGTCCTATTGAACTTTGTGTCTGTGTGTTGGCTTCCTAGTGCAAAACATGGAGTCTATTTATTTTGCTTAGTATTCTGTCTTTCTCTGTGTAAGGTTGGTTACTATAGATCTGTAATGCACACACGTTTATAGTTAGGTACACTTTGTATGAAAACTTATTATACAAATACCATTGGGATGGCTTTCTTAGTATGTAGCCTGACATTGTCTCTTGTGTTTTTGGTTTTATTCAAGTAAGAGTATTTATGAAACTTACTTGGTAATATTTGGATCAAAAGAATGTGTTTTTTGGAACCTTGACATGGTCCTCAACAAGGGCCTCATTGGACCCCTCGATGAACATCCAATAAAAAAGATAGTTGGTAAGAACCCTAGGTGAAGCCTCGGCAAGGATGGTCGTTAGCTTAGGTGACTTCTACCCCATTCTCTTTGTGTTTTTTTATCTAGAAAAATTGTAGTGGAGTTTTGTTAAATTAATATCTCATTTTTCTTTTCCTGAATCAATACTATCTTGAGTTTTATTCAGTATTATTGATTCATGACTAAGTGAGCAAAATCATGTTTTTGAGTGGTAAGTACTCAAAGTGATGTTTACGAGTTGGCTTTTTATGTGGAGCTTGTGTGTCGGTGAGCCATGTGTCAACTAGTTGTTTCCTTGGTGCAACTTTTTATATGTGAAATCAACTCTATGAAAGTGAATTGAGTTGAACTATTTGAGTTCTCATATATTTGGATGTGCGCAATACGTGGATTGACTATGTCATATATATAAAATTTTTGTTTCTAGCTTGACCGTGTGTCCCACAGAGATTATTGGGTGTTTATGTTTGAGGGTGGTTATGTTAATTGTTCACATTACTCATTACTAACCTATGGTTTATGATCACATCATATAGGTTGGTGTTGGCTTTTGAGGAAAGCCAAGTTCATATGTCAAATTGGGTAGTTACGAAGGAAGCAAACATAGGCAGCAATATATAGCCCAGACAATGTTTCTGGTTGATAGAGGTAATAAATGGTTTTATTTCCATCAGGGTTGTAATTACTTTATTACTTAGTGAATTTTTTTATTACCGAATAGTTACCATAAGTAACTCGTGGATGTTACCACATATGCAAGGGTTCTATGTGGGTTTAACTTGCTATTTCTGGTGTTGTACATGCTTTACTTTTTGGCTAATATAATTAGAGTTTAAATTGTGCTTATTTCTACATACTGAAGTTTAAACTCTGATTTGAAAGCTTTCCTTGTTATTTCTTGCTTTCTGAATGTTGAACATTTTATCTACTTTATTATAATACCCATATGTGATTATATATAGTGCTACTATGATTATCTGTTAAGTGATTATCTTCTGTTGTTGGTAAGCTTGGGTTGAGTCTTTAAGGAGCCTATATTTCCTTAACCTGATTGTGTATCGGGTCTTGGACTCCTTTAATATTGTTATGCATGATCAGCTTGTGTGTTAGTATAATCTGAGTTTCAATCGTAAGTGTTCCTACATAATAGATGTAGACTCTGATTCGAATGCTTTTTAGTTTTGTTTAGTTGCATGCATTTTTGCCTCACACGTTGTTTGTTATTTACCATGCTTTTGCTTGCTGCTAGTCTAGATAGGAGCTTGTGAGGCACACTATCACAAGTATGTTTGCTCGAGTTTTTTCTTTCTTACTAATGGTTGTGTTTATTGTGTGAGCATGTTATTTCATCTATGTTATTTTCTTATTTCAGCATGCATTGACTTGGACCAATCTCCCCTACCACGTGTCAGGCCCTGATTCACCTAGTGAATTCCGTGTGCCATGTGTCATGCTGTGATTGACTGGCACTATCAATTTTTCTTATTTTGATCTAAAGCTTATCTGATGGTCTAGATTGCACCTGAGCTATATTTAAGCCCCTAATCACCCCATAAACCCTAATGAGTCACCATTAGCATGATTTTGATCAGGTTTTGGAGCTAAAAAGATAGAAAATATAGAAAAATTCAAAAGAAGATACAATTTTGGTAGAGATTCAAGAGGTGATTAGTACTACAATTCAAGAGATTGGTTGTATTTCTTCTTCTACTATTTTCTTTCTCAAATGCTTGTCTTTTTTTATGAAAAATATGAGTTTTATGAAAAAAATTATGTGTAGTTAATTTATTAATCTAGGGATCTTATAAACCCAATTTTCACCATGTGATGATCTAATATTTTAGTCTAATTATAATTTAAATTTAATTATATTATTTAATATGATTTTTATTCTATTAATTATTTGGCCAACAATTTATCTATCGAAACAATTAAATAGATTTGAGAGAATTATTTAATTATCTAGGCATAGATGTATGATTCTTATATATGTGATCCATAATTGATGAATTTAATGAGTAGTATGCAATTTAATTGGCATGAAAGTGTGATTAAATTAATTACTATATGGTGTGTAGTTTACTTGAGAGAAGAATACATGCTAGGTTTGATTCAATTGATCATGTAATTAATTGATAATTATATTGGAGGGATTTTAGCAATTCGCATGCTTAGAAAATTGGGAGATTAAGTATTCCTAGATATTTTCTCATATATCTTCTTAATTAGTTATTAAATCTGATTTAATTAATTATTTCTATTTACTTTTAGTTATTTTAATTTTGTTTCCTTAAAATATAAACACACAAAAAATTCATTTTTATTTTTTTAGTTTTAAAATTAATTTCTAATAAAATAATCTTCATGGGAATGATCTTTTCTTATCATTATATTACTTATTGTGATACCTATACTTGTGTATTCATTGCACACACTTCGTGTGTAACGATCATATGTATCATGCGAAATAAGGAGAGACTACTCATTCTTTACTCTCATTGACAACATGGTTGCAAACAAGAAAGATTTTCACTAGCAAGATAAAGTGTCTGTATAAGCCTATTGGATAGAGGTTGAGGCTACTTAACTCGCACCTAACTCGTACTTAAGGGACACTTGGTGCATATTAAGTTTTCCATTATAGGGCTGCTGCACAAATAATTTTTCTCACAATCTAGAAAGGGTACTCTTTGTTGTGCATGTAAATGACTATGTAGATTATACTTTTCTTTTAGAAGAGACTAGCAAAATGATTGTCACTATTGACTTATGCAAGACCATCAAGCAAGCTGACTAGGAGACAAAATGGCTCTAAAGAACAATACCTAGATAATTTACCACTCCATACATAGAATGTTTTTGAAATAAAAGTCAAAGATTAAAGTATCTACACATTGTTTGATCGACCAAGCACACTCATAAGTGTCCAAACAAAAGGATGCATTATTGGTAGTCAACCAAGTACACGGGTACAACCAATCACCCTCTATGAAGACTACACTAGCCAAACACTAACTACTCGAGAAAGATCGACCAATACCCAACAACCTAGACCATGGATGGTTATCCAACCGCCATCCATTCAGGCCATGATCATCCACCTAGCTTGGGGTAACTCTAACTAGGTTATGTGCACCGACAAAAAGTGGTGGTTGTCATCTAATCGTGCATACAACCACCATATTTGTAACTTACTCTTCATTAATCTACTCCTGTGGTAGTTTCATTGTGAGTAAAGGCAATATCTCTTCCTACAAAAGAAAATAGCATTACTAACCAATCATTGAGCTTAGCTCAAACTTTTCTATTTATAAGGGGTATGAAGATGAAATGGTACATGGGATGCATATTATTGCATGAACATAAATAGGAAACAATGTTTACATAAAGATTCATGAATAATCTCTCTTTAATATCTTGCATTTTGCATAATCTTCGATCTTTGTTTTTTAGGAGCTTCCCATAAGTAATATATAGTTTGATAGATGAGTAAACCATATACAAATAGAACTCGACCCATTAGAGATAGTAGTAGTAGAATAACATATGATTTACAAGATGATAAAACCATATATCAAGCTTCATGTTTCTTTGGAAGCTATAAATAGTATAAATGAGGTTGATCATCATTATTGTTCTCTATAGTAGCTTTTGTAAGATATAAGAAAAAGATTTGAGAGAAACAAGAAAATATAGAGTTTGGTAAGGAGAATTAATGAAGAAACCAATGGATTGTGTTATGAATAAAGGTAAACAAGAATAGTAAAAGAATTAGCAATTTAAATGCGTTTATAAGTGCTTGTGACATGAGTTTTACTATGTAACAATTTCAACTTGGTTACATAACAGGTAACTAGATAAGTTGAAACTCTATTACATGAATACGTAAACAACTTGAAATTTTTACATTGCAAAATTTGATTAGTCTAACATACACAGTAATTTTTAGAAACCTATGCATATATGGTAATGGAATTTTTTATATATTTTACTTATTGTTTTTTGGAAAGGACACGTTTGTCTTTTTTCATGGTACATTTCACTTAATTTTTTTCTTTTTGTATTTTTTATTAAATGATAGTTATATACATGATTTTTTAGATCAAATAATATTTTGTATAATTTAAATATGTAATTAAAAATAAAAGATAAATAAATTTTATCACAATTTAGTAGATGAACCACTGCATATAAGATTCCCTTAATAATATATTCTTACAAAAGTGGTCATTTAAGTTAAGATTTAAAGTTGGTTTTTGGTGAAAACGACTTATAATAAATTTAAAGTCGGTTCACTGAAAAATCCACTTAAAACACTTAGATTGTAGAGTCGGTTGACATGTAGAACCGATACTACACGTGGATAGTGTCGATTGACACGTAGAATCAACACTACGTCCTATGTGTAGCGTTAGTTCTACACATCAACCGATGCTACACACGTGAATATTTCCTTTTCTGTTCTTTCTTCCCAGGACAAACTATTCCAAGCGCTGCATAACTCTCAAAAACCCAAAACCTCCTCCATTCTTTCTCATTTTTCGGCAACCTATGACCACCAATTAGAGCGCCATTTAGTGGGTTTTCTTCCTCTCCAACTTATCTTCTAGATCCCTTTTTTTTTTAGCAAAATAATCAAAAAATTTATACTTATTTTCTCACTTACAAAACACCATTTTTTTCATTTCTTTCATTTTGTCACTTCATTTACTCTTATAAGTATTTCTATTAATCCTACCCAATTATTATTTATATTTATTTTTATATATTATGTGTTATTATTTATGTATATAAATTTTTGTATTATATATGTAGGTTTTGTATTATATGTATGTTATTGTTTTTATTATGTAGGTTTTGTATAAATTTTTGTAATGAAATAAATTTATATATTTATGACTATGATTTAAGAATTTTTTAATTTATTTATTTTTGTTAATATGAAATGGGAAATACATGATTCAACAATATGATGCTCATTAAAAATTAAGGTTTGAAGTAGTGTAGTTATTTAAAAAAATATTAATCATCACAAAATTGTTATATAAATTTTGTTTTATGTATCTGAAATTTGAAATCAACTCAAATGATGTGGCATATTATTATTAGTAATTACAATCAATCTCATATAATTATATTTATGTGTATATATTTGTTATGTTTGGTTTTTATGTATTTATTTTTATATAATGTTTTGATAGATATTCTTATAATTAAGAAATTTATATATAATAGTATCTAAAATATATTGGTTGAATACATATTTAATATGCTTAATGTCATTAATAGAAAATAGATAAATCTTGGATGTCAAAGTGTGAAATTAAGTAGGACTACATTTCTGGAGTTGAAATTTTCCTGGAATTTTCTTGTAGAAATAATAATAATTAAAATAGTATAATTCGATGCTCATGTGTTAAATGTAAAAATGAGTGATTTCATGATGTTGAAGAGGTTAACTATCACCTTATCCGTAGTGATATTCTTTTGAGATATAAATTTTGGTATTATCATGGAGAAAATATTGATGATATGCATGAGGAAGAGATAAATAATAATGTGAGTGGATTATATATATCTTATCATAATGTACAGACAAAAAATATGTTTCATGGTGTTGAAGATGAACTATATAAGGATGATCCCAAAACCTTTAAAAAACTTCTAGAAGATGCCGAAAAATCGTAGTATCTAGAATGTAATAAATACACTAAAATCTTGGGATTGGTTCATTTGTACAATGTGAAGGTAAAAAATGGTTTTTCTGACAAGGGATTCATAAAATTACTAAATGTACTAATATATATGTTTTATGAGGGTATTGAATTTTCATCTTCAATGTATGAAGTGAAGAAATCTCTTAGTTGATTTGGCATGTAATATCATAAGATTCATGCTTGTCCAAATGATTGCATTCTTTATAGAAAAGAATATGAGACATTAGATGATTGTCCGATATGTAAAGAATCAAGATGGAAACATGCTACAAATGAGACAACACCTAAGAAAAGCGTGCCCATAAAGGTTCTTTGGTACTTTCCTCCGATTCCTTGCTTTCAAAGGTTGTTGAAAAGTAAAGAGACATCAAAGATGTTGACTTGGCATTCAGATAACTGATCTAATGATGGGGTGCTACGTCATCCTTATGATTCTCCAAATTGGAAAGTAGTAGATAATTTATCCCCTTAATTTGCATCTAATCCACAAAATCTTAGTTTTTCCATTGTTATTGATAGAATTAATCCACACAATTCCCTTAGTAGTTGATATAGCTGTTGGCAAGTAATTATGGTAACATATAACCTTCCTCTCTGGTTGTGTATGAAAAGAAAATTCATGATGTTAACATTATTGATCTCATGATCTCATAAAGACATTGTGGAATGATGGTGTAAATGTTTACGATGCACATAAAGAAGAACATTTTAACTTGAGTGAGGTCCTGTTTTGGAAAATTAGTGATTTTCCTGCTTATGGGAACTTATTAGGACATGCAACAAAAGGTTATATGGGATGCCCTATATGTAGTGATGGCACTTCTGCAACTTATCTTGTTCACGGATGAAAGATGTCTTATAGAAGACATAGATGATTTTTTCCATCTGGACACAAGTTTAGATACCAAAAGAAACCATTTGATGGTGAATAAGATCATGATCCTACACCCTGACCTTTGCGAGGTGTTGAGATATTAAGGCAATTGAATGGTATGACATTTAAATGGTATGGAAAGATGAAAAAAGAATACTTACTAATGGAGGGAAACGATAGAGGTCAACTAATAAAAAGGGTAAAAATGAAAATGTTACTGAATTAGTAGATCATGGTTGTTGGAATAAAAAATTAATATTTTGGGAATTACCTTATTGGAAAGACTTACATATTCATCACATCTTAGATGTCATGTACATTGAGAAAAATATATTTGAGAGCTTGATTGGTACTTTACTTAATATACTTGGAAATACAAAGGATGGAATTAAAGCAATATTGTATTTAAAGAAACTAGGCATACGACTTGAATTGGCACCAAAGGTGGAAAATGATAAGAATCGAACATACTTGCCACCATCATCATATACAATGTAAACAAAAGAGAAGGATATGTTTTGTAAATGTTTTGCGAGTGTAAAAGTTCCTTATGGTTACTCATCCAACTTAAGAAATTTTGTGTCTATCACCAATAAGAAACTTTATGGATTGAAATCACATGACTGTCATATCTTAATGCAACAATTATTACTAGTTGCTATTAGATCAATTCTTCCAAAACATGTTCGATTATCAATAATTCTTTTTTGTTAATTCTTCAATACAATATGAAAGAAATATATATCAATTAATGAGTTAAACTCTTTACAGAAAGATGTTGTAGAGAATTTGTGTCTAATTGAAAAATATTTTTGTCCTTCATTCTTTGATATAATGATTCACTTATATGTTCATTTAGTTCGAGAGGTTCAATTTTGTGGTCCTACTTACTTAAGATAGATTTCTCCTTTTGAGAGATACATGTAAATCCTTAAAGGATATGTAAATAATAGAAATTGACTTGAAGGATGTATAGTGGAATGTTACATTGCTGAAGAGGCCATTGAGTTTTGTTATGAATACTTTAGTGGTTGTATTGAAATTAGGAATCCTATGCACAAGTTGTTCTTAGAAAATCACATAATCCAAGTAGGTAACCCTATGCTTGGTGGAAATAATAAATTGTTTATTGATCATAATTGATTGGAAAAAGCACACCGAACCATTTTGGTAAATAATAAGGAGGCACAACCGTACATAGAGTAAGTGATGACATGTTCATGCTTTTCATTTAAAATAAAATTATTTTCTATTTAACAATTAATGATATCTAATTGTTATATCTTTAGTAACATTATAGAATGCATATAAACTTACTGAAGATCGATCCTCGTTATAAAAAAAAAGGGAAGAGAAAAATGGTTGTATGAAGAACATAAGCAAGAGCTTATTAATTGTTTTACAACCATGTAAGTGTCCCATACAAGAATTCGTTAGTAATTCTATGCAATGGCCAACAATTGAAATCCTATATTGGTAGACTAGTGAAGTAAAGTATACCAATCAATATAAATGATTGGACTAAGGTTAATGAAGTTGAAAAGTTCAAAATATGGAAAACCATTTGTATAAGTCTCTTTTATTTTACAACTAATTACATATATTATATCTTTTTTGTATCATATCTCATCTTTTGTAGTGTGTTTTTACAAAATCGTTATAAAATCCTTGATACTTGGATGAGCAAGTGTTATAAGATTGAAAATAAGACATGGAAGGAATACAAAACTACCAGATTGGCCAAAAATTATGTGTTTCCATATTTAGAACCACTTGATGAAGTACAATGATAAGAGCTAAATTATTTCATTTTTGTTATGATTTAAATGTTGATATTTGTGTGAAAATTGTGTTTATTTGATTATTTAATCCACAAATGTCATTTCATGGGTATTTCATGTTTAAAGTGCAATTTCAGGTAAAATCATGATTTTGGAGAAGTTAGGGACAAAATTACAATGATCGGGATTGAATGAAATTAAAAAGAAAACAAAGTTTCAAGATTTAGAAATCCCGTCGCTGGTGAGAATATTCTTGCCGTCGGCGAAAATCTTATTCAGAGCATGGCAAAATTCTTCCCGAGAGCACGGATTTTGGCCAAGTGAATCTCGCCACCGGCCAAAGTATCTCGCCGCCGGCCATATTCATCTTGACGCCAATGAAAATCAGAAAAAAAATTTTATTTTCTAGAAATCTCGCCGCGGCAAGAATAATGTCGGCTCCGGCGAGTTTCATCCGAAAACACATTTTTTTGGTTGTTTTGTTCCAAAATTACCCCCAAAACCCTAGATCCATATATACAATATGATGGAGAAAGAGGCCACAGCAGAGAGAGTAGATCTGAGTTATTTTTGGAGGAGAAAAGAAAATTTTGGAGAGAAAGGTTGGAGAAGCTTGAAGGATCATCACCATTGTTGCTACCAAGTCTTCATCTTCAAGAGTTTTTCATCTCTTCTCCTTAGATTTTATTTTCTGCATTTTATTTTGGTTTATTTTCTGCATGGATTTAATTGAGAATATGTTTGTTCTTATTTCTATTATGAACTAATTCGTTTTTGCTAAGGCTATGATGTAGTCAAATCAAGCAAATATGATTTTTTGTGTTATCGTTATATGAATTCATTGTTTTCAAGTTGAGTATTTATTTCCATGCTTAATGCTTTTAAATTTCTGATCAAGATTTAGACGATTTTTTGCATTATATTGAGACCGAGAGGAGATGTGTAATGAATGCTTTTTTTGATAAATACCATAGATTGAATGAGAGTTTGACACCTAATGCATGATGTATGTGGTTATTCTAGAAATTCCATAAATCGTAATGTGCTTATATCTGATTAAATCTTCATAGAAATATAGTTGATTTTCATAGATAAGTAATTCTAATATAACTCGAGAGAGATTATTAGATAAGTTTGGGTTTTTCAACCATCACTTCTAACTTTGATTTTCATATAACATGACTTGAAATCGGATTGAAATGATTTAGCGAAATCAATTGCCTTAGAATTTTTAATCATTTGTGAACAACATTAAATTTTATTATTTGTGTTAGTTTTAAGTTAATTTACTTCTTAAACAAATTCAAAAAATTCGGTCTTCAAATAAAATTAGGATTAGTCAATTTCGGTACTTAGTAACGCCATTCCTTGTGGGTTCAATATCCGTACTTTTGTACACTTTATTACTTGAACGGTTCATACACTTGTGAAATTACGCATCAAGTTTTTGGCGCCGTTGTCAGGGAATGGTTTTCTTTTATTAATATCGATACTACCTAATCTTAGTTTTAATTTGAAGTTAATTTACTTTATCATTATTTCCTTTTTAATTTTGTTTATTTTGATCTTTTATTTTATTTATCATAAGAAAGGTAACTTTGTGTTGTTTTTGTGCTAGTTAATTTTTTGGTTGTAGGATTGTTGTATGAGACGTACAAGAAGCCTTAACCATTTTCCATTTGATGGGGAGACTGATAAAACATATAGGCTTCTAAACCAAGAGAGAAGGCGTTTATCCTCACCTCCTAATAGAGAATCAGCTATGGATCCATCATTTGTTGAGGGAGGTGGAAATCATAGAGCTTTGAGGGATTATGTTGCGCCTAATGTTGTTGGAACTACTTAGTGTATACGGAGGCCAACTGTTCAAGCCAATAACTTTGAGATAAAACCATCCTTTATCCAAATGGTTCAATCAAATCAATTTGGGGGAATGTCAAAGGATGATCCAAATGCACATATTGCTTACTTTATGGAGGTGTGTGATCTTTACAAGATAAATGGTGTGTCTGAAGATGCTATAAGATTGAGGGTTTTTCCTTTTTCACTTTGGGATAAAGCCAAGGAGTGGCTAAACTCATTACTACTGGGATCAATTACAACATAGAATGAGTTGGTTCAGAAATTCTTGTCCAAGTTCTTTCCTCCTGCTAAGACAACAAAATTGAGGAATGAAATCACATCTTTTACGCAATATGACCAAGAATCATTGTATGAAGCTTGGGAAAGATTCAAACAAATGTTGAGGAAATGCCCACATCATGGTATACCAATTTGGGTGCAAGTCTCTACATTTTATAATGGGTTGGTTTCAAACTATCGTGTAATGATTGATGCTGTAGCTGGAGGGTCTCTAATGGGAAAAACACCGGAGGATGCTCATGAGTTGTTAGAGATTATGGCAGAAAACAACAATTAGTGGCATTCAGAACGGGTAATTGCAAAAAGACTAGCAATAGTGCATGAAATTGATTTAGTGAATGCTTTGTTGGCTCAAGCTGCTGCTCTTTCAAGAAAGATGGATTCTTTATCATCCAAGTTCGAATCCAAACCAACTACACAATGTGATTTATATGGTGGAAATCATGCTAGTATCGAGTGCCAAGCTAGAAATCCATTTGCTTCACCAAATGCTGAGCAAGCAAATTATGTTTCAAATTTCCAAAAATCTCAACATAACCCATATTCGAACACATACAATCCAGGTTGGAGAAATCATCCAAATTTTTCATGGGGAAATAACCAAGGGGAATTCAAACCGTCATCATCTTCCTACCAACCCCAAGAGAAGAAACAAATAGATTTGGAAGGAATTTTGAGAAAATTCATTGAGGAGACAAGAATAAATTTCAGAAATCAAGAGGCAATCAACAGGGACATCCAAAACCAACTGGGGTAGCTTTCAAAGCAGATTTCAGAAAGGTCTCATTGATCGTTTCCTAGTGACACAGTAAATCCCAAAGAGCATGTAAAGGCTATCACATTAAGAAGCGGTAAAGAACTTGAATGGCAGGGGAAATCAGAGAAAAAGATGGAAGAATCTAAAGAAAAGCCATCAACATCCCAAGATGTTCAACCTTCCCCAAATGCCAAATATGAGCCACCTATCCCATATCCTCAAAGATTGAATAAGAAAAAGCTTGATAATCAATTTGATAAATTTTTGGATATTTTTAAGAAATTTCATATTAACATTCCTTTTGCAGAGATGTTGGAACAAATTCCTAAGTATGCAAAATTCATGAAAGAAATTCTATCAAAAAAGAGGAAGTTGGGAGATTATGAAACTGTCATGCTAAATGAGGAGTGCAATGCAGTTCTTTAAAGAAAACTGCCACAGAAATTGAAAGACCCAGGGCTTTTTACTATACCTTGTACTATAGAAAGTTGCAATTTTGATAAAGTCCTATGTGATTTAGGAGCAAGCATTAATTTGATTCCACTTTCTATTTTCAGGAAACTAGGCCTGGGAGAAGTGAAGCCCACTTCAATCTCTCTACAGTTAGCGAATCGATCGGTGAAATACCCTCGAGGGATAATTGAGGATGTTTTAATTAAAGTTGAAAAATTTATTTTTCCTGTAGATTTCGTGGTGCTTAACATGGAGGAAGATAGAGAGGTACCCTTGATATTGGGGAGACCATTCCTTGCAACTGGAAGAACATTGATTGATGTTCAGCAAGGAAAGCTCATTCTACGGGTGCAAGATGAACAAGTGACTTTTGATGTTTTTGAAGCAATGAAATTTCCAAGTGAGGTGCATTCTTATTTTACACTCTTGACAAGCTAATCTCAAAAACTTTTAAGGAGAGAACTCCATTGCTACCACTAGAAGCTTGCCTTGTGAAATCTGCAACAAATGAGATGGATGAAATGAGGAATGATGCTTATGAGAATGCCCGAATATACAAGGACAAGACGAAGGTTTGGCATGATAAGCACATTTTGAGGCAAAACTTTGAGGTGGGACAGAAAGTGCTGCTTTATAATTCCCGTCTCAGACTTTTTCCAGGAAAGCTAAAATCTCATTTGTTAGGACCTTTTCTAGTAACCAAGGTGTTTCCTTATGGGACAATTGAGATCAGTCATGAAACAAAGGAAACTTTCAAGGTGAATGGACAACGGTTGAAGCCATATTTTGACAAAGAATTCAACAAGCAGAAAGAATGACAGAAAGTCTAGCTAATGACTATAACTTAAAGCGCTTAATGGGAGGCAACCCATCAGATTTGTTTTCTCATCTTTTATCTCATTTTATTTTAGCAATTTTTAATTTTTAATTTTAGCTTAAATTTTAAGTTTTGGTAAATTATTAGTTAGATTTTAAATTCTACACTTCATTTTATGATAATTTTATTTTTAATTAAATTTTCTTATTTTATTTGTTTTGCAGGTAAAAAAAATGCGACAATGATTGATTTTATTTTATTGTTAACCCCTTGATTTAACAAATTACTGTGACTGTGATGGTACACCTAACTCTTTTTCTCTTCGTGATGATGATAGCCATTTGTAGTTTCTCTTTCTTATATTAGAGACAATGTAAGGTTTTGGTTGGGGTTATGGTAAAGTGTAAATCTTTCCTTCATTTCTTTTAGTAGTTTTATTTGTGTGTTTATTTGTGTTTAATTTTGATTTTCCATTTATTTTTCTGCATCTTGATTTAATTTCTTTTATTTGTTTATTATCTTATTTTTATTTATTTATTTTATTTTTCTCTCAATTGCAATTTTACTTGTTTTAATTTGCATGTTGATGATAATAATGTGATTGTGATAACAAGTAGCTTTTAGAAGACATTAAATTTTGCTTTGGTTTAAAGATAATTTCAAATGTTGATTTTACCAAGTTGGCGACTCTTTTGGTATGTGGTATGATTTGGTTGATTAGTCTAAATGTTTAGAGAAGTCTTATGTGCGAATTTTTCATGGACATTTTTGTGATCTCAACAAACTCTAGAACTCATTTGAAAACCTCTTGAGATGAAATAATTTGGAATTGCACTGTTTAGGATATGATGTAGGCCATTTTTGGATCGATTGTGCCATTTTAAGCCTACCTTGTTATCTTTATATCACTAGTTACCTCCTTGAGCCTATTTAAATATATTGTTAGCCTTATTTTTCTTTCTTTTTGCCTTCTATAACCTACCTTTTATTTAGCCAATATATATATATATATATATATATATATATATATAATTCCTACCTTATTTGTTAAAAGCACTTAATTTTGAACACAAACTTTTCAAGAGAAATTGGAGTAAGGATGGAATAAAAAAAAAGAAAAAAAAATAACACATCTTCCACATATATTGGAAGAAATTGGTTAAGGGTTGTGTTTAAAAAAAAGAAAAGAAAAGAAAAGAAAAGAAAAAAAGGGGGACCTTCACACTCTAGTAAATAAAAGAGTGTTAGTGATGGATGTACTAAGATGAAAGATTGAGGAAGAATTTTGTTTATCTTTGGAAAAATGGGTTATGATCGGAAGAAACAATTTGGGTTAAATGGTGTTACTCTTTTACTTAATTGGTTGTGTTTAATCTAATAAGTGCTATTATTTGTATTTTGACACTTCCAGTTCTTTCTTAACCAAATACCTAAGCCTAACATTACAAGCCTCATAAAGTCCTATTGATCCGAAGTGGTGTATTTTCCTTCATTAGTGGAGAGAGTTTTGAAAAGTGAGCATATGGAGTTTGAGATTTCACCTTTTTGTTTGTGGATGTTATGCATAATATTATCCGGGCATTATGGCAATTGGTTTGTGGTTTGATGGATGTTTAAGAGTCAATAACAAAAGTGAAATTTGCATTTGAGATTTCTTAAAGCTTAGGTGACATTTAATTATTCTATGTGTTGTGTGTTATTTACAATTTTTGAGACATTTGTGCAAATTAATTTTTGTGTGATTTTATTGATTTTAGTTAGAATAGTTATAGGTAAGATGTTTGTGGGTATCATCACTGGAAGCCCTCATGAGACTACAACTCGTCCTACTAGGGCCGTCTAGGGGTTTAAAGGCTTATTGCAAACGCTTAATGTAATTTTGTAAATAGAATAAAATTTTCTTTGAAGTTTCTCTTAATGTCTCCTTTGAATTTATTAAATAGATCACTTTTCTTGATAGAGACTAGCAAGAAGCTGGTTGGGGGTTGTTGATAAGAGCTAAATTATTGCATTTTTGTTATGATTTAAATGTTGATATTTGTGTGAAAATTGTGTTTATTTGATTATTTAATCCACAAATGTCATTTCACGGGTATTTCGTGTTTAAAGTGCAATTTCAGGTAAAATCATGTTTTGGAGAAGTTAGGGACAAAGTACAATGATCGGGATTGAATGAAATTAAAAAGAAAACAAAGTTTCAAGATTTAGAAATCCCGTCGTCGGTGAGAATATTCTCGCCGCCGGCAAAAATCTTATTCAGAGCATGGCAAAATTCTTCCTGAGAGCACGGATTTTGGCCAAGTGAATCTCGCCGCCGGCCATATTCATCTCGCCCTAGTGAAAATCAGAAAAAAAATTTATTTTCTAGAAATCTCATCGTGGCGAGAATAATGTCGCCTCCGGCGAGTTTTGTCCGAAAACACATTTTTTTGGTTGTTTTGTTCCAAAATTACCCCCAAAACCCTAGATCCATATATACAATATGATGGAGAAAGAGGCCACAACAGAGAGAGTAGATCTGAGTTATTTTTGGAGGAGAAAAGGAAATTTTGGAGAGAAAGGTTGGAAAAGCTTGAAGGATCATCACTATTGTTGCTACCAAGTCTTCATCTTCAAGAGTTTTTCATCTCTTCTCCTTAGCTTTTATTTTCTGCATGGATTCAATTGAGAATATGTTTGTTCTTATTTCTATTATGAACTAATTCGTTTTTGCTAAGGCTATGATGTAGTTAAATCAAGAAAATATGATTTCTTGTGTTATCGTTATTTGAATTCATTGTTTTCAAGTTGAGTATTTATTTCCATGCTTAATGCTTTTAAATTTCTGATCAAGATTTAGACGATTTTTTGCATTATATTGAGACCGAGAGGAGATGTGTAATGAATGCTTTTTGTGATAAATACCGTATGTTGAATGCGAGTTTGACACCTAATGCATGATGTATGTGGTTATTCTAGAAATTCCATAAATCGTAATGTGCTTATTTGTGATTAAATCTTCATAGAAATATAGTTGGTTTTCATAGATAAGTAATTCTAATATAACTCGAGAGAGAGTATTAGATAAGTTTGGGTTTTTCAACCATCACTTCTAACTTTGATTTTCATATAACATGACTTGAAATCGGATTGAATTGATTTAGCGAAATCAAATGCCTTAGCGTTTTTAATCATTTGTGAACAACATTAAATTTTATTATTTGCGTTAGTTTTAAGTTAATTTACTTCTTAAACAAATTCAAAAAATTCGGTCTTCAAATAAAATTAGGATTAGTCAATTTCGGTACTTAGTAACGCCATTCCTTGTGGGTTCGATATCCGTACTTTTGTACACTTTATTACTTGAACGATTCGTACACTTGGGAAATTACGCATCATACAACTATACAAAATCTCTGAAGAACACCCCTGGATTGAACCTCAAGTTTGGAAAGACTTCGTGGATTATAGGCATACATATGAATTTAAAATATCAGGGAAGAACATCAAAATATACAAATGCATAATGTTCTTCCTAACCGTACTGGGAGGTCCTCAAATCTCGAAGTTAGACACAGAATGGTATTATTAAGTTGTTAATTTATAAATATTTTTATATTTATTTTCTTCAAATTTAAGTTGATGTCCATGTTAATAAATTTATTTAATATATATAGGAAGTTGAATTGGGTAAATTTGTTACCCGTTCTGAATTGTATATAGAAACAAAGACCCCCCAAAATAAAGAAGTCGAGACCAATGGCTAAATGAGGAGAAGAACAACTAAATAAGTTGGTTAGTAATTTCACTTGATACAAAGTCCTTATGATATTTTCTAATTGATGTAATAATGTATGATATGTTTGTTTGCTTTATTATTTGTAGAGTGTTCAAGAACAAATAGCCAGAGGTGAAATAATCGAACAACTAGGGAGAGATGCTATACATCATGCATTCAGACATGAGCATCCTAGTTGTGTTAGGGGAGGAAGCCAATATGATGGTTATAGGGAGCTTTTTTACACTCCAAAACAAAAGCCTCATATTGTTGGTAAGGAGAAGTATTGTAAAATTGAAGAACTCAGCTCCTTTAAGGCCTCAATGTTAAGTGAGATTTCCACTTTAAAAGAATATCAATCACAACACATGCTAGGCATGACAGCATACTATAATCAGGGTATGACATATTGGCCAGGCATGCTACCCTCCATGCTAGGCATGCCACCCATGCAATCTCATGGTGCCCAACCTATATCCTGTATAAGATATAATCATCTTATTGGTCCTCCCTTTATGCCAAGAATGTAGATGCAATCAGGTAGTGGTTGATTTTCTCCAATGCAATGTGTGCATTCTTACCATCCATCGCATCACGATGAATGTTTTGATGAGAATGTACTTCCAATAGCTCCACACATGGGAGTCCTTCTCTATTTGATGAATCATTTGTGGTAAGATTAAAAGTTTATGTAGATAGTCTATTATTTTTATTTTTTATTATATATTTAATTTATTATATATAACGCTTAATTTTTTTACAGAATATGAAATGTTTGTTGAAACATCCTTTATCAATGGACTTTGTTTCTATTGGAATGGTACAATAATTGAGTGATGATCAAATGATTCATAATCAATATTTTTCAAATTATAGGCAAACAGTAATTGATCAATCATTACTCCATGATTGTCCATTAATTGTGCCTTCTGATGCTACCATAGTCTAAGAAACAGTTGGATAATATATGGCTTGGCTGCCGAGTTAAGTTGTGATTAATTTTGACATGGTACTAGTTTTTTACTACTATTATATTATTATTCTTTTATTGTTACTAATATATATAATGCTTCTTCTTTAGTCTATTATACTAGAATTAATAAGTGCGACATATTTAAGAGATACAAATCAAGTATCTCATGGTAAATTTATGTCTAGTGGGCAATCATTATTCACTAAGTCATTCAAGAAGAATCCATGGAAAAAGTATAGTTATGATTATGCTACAAAATTTAACAGAAATCTTTACTCTTTGGTGACTATTGTTGCGAGGATATCTACCATAAATGATTGATGGATTGTGCTACTTCCTATAGAAATTTTTGGTATAGATATTGGCCAAACCTATATATCGATCGAGTGCATATTGCAGCTATTTGAATATCAAATTATCGATTTAAGTAAAATTTAAGTATGGAAAAGATGTGTCCTCAATCAGTAAATAACTTTCATAAATGTAGAACATATATAATTATATTTATATTAGCTAATTATTTATATATATTTCCTTTATATAGGGCATATTATTATCGACTTCAAGCTAATCACTCATCACATTTAGCAATGTTCTATGATTCTTCATTTGTCAATAAATATCAAGAAAATGATGTTAGAATCATAGCTAAACAATTATGTGATAAGGCATTAACACTTAACACAAATCAGAAGTCGATAATCCATTGGCCACTAAAGTTTGAACAAGGTCAAGATCATTGGATATTGGTAATCCTTGATCTATATGGAAATCATGTGTTGGTAATGTGACTCAGCTTCCATAGAATTTAGTAAAGATACAAAAACAGTTTTTGAAATGTAAGAGTTATAGCTAGCTATTTTTCTTCCATTGTTATTTGTAATATTTAATAAAAAACTAATCGTTATAAAGTTTGATAGGGCATTGAAGCTATGGAACAAGAGTAGGGGCATTGCCCTTAAGAAATCTCATAAGCTTATATGGGATAAAATTATGTTATGTATAAGCGAATATTAATAATTAATTAATTTTACTATTGAATAATAAAGATCTTCGAATATGTAAAATAATGTACACTTATTTTTTGTAGGTTACACAACAAAATGATGGAGTCATGTGTGGTTACTATGTCATGAAGTTTATGAGTGAAATCATTACAAATATCAAAATTCCAATTAAAGATATGGTAATCTCTTTTACCTATATACCTTTTTAACATATATGAGTTATTTTTTGTGAATTCATGAAATTACATTCTTATTTTAAATTTAAATACATATAGTTCTTTGGTTGGAACAAGTCGGGCTATGACCCACAAATTTTTGATGATTTACGAGAGGAATGGGTAGAACATATGGTTCAAATTATATCATCACAAGAATAATCAGGAAAAGATTATGGTGATCTTGAATAGTATATGACAACATCATGGTAATTTTTATAATGTTATAATTTTTATAATGTTATAATTTATCTTTTCCTATGTCTGAATAGTATATGACAACATCATGTCTTTAGGGGAATAAATTGTTTTATAGACCTAATTTTTGCTCAAACTTCAACTTATCTCTCTTGCCTAGTTCCCTTATATGATAACATTATGGTAGTAACTGGCCATCCAAGTACAGGAAAACCACCAAGAATCATCATTTTGGTGTAATATCATGAATTCACAAAATAACTTATATATGTTAAAAGATTAGTAAAAGAGATTACCATATCGACATCAGAGTGATATAATAATAACCCTATCCCTTCCGAATCATATTAGTATTGTATTAATCTTTTGTGTACAAATATGAAGCTATCTAGAATTAAGCTAGTATTTTTAATTCTATAATGAGCTCTAAATATGAAGTCAAGTGTTTTACTTAGGTTGGTTAGGCAAAAAATAGTTGTTCCATAAGTTTATGGGCACCAAAACTCAACTAGCCCAAGTAACAACTCGGAGTTACACTTGACTTCATATTTAGAGCTCATTATAGCATTAAAAATACCAGCTTGATTCCAGATAGCTTCATATTTATAAACAAAAGATTAATACAGTACTAATATGATTTTAAAGGGATAAGGTTATTATTATATCACCCGGGTGTCGATTTGATAATCTCTTTTACTAATCTTTTAACATATATAAGTTATTTTTGTGAATTCATGATATTACATTGTTATTTTGAATTTAATTACATATAGTTCTTTGGTTGGAACAAGTGGGACTATGATATGCATATTTTTGATGATTTACAAGAAGAATGGACAGAACACTTTTTTCAAATTATAAATTAAGAGAAGAATATGATGAACTTGAATAATATAGGACAACACCATAGTAATTTTTATAATGCTTTAATTTCTCCATTTCTATGTTTTTGAAGTTTGAACTGCTTATTTGATGGATATTTTCGTGCTCATATATTTAGGGGAATGAATTGTTATTTGTGCTAGTTATTTTTTGACTAGTTTCTTGGTCACTATGTTGGTGATTCTAAGCTAACCAAACTTAATGTTCTTGAAATAAAGTAAGAATATCACAAAACCTATGACAAAAGAGACAACATTATTTTATTTGTAATTTAAGTTATATATATATATATTGTATATAAATTATTTTTTATAATATATTTAATTCTCAAGTAATTAATTAATATTTAAATTTTCAATTATTTGTATTATTTAAATTATTTGTTAAATAGATTTTTATTTTTTTTTGTATTATGTAATGATCGAATACATGTTTTAATTTAAATATAATAGAAAATGAGTAAATTTTATAAAAAAAAATTAAAAATTAAAAATCAGTAATGCATGAACCGATTTTATGTTTTTAAGTTATCGTATTTAAAGTCGATTCACTTAACCGACTTTAAAAGAGTAGCGAAAAAATAGAAATTTTATTAATATAAAAAAATTTAACTATTTTATAGAAATTAATTGTGTGCTAATATAAATCTCACTAAGTATCTTCAATTTATGGAAAAGGTTTAATTAAATATACATTTTTGACTTTACGGTTAATGTGCTTTTATAAAGTCATATTTTAGTTTCCTTTTTTTTTTAAGATAGAAAGTAAAAATTTTATAACCAACGCTTTAATTTATTTTGTTTTAAGTATATTGAAATAATAATTCAAATAATATTTATTGTTAATATAATTTTAAAACATCAAATTTATTAAAAATATGTGTGAATATACCATTCTTTAAGTAAAAATAAAAAAATAAAATATATACACATCGAATATTTCACTTAATAAAATGGAATAATTGTTTTTAGAAAAATTAAGTGAATTCAATTGTACAACTTTCAAATAAACCGACAAAAGTGTTATTTTCTAAAATCAAATCATGAAAGGCTTTTTCATTATTGTTTTTGAATTTTTTTTTGCATTAGTTAGATTTATCAATATTTAGGATAAATTTATATATAATTAAATGTATCTATTTGATAAATAAATAATTTAATTATTTAATTATTTTTATTAATAAAAATATACATTTATTTTTTAAAAAATAACAAATATATATTTATTTACATTATAGTAAAAACATATTACAAATAAACCGAAAAAAGTGTTATTTTCTATAATCAAATCATGCAAAGGCTGTTTTCATTATTGTTTTTGAATTTTTTTTACATTAGTTAGGTTTATCAATATTTTGGATCAATTTATATATAATTAAATACCTATACTTAGAATAAATATTTTAATAAATAAATAAATAAATAATTTAATAATTTTATTAATAAAAAATATATATTTATTTTTTTATATACTTAACAAACATATATTTATTTACTTTTCAAGAAAAAATTTACATATATTTAAATTACATAAAATAATACTTCCAAAATTAATTATAATAAAAATAAAACTTTAATAATATTAAATAAATTTAATTTAATGATATTTAACAATAAAGAAATATAAATAACGATAATTTAATTTGAATATCATCCTAACGTAATTCAAAATAAAATAATATATTATATTTTTTAATATAAAAAGAATTTTAAGTTAACATAAATGATACTATTTGTGTAATTATAAATTCTAAGAGTATTATTTTTATTATTTTTATGGAGTTAAAAATAAAACTCTATATATAAAATAATTATATGATATAATTAAATTTAAAATAAATATATCTGTATAAAAAAATATTCATTATAAATTTATTTTAAATAATAACTTATATGTTATAATATTATGCATAAATAGAAGTAAACAATATGAATAAAAATTTTAATTACACTTTGTGATACATAAATATGATCATATATACATACAGTGACAGAGAGAAAGAGAGAGGTTAGGAACGTCCGTTACATAAATACATACGATGAGAGATAAAAATAGAGAGGTTAGGAACGTCCCTCCCTTACATAAAATTTGCACTTTCCTTCCATTTGGCTATATACTGAAAGAGAAGCAGAGGAGGAACAATAAAAGAAAAATGAAGAATTGGATTCTGGCCTTCCTTGTTCTTATGCTTGTTCACAAACAAGTCATTGCAGATGATGGGTTTGTGAAAACCAGAGGACTTCAACTCATATTAAATGGAAACCCCTTTTATGCAAATGGGTTCAATGCGTATTGGTTAATGTATATAGCTTCTGATCCATCCCAGAGAGACAAGGTTTCATCTGCTTTTAAAGAAGCCACAAGCCATGACCTTATAATAGGAAGAACTTGGGCTTTCAATGATGGTGGAGATAGGGCTTTACAGTCCTCCCCTGGTTCTTACAATGAACTAATGTTTCAGGTTTCGTCAACTTTATGGATTTTCCTTTTGGAGAAATATAAAAGTTTCGATTTTTATATTAATTTTTTCTTGGATTGGTTTGATTTCTTATGAGTTTTTCTGGGTTCTGAATATTTGTCCAAAAGGGTTTGGATTTTGTCATTTCTGAAGCAAAACAATATGGTATAAAGTTGATTCTGAGTTTGGTGAACAACTATGCTGACTTTGGAGGCAAGGAACAGTACGTGGAATGGGCTAGAAATCAGGGCCAATCCATTACATCAGAGGATGATTTCTTTATCAACCCCCTTGTAAAGGAATTCTACAAGAACCATGTCAAAGTAAATCTCTTTCATCAAACTTTTGCCTTTTCTACGTCTTTGTTCTGATTTGTTACCATTATAATCTCCAAATAAGAACACATAGAAAGTAACATTAAGAGATTAACTTTCCTGGTCTGATACTCTGGCTGGTTATTTTCTTGTTTAGAATGTTTCTTGACGATCTCCCGTGTTATCGACAAACACATGAGTCCAATTCTCTCGTGTGGTTTTTAGTGTGATACTAATACATGATAAAAAAAATGGTTAGTATTTGGTAGGTTTTTGTTGCATAAAAGGAGAATCTGTTAACAAATTACTTGCCGTTACATAAAGTTGCACAATAAAAGTATTGTATGTGATTTAGTAGTAACTTTTACATTGATTAGTTCATGAATGACATAGAGAACCTCTTCATTTGTTATTATTACATATAGACCCAATTTAATATAATGTCAAATCTTATTTTCTTAAAATTTTTAATGTCCACCACATAATATGTATTTACCTGGTTCGTATATATAAAACTTTTTGGTTATTTAGAAGTCTAATTTATTTGCAGTTTGGGAAGATATAATTTTTCATTTTTAGATCATCAATTTTCTACAAGAGTATATGATGTTTAGTTAATGTGACCATTTTTCTAATTCAACGACTTATTTTGTTCATAATTGTACAACAGACTGTAGTTATGAGAATAAATAGTCTGACTGGAGTTGCTTACAAAGATGATCCTACTATTTTTGCTTGGGAGCTCATGAATGAACCTAAGTGCTTATCTGATCCATCAGGAAAAACCATTCAGGTTTGTAAAATTATTTTTTCCTTCACATTTTCTATTTTCCAAGTTTGTATATACAGATTGATTAAGTGGAAGCAGGGGTGGAGCAAAGGAGAGTGTGTGGCACGGCCTACTTGGCTCGATATATTTCCTTCATTAGTATTATAAATTATACAATTTTTAATTATTATTTATTATTCTATAAAGTTAATAAAAATAAAACAATTTAGATAATATTTTGTGTATTTAAAAACACTTCACTCTTCTTTATATTACATATCATACCCTACCATATAAATTTATTAAATTCATCTATTCCATTTATAGTTTATAACTCCATTTACAACTAAGAAACTTGTACCACATACCTAATTCTAAATATTATTGTAATTATATTCGCATAGCTTAAGTTTTTTTAACTTTTATGTCACATAGTCATTTGAGTATATACATAAAACTTGGGTTCTTTAATATTACTTTATGTTTTCTTTTTAAATAGATGTTATGCACTCATGTATTCATGAACATACTTGCCATTGGCCAACTTAAATTTATGCCATTAAAGTATCACGAGCAGCAAATGTTAAGTCACCTAACATATTGTACTTAAAATCTTGACTTTTTAACTTTGCCTTTACAAATTGAATCTTGGGTCCGTTTTGAGTGGAAGAGAAAGTTTAATAATTAATTATACTAAAAAGTCACTATGTTAGGAGTTCGATTAATTATCATCTTACATGTTATATTTGGGTTTTAACACTTTCATTCACTTGATAAGTTATTTTTAAACATTGTCTTAAATTAATAGGTTAAGTAGACGACTAAATTACTTAAAATCTTGACTTTTTAGCATGGTCCTTACGAATTGAATCTTGGCTACGCTTTGATTGGAAGATTCTTCTTTATCCATGGTAGAGGAAATTTAGTAACAAATTATGTTAAAAACTCTAGATGTTAGAAGGTGTATAAATTATCATCTTATATTATATTTGAGTTTTAACACATTCTCAATTGATGGTTTTTTTTTTTTGTAACACTCCCCTGAATAGATCTCTCTTGTGGTCTAAGTAGAAGAGTGTGATAGACTTTATATTGTGAGTTAAGTAGATATTTTTTAAGGCCTATTAATTGGAGTGAGACTCATAGGCAACAAATGTTTAAGACATCTAACCTTTTATTTTACTTTAAAAGACTTTTTAACTTGGTCCCTTCCTGTGTCCGCTCTAAGTGGAAGATTGTTTTTTATCCATGTAAGAGGAAAATTAACAACCAATTATCTTATAAGTTCGAAATGTTAAAAAGTAGACTATCCTCTTAGAAGCTGTTGTAACATACCAGTAAAGTCAAAGTTATTAGCAATATGATTTGTGAGAAGTATACAGGACAAAGAAATCAATAATAACCAAATATACTCCTATCAATTGGCTTGGGGTTAGACTAAATTTAAGATAAAGGGTAGCAAGAATGTGCCAAGTCGTCTTCAATGTATTCCATTTTTTTTTGTTCCATCTATTTGTTTAAAGTGTACATTTTAAGTTTTTATTTGGGTGCCAAACATATCTATTCGTTTCAATTTTCTATGAACTTCTATCTATCTAGACATGTAAGCGAGGTTATGACATAAAAGCAATGGGCTAAGCTTGTAGAAAAATAGATGACAGTATGTTTGTTTGGTTGACAGAGTTGGATAACAGAGATGGCTGCTCATGTGAAATCTATAGATGCAAATCACTTGCTAGAGGTTGGTCTTGAAGGGTTTTATGGGCCATCCAAGTCGCAGCATAATCCTAACATTCCAGCAGGAACTGATTTTATAGCAAACAATCAGATCCCTGGTATTGACTTTGCCACAGTTCATTCTTACCCCGATCAATGGTAAAAACTGACGGCACACTAATTTGTTTCTTAATGTAAAAAGTAGAATAAAATGGAGAATTAGTAGGATAAGTGTTACCGATGAAATGGGCAAATTTGTTTGATGACAGGTTAAATGGCTCACGCTATGAGAGCCAACTTTCATTCCTCAATAGTTGGGCCAATGATCACATCCAAGATGCACAAAATGTTCTACACAAGCCAATTCTCTTTGCAGAGTTTGGATGGTCCTCAAAACAATCAGGGTATATGACCAATCAACGTGATCAGGTTTTCAACACCATCTACTCGGCTATCTACTCGTCGGCAATAGGTGGAGGTGCTGCCACTGGTGGCTTGTTCTGGCAGCTTTTGGCTCAAGGAATGGAGTCTTTCAATGATGGATATGGGATAACATTGAGTGAGAGTTCATCAACAGTGAGCCTAATTGCCCAGGAATCTCATAAGCTTATTCAGATTGGGAACATGTATGTTAGGTTGAGAAACATTGAGAGGTTGAAGAAAGCAAGGAAAGTTAAGAAAAGGCTTCATTGATTGTGGAATCTAAAAGGTAAAAAAAATAACTCTTACAAGCGCATTCAACAATCTATAGGTTCCTTAGCATTTGGATACTTTCTTATAGCCTTACAGAGTGTTTTTGAGCATCCAAGAAAGTAGATCAATATAGTTTTATGTTATATTGGGATAGAGGTCATGTTCTGTGGTGGTTAATTTTTAACAGTGTTATGAAATTACATATACATATAGAAATTTCAAAAGCTTTTATTTCATGCTCATTTTATAGAATTGAGCCATTAGATTTTTCAAAGTTAATTTCAACCATAAAAATTTAATTTTGAAAAAAATATCAAATTTAAAAACCCAAAAATACATGTTGGGTAATGGATGTAACATATAAAATCTCGATTTTGGAAATTTCCTTTATTTCATAGTAAGCTTCTTATGAATTAAAAAAAAAAGAATAATTGTGTCAAAATATTATGATTGTATTTCTGTAATTTTCTGTTCTAATATTTCTGTACAAATGTATAGTATTTGTATACAAAAAAGGAAACAAAAAGTAAACAAATTATAACAATATTAATTTCCATTATTATTCTTGTCTGCTGATTATCTGCCATAATTCCTGCATTGATGTCTTCTTGTTGTCTGCCATATTACTCACATGCCAACACTCCCTCTCAAGATGGTGCATATATGTCTCTTATGCCCAACTTGTCAAGTGAATTGTAAAAGTTCTTTGCAGACACAGATTTAGTGAGTATATCGGCCAATTGATCTTCTGACTTAACAAATGGAAGTTGAATAATTTTTTCTTCAAGATTCTGTTTGATGAAGTTCCGATCCACTTCAACGTGCTTCGTACGATCATGTTGAACTGGATTGTGAGAGATGGAAATGGCTGCTTTGTTATCACAAAATAAGTTCATTTTAGAGTTAGGAGCAACACCAATCTCAGTTAGGAGTTTTTTCAACCACAGGAGCTCACATATTTCCTTGACCATTCCCCGAAATTCAGCTTCAGCACTAGATAAGGCAACTACCTTTTGCTTCTTGCTCCTCCATGTAACAAGATTTCCCCCCATAAAAGTGAAGTACCCAATAGTAGATTTTCTATCCTTCATATTCCCTGCCCAGTCTGAATCTGTATATCCAAGGACTTCCAATTGATCATTCTTTGAAAACATAAGTCCTTTCCTAGGGGAGGACTTTAAATAACAAAGTATTCACATGACTGCATCCATATGGTCTTCACTTGGGCAGTGCATGAACTGACTCACGACACTCATAGCATAAGCAATATCAGGTCGAGTATGAGATAAATAGATGAGTTTACCTACTAACCATTGATATCTTTGTTTATCTGCTGGTACTTGGTCCATATATTCTCCGAGTTTGTGATTTTGAACCATTGGAATATCGACAGGTTTACAATCTAGTAGTCTTGCCTCTGCTAGTAGGTCCAAAGTATATTTCCTTTGGGAAAGACATGCTTTGTTTTGATCTTGTTACCTCAATACCTAAGAAGTATTTGAGCCCTCCCAAATTCTTCATTTCAAACTCATTTGACAGTTGTTCTTGAAGCTTAGAGATTTCTTCTTTATCATCCCCTGTAATGATCATGTCGTCTACATAGACTATAAGGGCTGTTATCTTCCCTAATCGGTGTTTTAGGAAAAGAGTATGATCAGAGTTGCTTTGCTGGAACCCATATTTCTTCATTGCTGAACTCAACCTACCAAACCATGCTCGAGGTGATTGTTTTAGTCCATACAATGCTCGTTGTAATCTACATGCAGTTTCTTTTCCTGTTGTAACAGTATATCCTGGTGGGATATCCATATAAATCTCTTCCTCAAGATCACCATGAAGGAAGGCATTTTTTACGTCAAGTTGGTGCAATGGCCAATCCAAATTTTCCGCAAGAGATAGCAAGACTCTAACGGTTTTTAGTTTAGCCACAGGTGAGAAGGTTTCTTGATAATCTATCCCGTGTTTCTGTGTATATCCTTTTGCTACAAGTCTCGCCTTGTATCGATCAACTAACCCATCTGCTTTATATTTAATGGAGAAAATCCACTTGCATCCTACCATCTTCCTCCCTTGAGGCAACTCGCTTAACACCCATGTGTTATTCTTCTGCAATGCCTCAAATTCCTCTTTTATAGCTTGAGTCCATTTTGGATCAGATAAGCCTTCTTCAATGCTACTTGGAATTTGACACGAGGAGAGTGTTTGTGCAAATGCCCTGATAGGTTCTGATAACCTTTGAGTAGATACATAATTTGTTATTGGATACTTGGATTGTCGTTCTTCTCTTTCTGGGGAGTATCGATTTGGACGTTTGCCTCGATTGTGTCTGAAAGGTAAAACATAACCAACAGATGTATCTATAGCATTAGTTTGTAAATGTGTGCTAGGATAACTTACCTCAGGAGTATTCTCAGCAGGATGATCATTGGGTACTAGGGAGTTGCGGGGTACATCAACCATTTCATCTTCTAGAGATTCAATTACTACTTCAGCTTCAGTTCTTGGAAGTTCACACTTGGGTCTAGATACTGGCTCCTCCATAAGATTGGCGCGATCCGAGTATGTTGGACTAGTGTCTAATATTTCAACATCAAGCCAATTTCGTTCTTCACTATAACTCTCCTCTTGAAGAGTGGAATTGGATACCGGTGATGGGAAAAACCATTCTGATTTGAGGAAAGTGACATCTATGGTAATATAGGTTCTTTTAATAATTGGATCATAGCATCGGTAACCCTTTTTTTGTACGCCATACCCTAAGAATACACATCGGACAGCACATGGATCCAACTTAGTCTGTTGATTTTTATGGAGGTGGAAAAAAGCAACACAACCAAAAATTCGGGGCGGAAGCATCAAAATAGTAGGCAAGGGAAAATGATCAGATAGCACCTTTAATGGAGTCTGAAATTGTAAGGTTTTTGTGGGCATACGATTCAGTAGATACACCGTTGTAGTAAGAGCATCACTCCAGTATTTATTAGGCATATGTGCACTGATTAGTAAGGCCCGAGCCGTTTCTAAAATATGCCGTTTCTAAAATATGCCGATTCTTCCTCTCCGTAGTCCCATTCTGTTGTGGGGTTTGTGAACACGAGGTTTCATGGAGAATACCATGGTTGTCCAAGTATGTTGGGAATTGTTGATTAACATACTCCCTTCCATTATCAGACCTAAGTATCTTAATTTTTTCAGAAAATTTTGTCTGAACCATGGTGTGAAACAGGTGAAATGTAGCAAATACTTCATCTTTGTGTTTGAGAAGGTAAAGCCATGTCATTCGTGTACAATCATCAACAAAAATAACAAACCAATGATGACCCGATGACGTAATGACCGGGGAAGGTCCCCAAACATCAGAATGTACCAAGGCAAAAGGAGTTATACTTTTATTCATGCTCATAGGATAAGACGTCCTATGACTTTTTGCGAGGATACAAGTATCATATTTGAAATCTGAATGTGTGATATTTGAAAATAAATTGGGAGTAGGTGCTTTAAATACTTGAATGATGGATGCTCAAATCTACGATGACATAGCCAAATATGTCGTTCCTTGTTACCAGCAGTGTTTTGCATGTGATTGGCTCTTCCTGAACTGAGGTCATCCACATAATATAGCCCCCCCTCCTAGTACCACACCCAATGATCTCCTTGGTGAGAATATCCTGTAGAAGGCAAAAAGTAGAATACATCAGTACTACACAGTTAAGATTTGAAGTAACTTGACTTACAGAAATTAGTCGGTTTGACAGAGAGGGTACAAGTAAAGTATTAGATAATGATAATGAAGGAGATAAGGTCATTGTTCCAGCTCCTCTAACTGGATAAGTGACCTCATTTGCATTGGCAACACGACTCCGTCTTGGCTGAGTTGTATTGGAGAGATCATTTGGGTCAAATGTCATGTGATCTGTAGCTCCAGAGTCCAGAATCCAATCCTCCTTATCACTACGAGTAGAGATGTGAAATACTTTACTTGAAATACCTGGATCTTAGGAAGATTCGGCCTGAGAAGTAAGGGATAGTGAGGCATTATTGGTAGCCACATCGGCTCGCCCAGTGGTGTCCTGTTTCTTCCGTGCTTGAAGATCATTCCACCATTCTAGATACCCATGTAGTTTGAAGCAGTTATCACGGGTGTGTTTGGAGTTTCCGCAATGGCCACATTTCATGTCAAGAGATGGTGGATTTCATTTGTATTTCTTGCTACCCAAGGAAGTTCCTATTTTTGGTGGCATTAGATTATGGTGTCCCTTGACCCCTTTAAAAGCCACAACTGCTCCGGGTGTCGTATCTACACCTATGATCATCACGGTCTGTCTGACCTCTTCCCGACGGATGAATCCATAGGCTTGTTCCACCGTAGGGAATGGTTTGATCTGAAGCACATCACTTAGAGTTTTATCCAATCTATCATTAAGTCCATCGAGGAAGGTATACACTCGATCTTCCTGTACGATGGAGTTGTATTTTTGTATATCAATCGCACACTCCATTGGATTAGTTGACGGAAATCAATGTCACGCCACAACCCTTGAAGGTCATTGTAGTATTTTTCAATGGATCCACCCGCTTGCTTCGTATGAGTGACTTGACGGCGAAGATCATACACTTGAGACGTGTCTGTCCCATCATAATAAGTGGTAGCCATCGAATCCCAAACCTGTTTTGCAGTTGGGAATCGGATAAAATTTGCAATTAAGGAGGGGTCCATCGAATTGATCAACCATCCTTTAACAATGGCATTTTCAGTACGCCATCTCCTAAATGAGGGGTCGGTTTCAACGGGTTGAGGAAAGTCCCCATTAATATATCCCAGTTTATCTTTGCCAGAGATATACATCTCCACCACCTGGGACCACAAGGCATAATTGGATCCTCCCAACTTGATACTAATGGGAGCAGTCGATGCTTCAGTTGACGGAGGTTGTGAGCTGATCTGAGCTCTAGTTAGAACTTCCGTCATTTTCGCCGTCAAATCTTCCAACATGAAATTGGTAGTTAAATCTCTAGATTCCGCCATGAAATCTAAAAAAAAATTTCTTCCGTTTTTTCTTTTTTTTTTACAAAATAGCCACTATATAAATGACAAAAAACAACCTATAACCCTAACCCTAATTTGCCGTTCTCTCATAGCGGCGCTTTTCCTCTTCCTAGGCGATTTCAGCAAGATGGTCGAGCGCAGAAATTTTTTTTCCTTCCAAAGTCGCACAGTTTTCTCTGCGTTCCTCAGCGCAGCTTCTTCTATGCGTTCCAAACCGTAAGAGAAGTTCTAAACTCGCGCAACTTCTTCTCAAACAAAATATCGCAGCCCTATTCTTCTCCTCTTCTCTCAGATTCTTCGCAGTGGCGCTCTTCTTCGTAGCAACTCTTCTCCTCTCATAAATTGCCTCTGTTATTGTTTTTTCCCTTCATTCTCTACTCGAAATGTTAGTTTCAAGAATACAGCACCAACCCTTTGTCGCTGGTACCACCACCTATTCTGTTATTCTCAGGAACTGCATCAACGGCTGCTTATGAGTACTTGGTTTCCAAGGAACTGCGCCAAGGGATGCTGTGAGTACTCGGTTTCCAAATGGGTCCGACCTTCTTTCTATGGTTCTTCGTTGAGTTGGTGTTGCGAATCACTTGACTCCTTATAAGTTGTATGCAGATATATATATTATTATTTTGAAGTGTAACCCGTAATCTTCTATTGAAATTCTGAACAAATAAAAGTGAAATAACTATCTTGCTTTCGTTTCTGAGCTACACCTGTTCGGTGTTTGAAACGGCTACAAGAGTTGAATCTGAACTCAACCACTGTTCGGTGTTTGAAGGTAAAACAATGGAGGATCCCTCCGTCCAACACACAAAGTTACTGATGCTGAGGAGACGAACAGAGTAAAGTCAACCAGATGGGCCAAAAAAAAATGAATATAAACACCACCCCTGATCCTAGATCAGAAAGTGATCTGCCAACCCAGATTGGCCAAACAAAAAATCGTGAGAACAGAAAATTACGTTGTAATAGGTAGTAACGTAATTTTTATTTCTTTAGATAATCTGCTCTAATACCATGTCCAAATATTATGATTGTATTTCTGTAATTTTCTGTTCTAATATTTCTGTACAAATGTATAGTATTTGTATACAAAAAAGGAAACGGAAAGTAAACAAATTATAACAATATTAATTTTCATTATTATTATTGTCTGCTGATTATATGCCATAATTCCTGCATTGATGTCTTCTTGTTGTCTGCCATATTACTCACATGCCAACAAATTGAACACCCTTATGTACATACTGCGAGTAAGGCTACACTTCATACTCAGAAAGAATAAGAAGATACTTTATTCCTTGATCAGATTGTTAGTTATAAACTGATGCGTATGTACACGTATATATAAGAATAGGAAGCTACACTGATGTATATATACACGTATATATAAGAAGAGACCAAATTTAAACTTTCTCCCATGAGAGTAACTTGTGATATTCACCCTTAAATTTAAGATGGTTTACTCAGCATAAGTTTATTACTCGACTCAATGAATATTTGCCTTGGTAACTATTTTGTTAGAATATCAGCAAGTTGATTTTCTATAGGACAAAACTCCACAATCAACTCTTTCTTCAAAAGTTGTTCTCAAATGAAATGAATGTCTATCTCAATATGAAATGAATGTCTATCTCAATATACTTGGTGTGTTGATGCATCACTAGATTTTGAGCTAACTACTTAACACTAGTGTTATCACAATATGTAAGTGGAGTCTGATGAACTTTGATACTCAGTGCAATTAGAAAGGACTTGATTCAACTGCAACAGATGCTAATGCACAATAGTCAAGCTTAGTTTAAGATTAAGCAGCTACTTTATGTTTTGTAGATGGCCAGAAAATCTAGTTATCACTAATGAATACACAGTAATTATTCACACTTCTTCTATAATCAACACATCCTTCCCAATCTAAGAATGCTATCAAGTCATGAGGTTTTGATTTCATCATCTATAAAGCCATTTGACACAGTTCCATATAAGTACCTCAACACTCTTTTTAAGGCTTGAAAATGTACATTCGTACGACATGCTAGAAATTGACACAGTCTACTAACAAAGAAAGCTAGTTCTGATCTTGTAATGCAACAATATTGTTGGCCTCCAACTAAACTTTGAAACAATCTCAACATAAAAAGGATTACCATCTATTGTAGACAATACTCCCCTTGAGATCGTTGGGATTGAGAGTGATTTACCCTGTTCCAAACCAGAATATGAAAGCAAAATATACATGTAATTTTATTGATCGAGGATCATATTAGAGAAAGACCTAGTCACTTGAATTCCCAAAAAATAATGTGAAACCTCTAAGTACTTTAGTGGAAATACCTCACTAAATGACGAACAAAAGATTACAGTTGAATGGAGCTATTGCTTGTAAGAAATATGTCATCAACATAGATAAGTTACTTGATCTCATCAGCCCCTTATCTACAAATGAATAGACTTGTATCAAGGAGAGCATTGGTAAAACCCCAAGAGATGAGACACGAGCTCAACTTGTGATACAAGCCACATGGAACCTACTTCAGTCCATACTAGGACTTCCTCAATTTGTAAACATATTCAAGGTTAGAAGGATCAATAAAAACTGATGGTGAACCATATACATTGGTTCTTCCAAATACCCATTTAGAAAAATATTATTAATATCTAACTGATATACATCCCAAAACAATGCACAACAATAGACAACAATAAGCATATACTGGTGGTTTTCACAGCTGGACTGAAAGTTGTAGTGTGATCCATGCCATGAGTTTGAAAAAAACCTTGAGCCATAAGTCTTGACTTCTTCTTATCAATATTCGTAGATGCAAGTGTTTTATTCTTGTGTAATCAACGACAAGCAATTACTTTATGATCCATATCCCTAATAACTAAATCCTAAGTATGATTTTTAATTATTGCATCATACTCAGCTTACATTGAAGCTAAGATAAAAATATTTGTTTAGTTACAGATCATGTTAGCTAGAGAGGGTTATGAAATGATAATCAATGAAAGTATAACAAATAAAAAATTCATAGAATGATCAGACATGCAATCATGTGTAAATAAAGTAATATAGAAATATAAAGATTGACACAAGATATTTTTAAGTGTAAATAACCTAAGCCACATCAATGACCTAAGAGGAAAACCATCGGTTTATTGAACCATCTGACTATTTATTAAGAAAAATAAGGTCCAATTAGAAGTCTACGACCCACCAAGGTCTAATTACTTTATGATCCACATCCCTAAGAAATAAGTCCTAAGTATGGTTTTTAATTATTGCATCATACTCAGCTTACATTGAAGCTGAGAGAAAAATATTTGTTTAGTTATGGATCATGTTACTGGAGAGGGTTGTGAAAGTATAACAAATATTTCAGCTTACAATGAAAGTATAACAAATTAAAAATTCACAGAATTGTCATATATGCAATCATGTGTAAATAAAGTAATATAGAAATATAAATATTGACACAAGATATTTTTAAGTGTAAATAATCTAGGCCACATCAATGACCTAAGAGAAAAATCACCGAACCTGACTATCCATTAAGGAAAATAAGGTCTAATTACAAGTCTAGGACTCACCAAGGTCCAATTACTTTATGATCCATATCCCTAAGAACTAATTCGTAAGTATGGTTTTTAATCATTACATCATACTCAGCTTACATTGAAACAGAGAGAAAAAGATTTGTTTAGTTACGGGTCGTGTTAGATAGAAAGGGTTATGAAAATATAATCAATGGAAGTATAACAAATTAAAAATTCACATAACATCCAAACATACAATTGAGTGTAAATAAAGATTGACATACGAGAATTTTAGATGGAAACAACCTAGCATGCAACAATGATCTAAAAGGAAAACTATCAATCCACTGGACCACCTAACTATCAACTTCAAAAATAAGGTCCAATTATAAGTATAGAACTCAAACTACCCATTAAGGTAATAACCCTAATAAATATACTTATAAGCCACTGCTTTCATCGTAGTCTTTACAAGAAAGGTGTTCAGATCCGGACCAACGTTTCGATAACTTGAGTCAGAAAAGCAATCAAACTCATTCAATCTGTACTAGAAAGATTAGCACAATAACACAAGTGCAAGTGTGTGATCTAGAGTAGATTCAATAATGAATAATCCTAACTAGATGATTTAACAGATCAATAGATAAAACAAAATCAAATAGTAACCTCAGAACAATAACTTAAAAGCACAATTTCATCAATATTGTAGGTTTGTTAACTCATCAAACACAACCATAAATGTTTAATAAATTAAGTCAATGAAAAAGCTTATTTGAAGATCTTTTGCAAAACAATGAGAGAGATATTAAGATGCATAAAATAATGCTTCAATGTGGTTACTAAAATTGTGAGCTAATGATTTGATTAAGTAACATGAATTGAAACCCTAAGTCAAAGGTATGGCTGCTCGATCGATCTAGTCAAGCTCGATCGATTAACTATGAATAGTTTAATTGATCTAGTTAAATCTTGATCGATCTAGTGAAAAAATTAATTAATATAGAAATAAATGAATCAATCTAGTCATTGATCTAGATCGATCTAGTGCTTGATTGATCGAGTTAATGCTTTCATCGATTTAATTATATTAAAAATTAATTCAGATAGTTTTAATTAAGCTCGATCGTTCTAGTGACCACCTATTTGAACAATGTTTAAATGTGTCTAATATGAAATCTAATATACACAAGAATAGAGATATACCTGAGATATGATCATTGAGACTTGATAGTTTCTTCAACTTGAAAATACTCTTTAAATACACACTTAGAAGCTAATATTACATACAAATACTTTGTTCATGAATATCGTCAATACTCACAAATGTTACAGAAGCTTTATACTGAGGATACCTGATGGCCTTTTGCCAATTCTTAGACTCATATAGGGGTCACTAGAGGTAGTATAAACCTTAGGTTTGACAATGCCTGATTTGTTTATGGTTTGTATAGGATGCAAACTAGTGATGGATATAGGGTTAAGAAAGATAGGTACAATAGATGTAGTACTGGGTAATAAGAGAGCACAATTAGAATGACAAGTAAAAGATACAAAAGTAAGACTAAGACTAAAAGTGTACTGAGAATGCATACTAGTATCAGGTATATAAAGCATAGGTTGTCCAGAGTTAACTTTAAAATAAGAAGACAAAGAAATAGGAAGTCCAAGAATAGTTGGAACATATTGTGATGAAGACTAAACAAAAGGCTCAACAATTAAGGTAGAAGAAGTCATAAAAGGAAATACATGTTTTGCAAAGGCAACATGCCTACATGTATGAATTTGACTATAAATCTTTTCCAAACGTAGCTAGTATCTTTAACTAGGGGCATACCTTAAGAAGACTTAGAATCCAACTTGTTTCTTTTTGTAAGGCCTTAAACAAGGGAAACAAAGGCTACCAAAAACTCGAAGGAATATATAATCAGGCTAATGACCATACAAAAAAGTATAAGGAAACAGAGCACAAAGAAATTTGGTTGGAATTGTATTGAGCACAAATATAGTTGATCTAAAAGCGTAAGTCTAGTAAGCCTTAGGAACACCAAATCTAAGGAGGAAAGTGAGACTTGTGTCAACAATTCTCCTATAATGACTCTTAAACATGCCATTTTTTTCTAAAGAATGAGGACAAGTTCTCCTAAAATAATGACTAATTTAGTTAGAAAGGAACTTAAAAGGAGTAAATTCTCCACCTCTATCAACATTTCACAACTTTGATGCGAGTGTTAAATTGACATTCAACCATTGCTTTGAATTTAAGAAAAATAGACATTGCTTGATCTTTGGAATGCAAGAAAAAAATCCATTGAAAACGAGAATGATCAATTACAATAAATATAAATATTTCTCACCAATGATTGAAACAATAAGAAAGGGTCCCAAAATGTCTATATACTATAAATCAAATTGTGAAGAACAAACAACATGTACACCAACATGGAAAGTTCATTTGGGTGACTTAGTAAGTTCACAAAACCCACACATTAACTTGGAAAAGGACTTTATTACATTGATACCATCATTAGTTGGAATATTGTGAACCATAGGATCTAAGATATGTCTAAGATGATCATGCCAGGCAAAACTAGTAGCAAAAGTAGACACGTCCGAGAGCTTCCAAGGTAAGACTTGGTTCTTAGCCATTCCTTTATGATAGATCAGCTTGTAGAGACCTTTATCATATGGTCCTTGAAGGAGTACCTTCCTTGTAGCATTTTCCTTGATAAAGAAACAATTGAAATGAAATTCAACAAGTATATCATTATCCTTATAGAGTTTATGAATGAAAACAAGATTAGAAGTAACTCGAGGAGTATGTAGGACATAATTTAAAGACAATATGATATGAAGAAAGTTTATTAAAGTGTTGCAAGAGTTAGAAATAAGTATAAAGACACCATTACTTACAGTGACACCATCATTTCTAGGGAAAGGAGTTGGATTGCCAAGATTTAATGAGTTATGATACAAATGATGTGTGGCTCCACTATCAAGAACCCAAGAACTATCAATATTTGTAGTGTTTGATGTATTACTAGCCACATATACAGAGGGAGAGGACTTATTGTTATTGTTAGATCCTGATAGCTATTAAGAAAATTATGAAGTTTGTAGCAATTAGAGGCTACATGTCCATTTTTCTCAAAATATTGACATTGAACCATTTTACCATGCTCTCTGCCTTGTCTATAACCTATTGATCATGTCCAAAAGAGTTCTATAAAGTCTTGGATCCTTCATAATTTTGTTTAGAGCCATGAGAACCTCTATTACCACCACTTAAGTTTATAGCACCAAACCTAGCCATATTTACCTGGAGTACTTATTGCTTCTCATCTTTGTCTTATTGCCTTATTCTATGCTAAAAGACTAACAATCGAATGTGATTGAACAAGAATGTTCTATGATACTAGACAAAAAGGAATTATACCTAAAATTGAGACTTCTTGTGGCATACAAAATTCAATAATGAGATGACATTGCCTTACCAATTGTAGACAAGCTATCAATAATAATCGTGATCTTCATCACCTAATCATCAACTGAGAGATTATCTTTCTTGACTATTTGCACTTAAAGTCTCAACTCCATGACTCTAGATTGAGTAGAATAAGAGAATGCATACTCATTAGTCTCTCATAATTCATAAGCTATCTTACTACGAGTAAGATGTCATCAAACTTTCAAGAAAATTGATCCATAATTAAACTTTTGATAGTGTCATTAATGTGATTCCACAAATAAAATTACGGTGAAATCTTTAAAGTTATAGAATGATATCTTTCAAGTACTATGTGAGAGCCCTCAATGAATTCCTTGACTCCATATGTATTGATAATATACAACAGTTTCGCTTTACAGATAAAAAAATTAGAATGATCCAATTTGATGGGAAAACTTAGATTAACAGGCGGGACCATTGTGGAATGAAAGTTTTGAGATAATCCAGTATCACTTGCATGAGTTTTGCTAGAATCATTGTTCGATCCTCCATTGTTATGAATAAGAGCAAATTAGCCAAATAAAACTTTGATTAGAAAGATTGACCGACTAGGAAATGAACATAATTGAAGTAGAAACAAGGAATGAGATCTTGATTGAACAATCTATGACAAGTTTTTGCTAATGATTGAGGAAGGGCTTAGAATCTTAGTTTTGATACCATACAAGTAAAGCTATACTTAATACTCATACAGAATAAGAAAGAAGATAGTTCATTCCTCGATAAACTTGTTATTTACAAACTAATGTATATGCACATATATATAAGACTAGGAATTAATGTATATAAACATGTATATATAAGACTCGGAATTTACGCTTTATCCTATGAGATAAATACATGTTCAGAACCTAACTACTTGCTCTAACAAACTACCTGTAGTTAGCTTAGTAACTTGTGATACATACATGATAAAAACATCTAATTTACATAAAACAGTAGTTAGCCTACTATTTAAGTTAAAAGTGAGTTAAATGAGCTATCTCAAGCTTATTATGATCTTGAAACATACTTGTTTAGCATTCATTGACTGTGAAATCTAAAAGATAAAAATACCCTTAAAAGTGCCTTCAACAATCAATAGATTATTGAACATTTAGATACTTTCTTATAAAGAGTTTTGAGCATCCAAAAAAGTAGATCAATAACATATAAATATGGAAATATTAAAAGCCTTCATTTCATGGTCATTTTATATATTTTTTGTATAACAAGAGATTGCATTGCTTAAAAGAAGAAGTACATAGTTTTCATAATAATCGAAGGAGCTACGCAAGAAAAACCAAATTCCAAACCTAAAACATCGACTAATTTATCTAATAATTCACTTATAATCCTCCATATGTCAAGAATGGCAAAGAAAAATGATATATTTTTAGTCTCCATTCTTCAAGAATACTAGCATTCATTATCCAACATAGTGCATTCTTGAGTTGGAATTTAAAAGATAACTTGCATTCATAAGGAACACAAATACCTTCCACCAATGCCAAATTGCCTCCCCTTAGCATCCTCAAAGATTTTACTCCTTCAAAAGCCTTTCTGTATAAAATGACTGTCAATTTTGCCATACCAAGCTCTAATAGTTTACTTTAATCTATGTAGTACTTTCTTTAACTTGAGGAATTTTCCTTCTTATCCTGGCACCACGAACCCTTGAGGTTGTTTCATATATATCTCTTCTTCAAGGAAGCCATTGAGAAATATAGACTTTACATCTTGTTGATATATCCTTCATTTCATTTTAACGACGAATGCTAATAGTGCTCTAATAGTATCCAAGTGCACAATAGGAGCAAAGTTCTCATTGTACGTAGTTAATTCTAAATTTTTGTCAACATCCTTTAGCTACTATCTAAACCTTGTGTTTTTGAATTGATCATTTAGTGTTAAGCTTGATCTTGTGTACCCACTTAACTCCAATGACATCTTTCTTTTTGGTAGATCGACCAACTCCCACACTTCATTTTTCTTGATCATCTTTATTTCCTCTTCCATATCTTTTACCATGCTTCTTTCTTGGAAGCTTCTTCAAAAATTGAAGGATAATTCATCCTCACTTTAGCACACAATGCGGTAATAAGTTGGAGGAAGAAATAACTCAAACGATGATTGTTCATAGATAATCTTATCAATTGGTTAATTATGGCTCTAACATCCATGGTCATTATGGATGCTATATCAAAAATTAATATAGCTCATTCTTTGTCCATAAAGCACTAGTGTGTAGGGGGCATAAGTATAGAACATACAAAATATTGTCAAATGCGAGAAACCTTACTTGAATGTTTGGCTTCAAAACCCTTGGCTTCCCTATTGGTATATTCCCATTCAATCCCCTTATAGCTAGGGTTTCTATTACCATGGTATTGTCCCCATTGTTTAAATAGTTTTTGTACTCACCTTGTCTCATATCCATCAAACCATAGTAAGAATTTATATCTAATGGCCAAACGGGATTAGTACACGTGATAGCTCTACTTTCTTAGAGTTATTTACGTTGCTTTGTACTACAATATAAAAAAATACTTAATTTATGTTTAATTATGTCTATGTAGGTGTAACGAGATAAAAATTATTTTGTATTTATTGAGAAAATATTAATTTTCTAAACTTTTTTGAGATTGTTTTGTGACTTTTTATGATTTTTTATTTGACATATATCTTATACATAGAAATAGCCATGTACTTAACAAAAGTGAGTTCACTTAGCAATATTGTGGATGCACACAATCCACCGATTCTCACCACAAATAAACATCTTGGCACTATTCACTCTTCATCTAAGAAGCTAACACATGGAACTAAAGTTATATATATATCCTACCACGCAAAAAGCGCACATAAGTACAATCTAAGTTCCTTTTTTGCGCATTTCAATTCCACTGCAACTTTAAAATAGATCAATTTATTTAATATAAATAAAAAATAACACCACATAAAATATAAGCCTAATAAAAAAACATAGAATTAAGAGGAAAAAATATAGAGATAAATTCAAAATGAGATACAATTTGGTGGAGATTCAATAGAAGATTGGTGCTACAATTTAAAAGATTGATTATATTTATTCTTCTTATTTCTATATCAATTTTCATGTCTTTCTTTATGAATAATATAAGATTTATAAACTTAATTATGTTTGGTTAATTTATTAATTTAGGGTTCTTATAAACCCAATTTTCTATATGTGATGATCTAATATTTTTTACCCCAATTATGATTTCAATACAACTATATTATTTAATTTGATTTTTATGTTATTACTTGTTTAACCACCAATTAATCTATAAAGGCAACTATATAGATTTAAGAGAATTATTTAATTATTTGTCATGATTAAATAACATGCATACTTTCTAGGGAGAGATGTATGATTCTTATGTGTGTGATCTATAATTGATAAACTTAATGAGTAATATGCAATCTAATTAACATAAGAGTGTAATTAAGTTAATTACTGGATAGTGTGTAGTTTACATGAGAGAGAAAAACGTATTAGGTTAAATTCAACTCATCATGTAATTGATTGATAATTATATTAGAAGAGTTTTAGTGATTCACAGGCTTAGAAAATTGGGAGATCAAGTATTCTTAGATATTTTCTTAGGCACTAATTTCGAGTTAATTAATTACTACTATTTATATTTATCTCTTTCAAATTTTATTTTCAAAGCACATAAATTTGTTCTTTATTTTTTTAAGTTTTAAAATTAGTTTACAATAATATAATCTCTATAGTAATGATATTTTCTTATCATTATGTTGTTAGGATTATAAACATTATAAATTGATTTTTATTTTAGTTATTTTTCATAATTTTATTATTTATTTATTTATTTATTTTAAATTTTGACATCTCTTTTAGTGCTATTAGAAACATATTTGACTATAATGTATGAGCAGATTTCGTAAGAGAGAAATGTTACCTTTAGGTCTCGAAATCGAGCGTACCTTGAGATCAGTAAGAAAATAACAAGCTATCACCAAGTATAAGAAATGACTAATCCATTAAAAGTAAACAATAATAAGCTAAATTTGAACAAGTAAATACATTTAATGGATGATAGAGATAGAGCTATGAATGATTATACATTATCTATGTTGGAAGGGCTAAATCTAAGTATTACGAGGCCAAACATTCAAGTTAATCAGCTTGAACTAAAGTAGTGATGTTTCAAATCCTATAAAGAGTTGGAAAATTCAATGGATTTTTAATAGAGGATCCTCATTTACATCTCTAATTGTTTATTGAAGTTGGTGATTCATTCAAATTCAGTGGTGTGCTCGAGGTGGTTTTTAGGCTTAGATTTTTCCCTTACTCTTTACGATAGTATGCTTAAGCTTGGCTAAAATATTTTCTACTTGATCCTATTATAACTTGGAATGATTTGGCAGAGAAATTCTTGATGAAATATTTCTCACCAACAAAGAATGCCAAGCATAGAAATGACATTACCTTTTATTAACAAATTGAAGGGAAATCTTTATATGAAGCATGGAAAAGATTCAAATATTGCTAAGGAAGTGTCCTCACCATGGTATCCCTCGTTGGATTAAAATAGAGACTTTCTACAATGGTCTCAATACTCAAACAAGAACCATTGTTGATGCATCCACTAGTGGAGCTCTACTAGCCAAATATTACAATCAAGCTTATGATATACTTGAGAAAATGGCTAGCAATAATTATCAATGGTCAATGGATAGAATGGAAGCCACAAAAATAATAGTCTAAGTGCATGAGATAAATGATATCACGACATATACAACTCAAGCTTCATCTTTGATGAATCTTTTGAAAGCTCAAAACTCACCATTGAGTATAAACTAGGTCCAAGATTCAAGGGTTTCCTGTGTCTTTTGTGGTAGAGCTCATTTGTTTGATAATATTTCAAATAATCTTGAATCATCATGCTATGTGAGTAATATGAATTGAAAAATAATCCATACTCAAACACATATAACCCAAGATGGAGACAACATCCAAATTTCTCTTGGAGTAATAAGAATAATCAATGTGGTAATCAATTCAACCATCAATCATTTCCACCACCTAGTTTTTAACAACCATACTAATTACAAGCCCAAAAGAAGAAGCCACCTATTGAGAACAATACAAATACTTCAATAGGGGTAATTAAAGATTTCATCCAGTTAGTAAATGCAAAAGTGTCTACTTAAGAAGCTTCAATTTAGAATTTCGAGATAGAAATGGGGAAACTTGCCAATGCCATAAGTCAAAGGCCTCAAGGTAACCTTTCAAGTGACATAACTAGAAACCTAAGAAGAGAAGGTAAGGAGCATTGCAATAACATAGTCTTGAGGAGTGGTAAAACTTTAGAGAAAGAACATGAGACTCAAAAGGATAAAGAGGAAAAGAAAGCTAAAAAGGATGAGGATGAACAAGTGGATAAATATAGCACTGGAAAGGAAATAAGTCAACCAAAAAAGAGAAACCTCTATAAACCCACTATTCATTTCCCTTAAATACTACAAAAGAAAAGGTTAGATACACAGTTTTCAAAATTTCTGGATGTCTTTAAGAAGTTGCACATAAATATACTATTTGTAGATGCAATTTAAAAAATTCCTTCTTGTGCCAAATTTCTAAAGGACATCGTGTTTAAGAAAAGGAGACTTGGAGATAATAAAATAATAATAATAACTAAAGGTTGTAGTGCTATCCTTGCTAAAAAATATCCCAAAAATTGAAAGATCCAGGCGGCTTTGACATTTCTTGCACAATTGAGTACTTGAACTTTAAGAAAGAACTATGTGACTTAGGTTCACACTAATACCTTATGCCATTATCGATATTCAAGAGATTGGGAGTTGGTAAAGCTAAACCCATTTCAGTAACCTAAAAAATGACAGATAGATCAATTAAGTGACCCCAGAATGTGGTAGAAGATGTGTTGGTAAAACTATACTAGTTCATCTTTCTGGGAGATTTCATTATACTAGACATGGAATAGGATAATAACATTCCTATTATACTTGATCGGGCATTCTTAGCAATCGAAAAAGCACTCATTGATGTACAAAATGGTTAGCTTACAATGAGAGTGCAAGATGAACAAGTAACATTTCAAGTTTTTAAAGCATTTGAACCACTTAATATTGATAATGCTAATGAATGCTTTAGGATTGATGTTATTAATCATGATGGTAACTTAAAAAAATCTATTGAGTTTCTCACACATAAGACTATTACACATGATGCTATGAAAAATGAAGTAAACTCACCAGAAAACAACTCAATATATTTTAATTTTGAAAGTATGGAATCTATATTATTGGTTTTATGAACTATTTGGAGGCTATACTGCCCATGCATACACCTAATATTATTGGGGGAGAGTTTTGAGATAGGATCTAAGTGTAAACCATCTATTAAGGGGCTACCAAGGTTAAACCTCACATCTTTACCCTGCCATCCCCAATCAAGTGGGCAAGCAAAAGAGTCCAATAGAGAGGTGATAAGGATGTTGCAAATAAATAAATTAGATGAACTACAATGGAGTGCTTATAAGAATGCCAAAACGTACAAAAATAAAAAAATGGCATAATAAGAGAATTAAGAACTATGTTTTTAAACTGGGGCATAAAATTTTATTAAACAATTCAAGACTTAAGCTATTCACGAGCAAACATAATAGTAAATTGACATAGAATGATGTATCTTAGGAGTTGATATGATCTTTTTGTCAAGAACATTAAACGTGATGCTGGTTGGAAGGAAACCCAACGTTATTTTACTTATATTTTTATTGTTTTTGTTTTGTAAGTAAATAGATATGGAAAGCAATGATGCAACAAGATTGAAAAGTTTCAACAACAGATGTGGTGTGTTAAGACTAAATGAGTTTTCTTTCCTTTTACTTTTTCATATTTATAAGTGCACATTGGGGATAATGTGAAATTTAAGTCTGGGGGAGGGAACTTCATTCTCTACTTTAATATTGAGTACATATTTTCAAATCTTAGAAAAAAAAGTTATTTTTAGGATTTTTTAATCATGATTTGGGTATAAATTTATAAATGAATGGAAACTAAATATATGAAATGTATGAACCCAATGATAAAAATTAGTAGTCATGACTAGGATAAGGAATGTAACATACTTGTTAAGGTACTTACATTAATCATATGATATGCTTGCTAGTTTTTATTATATTAAATCAATTTTTTATGCACATGTTCATGATTGATTTTGGTGCTCGAAAACAGATTAATTTCTTCTATATAAATACAAAACAACACAGTATGTAGTATAAGCAATATTAGAAAACCTAGTATTAAGAGGAAAAAATACAGCAGTAGCCAAGAAGAGAAAGAAGCTTAAAATGATATACAATTTGGTAAAGAATCAATAGGAGATTAGTGCTACAATTCAAGAGATTAATTGTATTTATTCTTATTCTTCTTTTTTTATCAATTTTCATGTATTTCTTAATGAACAATAACAATATAAGATTTATGAACTTAATTATGTTTGGCTAATTTATTAATCTAGGGTCTTATAAACCTAATTTTTTATATGTAATGACCTAATATTTTTACCCCAATTATGATTTTAATTCAATTATATTATTTAATCTGATTATTATGTTATTAATTCTTTGGACAACAATTGATGTATATAAGAAATTAGTGAGATTTGAGAGAATTATTTAATGGTTTGTCATGATTAAATAACATGCATAGTTTCTAGGCAGGGATGTATGATTTTTATATGTGATCTATAATTGATGAACTTAATGAGTAGTATGCAATCTAATTGACATAAGAGTGTAATTAGTTTAATTATTATATGATGTGTAGTTTACTTGAGAGAGGAATACGTACTAGGTTAGATTCAATTAATCATATAATTGATTAATAATTATATTGAGAGTATTTTAGTGATTCACATGCTTAAGAAATTAGGCGATTAAGTATTCATATATATTTTCCAATATATCTTCTTAGTTGCTAATTCTGAGTTAATTAATTACTACTATTTGTTTTTAGTTCTTTTAATTTTGCTTTCTCAAAACACATGAAATTTATTTTTATTTTTTAGCTTTAAAATTAATATCTAATAATATAATCTCTACAAGAACAATCTTTTCTTATTATTATATTACTTGTTTATGATATATATATATATATCCACTCCACCCATTGCCTTGGTTGCTCACCAGTGAAGCAACATAAATATTGCTCTAGGGTATGGTTGACCACCTCTGTCTCGCCCTCAGTTTGGGGTTGGTAGCTTGAACTCATGCATAACTTGGTACCTTACAATTGGAACAAGGCTCTCCAAAATGAGCTGGTGAATACCTTATCTCTATCGCTTATTGTGGATGTAGGAATGCCGTGTAGGTGTACCACGATGGGCAAAAATGCCTTGGCAATGATCATTGAAATAAATGGGTGTCGTATGACAATGAAATGGGCATATTTGGTCAAGTGATCAACTTTTACCATGATTAGAGTGTTCCCTCTCGAGGGGGGTAACCTTTCAATGAAATCCATTAAGATTTCAGTCTAGATTTTGGTGGGAATTGGTAAGGGTTGTAGTAGACCTGCTAGTTTCATGCAATCATTCTTGCACCTTTGGCATATATCACAAGAGCGTAAGAACTCCTTCACTTTTTTTGCATGTTAGACTAGTTGAAATTCTGTTTGATGTGAGAGAGTCTTTTATGAAATCCAAAGTGCCTCCAATTGGTGATAAGTGGCAATCAACTAATATCTATGAAACTAGGGAAGATTGTGAACTTAGATACACTTTTTCTCCCTTGAACCATACTCCATCACATTGATATATATTATGTACCTCAGAAAAAGATATTTTGGCTTGGAGTCTTTCCTAGAAAAGGGTCTTGCTGGATTTCTTTTTGGAGTATGGGCCACTAAGATGCTTGGGGTTAAGAGATGGATAGAAGTTGAAACTCTACCACTTAGGACAAGGAGTTTGCTCCCTAATTTTTTGAACCCTTTTTATACTCAATTTCATAATCATAACCAAGAAGCTTTGGCAGCCATCATGCATGAGCTAGTGTGGCGATCCGTTGCTTTAGTAGATACTTGAAACTTTTTTGATTAGTGCACACTATGAATGGTCTTCCAAGTAGGTAAGGGCGCCATACCTTGATGGTTTTAACCATTACTAGCATTTCTTTCTCATAGGTCTAAGGCTGATCCCTTGAGTGCAGCATGGAAGTAAGCCATTATTCGATTTTCTTGAGTCAAAACTACCCTAAGGCTAATGCCACTTGCATCACATTCGATCACAAAATGTAAAATGAAATCTTGTAGCCATAGGATATGAGGGGAGGTTAGTGCTTCCTTCAATTGTTGGAAGGCCGTAGTTGTAGCCTCATTCCATTAGAATCCCTATTTGCCCATTAGATGGGTTAGGGGTGCTACTATTCCTCTAAACTGTCTAATGTACTTTCTATAATAGCCTGCCAACCCGAGGAACCCTCTAGCTCTTTTAGCTATGGTTGGTGTTGGCCATTCAATAATTGCTCAAATTTTGGCAGGATCAACCAAAACTCCTTGTTTTTAGATAAGGTGACCTAAATAATCTACCTATAATACACCAAAATGACACTTAGATGGTTTAGCAAACGAACTATTAGTTGCTAGTAACTGTAGAAAAATTTCTAGGTACATGTTATGATCTTCCCATGATTTAGAGTATAATACAATATCATCAAACAAAACCAAGACAAATTTCCTGAGGTAGGGCCAGAAGAGATCATTCATGAGGCTTTGGAAGGTGGCTGGGTGATGAGTGCTCAAAAAGTACTAAAATTACCATGATTTTATTTACTTTAATTGATTAAAAAGATATATATTTATATGATTTTACCATGTTTTTATATAAATCTATCTTTTCGGAATCACACGTATTTTTATTATTTTTTAGGTATTTTCGATTAAAAAAGTACCTGAAAGACTTAGAAAATACTGGAGGCAATACATCACAAATATATTCATAAAATAAATGAGAAAAAGTAAAAAAAAGATGGAAAAATTGGACAAAATTAGTCAAAAGGGTCAAAAATGTCAAAAAGGATGAAATCGGGCATGTAGCTGCCTAGTAGTGCTAAGACAACGCGAGCGCATCACCCAGCCATGTTGAGCAACGCGTGTGCATAACCCAGTCACGCCAAATTTGTCACATACACAACACGCATCAAGGCAGGTTTCTACCCCATTCATTGCGTTTGCCTATGCCTCTAAGACTTACCAATGATGCTTCATGAAGTCATAATTCACCTAATACGTGTTTTCTCCATTTTTTAATCATTTTTCCACCCACATTTTCTTCCTCTACTCACCTATAAATACTCACATTCTCTTAACACCAAAACACACATAAAATCTTCTTCTTCTCTCCTTCTTTCTCTCAATTTCTTTTTAGTTTTTCTTAGTTGTAGAGTTGTTCTCTTTTTGAGAAGAACTAATTATATTTTTGTAATTTTTTTACTTTTTGATTCAATAAATGAAAATGCAAATTCCGTTTAGAGGTTTTCCAGCAACAAGAATAACATCAAAGTATTGTAAGGATTTTATTTTCTTTATAGTTATTTTTTATGTTTTATTCTTATATGTTATATTTAATTTGTCTGTAATTAAATATAACTTTGCTGGCTGTTTGTAAACATGATATAATAATAACGTTATTATGCTTGCGAAATATTAAATAGGTAAAAATCTTTAAAATGAATTGATTTTATTTTTATTCAAGATTTTATATTAAGAATGTTAGAGAGAAATATATTATTTTTGATTTAAATTTAAATATGAAAATTAGATTTTAAGGTTTAGTTATCCGGTCTCATTTAGATAAGTGTTCTTTTATTTGTTGGTACAATCGTCCACTAGTTAGAGTGAAGCTCTATTTGAAAAGTTTTTATAAAAATTATTATCTGAAAATGTATTGACAACATGTTTTCAATAGTGGTTTAAAAACTTGAAAGTTAGTACTCGAATAATTAAATTCTTAAGTTTAATTTGGAAACCTTGAAGAAAGTTTAAACTGTCTAACCCCACCAAAGGTGTCATTTAAATGGTTCATTTTCAATCTCTTAGAAAAAAGGAATTAATTTAATTAACTAAATTAGTTATCAACTCTACCCATAGGTGTTAATTGATTTTTTTAGTTAACAAAGAATATCTAATCTCACTAAAGGTGGTATTCATATAAAAAAAGAGAATCAATAAATATCAATTTATATATTTAATAACCTAAATAATATGAGCAAGTATAATTAACTTAGTTATTATATCCATAAATACTCCACTATTATAAATGATAAAATTTGCATAAATGTTTAGTTATTATATCCATAAATACTCCACTATTATAAATGATAAAATTTGCATAAATGTTTATTGAATATGTATTTATGTTTATTCTTATGTTGTTAAATTAGAAACACAAAACCAAAAATATCGTGACAGGATTTTTATGATTTAATTTTGTTTTTACAAGTTTGAATAATAAATTAAAAACCATATATATTCCTTCCTTAGATCGACCTTGGGAGTACACTTATCATTTTCTATGAAATGATTCGTGTACTTGCGAGAGTTTTATAAATATAAAACCAAAGTATTAGTAGGATGGGCGATGCTGGTTTTGCTCATCATTGGGGCATTGGTGAGACCAAATGACATTCATGTGTCCTAAAGGGAGTCTTCGGAGTGTCATCCTCATGAACCCTTATTTGATGATACCTTAAACATAGATCCAATTTGGAGAAGACCTTGGCTCTATGTAACTTATATAACAATTCATCTATGACTGGTATAGGATACTTATCTTTGACAATGATTGCATTAAGAGCCCTATAGTCCATACAGAACCTCTAGGATCTATCTATCTTCTTAACCAACAAAACTGGTGATGAAAAGGGACTGTTACTTGGTTTTATCAAGCTTGATTGCAAGGGCTACTGCACCATTTTTTCTATTTCAGTTTTCTGATAATAAGGGTAACGATAGGGATGCATGTTTATTGGTCTTGAGCCTGGTTGTAGGGGAATGTGATGATCATGTAATTGTCTCAGAGGTAGGCTAGATAGAGGTTCAAATTCCTGGGGGAACTCAACCAGTATTTTGTTTATCTTTGGGGTGTGTGTTTTGGATTGATCATTGGGACTGCTAGTAAGGATTATTTAGAGGAACGACCCTGTACCTTGTGAACTATTGAAAACCTTGCAAGTCAAAGCTGCAATAATTGCTCGTCTTAACCCTTGGAACTTATGATAGATTCCTTTTACCATGAAGCTAATGGTGAGTTTTTTATAATCCATCTCAATGGAACCTAGGGTTTCTATCCATTGGACGCCTAAGAGTAAAAGGTATGCTGCAACTGGAAGTACATAATAATCTACAGTGAATTGATACCCTTAAATGGTGAGGGTGAGGTTACAACATTTTCCACTGCATTCTATCTTTTCATGGTTAGCCATGATTACCTCTAGTTTTTTACCTTTGGTTATAGTCATTCCAAACTGAGTGGTTAGGGCTTGGTCAATAAAATTATGAGTATTTCCCCTATTTATCAATACTAATACCCTCTTATTTTTTAATTGTCCCATAATGTGCATGGTTTATAGATGTTCAATACCTACTATTGCATGGAATGAGATATTAGGTATTACTTCATGAGGTTCTAGTTCCAACAGGGTTTCATCAAGGTTATATGTGTGATCCTGGGTTGAATCTTCCATCATAAATAGTTGTGGTCGTGCACAGTGATGGCCAGCCATGAATTTCTCATCACAGTAGTAGCATAATCCTTTATCTCGTTATTCACATGCTTCTTGGTTGGTAATTCTCCAGAAGGTCGTTGGTTCAGCTATTGGAACTGGATTTATTCATTGTTGGGGTGGTGATCCTAAAACGATTGTATAAGAGATAGGAAAACATCCTTAGATGAATGGGCTAGTGTTATGAGTGTAATCATACAAATCTCTCAAACTAAAAAAAAATCCTTCAATTTGTAGGCTATTACTAGCTCATAAAATGACAAGAAATGTTAAAGTTTGGCTTTCAAATTTAACAAACCAACAACATTTATTAATGCAAGGAAATGCTCCCATAGGAAGAGAATATTTAGATATAGTAATAAATAAAATATAAAATGAATTTATTGGAAAAGATAAAGGAACAACTGTCACTAAATTCAATAAACATGAAATCAATGAAACCAAATGGTACCTAACAAATATGAACATTTGTAACATGTGTTACATAGATTCTTTTATTTATGAATATGAAATGTATTACCATAAATCACCACCATCTATGTAAACAACTTATAGGGAAATTTTTTTCCAAAAATTACTTGGTTTTTTTAATTGTTCATTTTTTATTTATGTTCTTTTAATTTTTGTATAGTATTTAATTTTCTTTTTAGTATAGTAGTTTTCTTTTATTTATGATAGTGCTTAGACAAAACTTAGGTCCCTTGCGTTCTTAAAACTCTAAACTTAGTCTTAGCATATAAAAAGTAAGAAATGTTTTTAAAAGTTATACTTTTTATTCAACTAGGATCCCTTTAGAAGCTGAACGTTGATAATTAAGAGGAGGAGATTCATTTTCAAGTATAAGAAGTCATGGGAGATGATGAAGCTAGGCAGAAATTGATGAAGGAATACGCAACGCCAATCATTTCCAATGCTACTTTAGACATACAACTAGAAGAGGTTGTAAGGAATTATGAATTGAAAAGGATTCATCATCCACCGTTGCCTTCCTTTTACGGTATCCCTAATGATGACTCTTTAAATTTCATTAAATATTTCTATGCTATTGTACAAACCTTTCCACTACAGGGAATTGATGAAGACCAGCTAAGAATGGGGTGTTTTCCATACACCCTCAAGGATAAAGCTTGGTCATGGTTCATAATCACTCCTAAAGTAACCATGATTAATCATAAAAGAATCAAACTGCTTACACCACTACCTAGGAATTGCTTCAAATTATATAAATACTTTTCAAAAAACAAACATGATCTTCCTTATGTGAAATAACAAACCCCTTTGTTTAAAGCACATAAATTTGTTCCTCAAACTCACTATGTAAGAAATTTGTCTTGCCATCAAGCTATTCTAATTTCAAGTAAAATAGTGCAGCCATACGAATGGATCTATGTTTCACAATGGGTGAAAATACTTCATTGAAGTCAATAGCCTTCTTTTGATAATTTCCCTTTGTAATAACAAGTGACTTGAACCTAGCTACTTCAATTTCATGTATACCTTGATTTTTTTTAAGATATATTTGTTTTCAGAAATCTTTTGGCCCTTAAGCGGCTTCACCAATTAAAAAATATGGCTCTTATAAAGTGACTCAGTACCTCCATTCATAGCAACCAACCCCTGAGTAACTCATCACAAGTGACAACATTATGATAATTATAAGGTTCATGCATCCTAAAAGTTCCAAGCCCAAATAATGCATAAGAAACTAAGTTACCTCTGAGGGTGCTAAATATCTCTTATTCCTTTACCATTATGTTGCTCCTTTACTACATTATGAGAAGAATCATCTACCTCATCCATGGATAGTTGAATTGAAGTGTCCTCTTACACTTAACTGGGAGCTCCACCCTAATGCTCCACATACACACTAACACCATGATCTTTACCCACAATATCAAAGTCCTTTTTATTTTCCAGCATGAAAAACTTATCATATTTAATATCTCTACTAATCAACAATTCAAGTGACTTGGGTTCAATGCACCACTATGCCATTTCTTGCACATAAGTCATTAAATGAACCTTCACAAAATTTCAAACTATTAACGATCCTTAAGTGCTCGATCTTCTTGCCAATTTATTATTCTATACAAACTTGACTTTTTACAAATTCTAAGGACATATCATTCATACTTTTTAGAAAATACACTCAAATATGATGAAAGAAGTCATTAATAAAAGTCAACATATATCGAGCACCACCCTTAGGCACAACATAAGAATGAGCCTAAAGATCTGAATGAATATAATCAACAATACCTTTTTTTGTATGGATAACTATACTAAAATTGACCCGTGATACTTTCAATAGACGTAATTCCCATACAAATCAAACTTCAAAGTTTTCCAACCACGCTTGCTTAAAATAGACATCCACACGTCAATCATATGCTATAACCACATATGTTACAAGTGAGTAATATATGAATCTTGATTTGACAATGAAGAAACTAAAAAAATCTCAATGACAATGCTACCTTGAAGCACATAAAGGTCACGTAATAAAATCCCTTTAATAATAACCATATCATAGTTAGTAACTCTTAAAACTCCATCTTCAACTATGTACCAATAGCCCTATGAGTTGAGACTACCTAAAGATATCAGGTTCTTTTTCAAATCTCGAACATGAAAAACATCTTTGAAAGTCGTGATAATACCATTATGCATCTTCATCTTGATAGTACCAATACTAGTAATCTTACAAGACATATTATTTCTCATGAAGACAGCACCCCCATCAATAGATTGATAAGAAGCAAACTAGACCCTACTATGGCACATATGGTAAGTACAATATGAATTAAGAATCCAAATATTTCCAAGATAACCAATAGATACAAATAAAACATTCTCATGATTAGAATCAAAACTATCTACAACACTAGAAATATCATCATAAATATAAGATGTTGTCATAGATTTTCCTTTATCTTTGAGTTTTGGACAATTTGCTTTCTAGTGCCCTTCTTGATGATAATAGTTACATTTATCTTTTATTTTTTTATTTTTAGATTTGGATCTAGATTTGCATTTATTATTGTTTGAGTCCTTTTCTTGAGTTCTACCTATATCAAACAAACCACTAATATCATTGTTACGTTGTTACCAATAGACACATTTTCCTTCAACTCTCTAGAATTCAAAGCCACTTTAACATCTTCCAAAGAAAATATAACATGGTATTAACAAAGTGTTCAAGCGAATGAGGTAAAGAACATAATAGAACTAAGGCCTGATCCTCATCATCAATTATAACACCAACATTTTTCATATTATAAATAATTTTAGTAAATTCATCAAGATGATCGTGCACAAGTGTATCTTTTGACATTTTAAATGCATAAAAATGCTGCTTTAAATATAACCGATTGGTCAAAGGCTTGGGCATATACATTCTTCAATTTAATCTACAATCTAATAGGAGATTTCTCCTCACTAACTTCGTGTAGTACCTTATCAGACAAAAGACAACTGAATTGAACTGAGATCATTTTCTATCAATATATATTTTTCTTCGTCCTTCAATTTTTCTAATAATCTATTTTTCCTTCAAGTGTCTTAATGAACCATTCTTTAAATTTTTTTGACTCATATCTTCATTCGCCAAAGATTAAAATCATTTCTACCATTGATTTTCTTAATTTTGTATTTTATAGCCATAATAGAGAACCCAAGATTAAATAAATATTAATACAAACTAAAATATATGAAATCAATTAGATAACCAAAGCTCAAAATAAATCCAAAAGATTAAACTTGATTAGTCTCAATAAACAACAGAAGAATCCAAAGCTCTAATACTAATTTAAATTGGTGTTAATGGAGTTAAAGTTCAAGTCTAATTTGGTTACATAAATAAATAATAATGGGTTGCAAAATAACAAGCAAGGAGAAAAATCAATGACACACAAAGATTTAAGTAGTTCAACGTTTCAATGTAAACAATATACTCCATTGATCACGCAACATCGAAAAAATTCACTATAAAATCAAATAAAGATAGAAACACCTATATCCAAAAATAAAACCACTCACAAATCAAATTCCAAATACACAGTATATCTCTCACCTTGCCTGATGACCCATAGCACTAGTGATTTACTGGTATGGAGTTCTCTAATGGGAAGAGATGGCTTGCTTCAAAAACCCAAAATCAAACTTCAATCAAATGGTTGCTTTATTAATTCAAGAATCTATTTGGCTTATTCTCGCACGATGGTAGAGGCTGATGGATTAATGATATTATTGGTGGTAAATACTGGTAATTCTATCACAAATTGGAAAGAGCTTTTATGCTTGTTAATGTATATCTATTAACAGATTAATGTATATCTGTTAATGTATATCATATCTGCTAATGTATATCTAGTTTACTTTAGGCATATCTAGTTTACTTGTAAATCCTATATAAAGGCACCATGTATATTCCTAAATACATAGAATAGAATATAGCATTAAGTATTTTTAACATAGTATCAGAGCCACTGCTCTTATCTTTCTCTTAGCAGTCTTGTCTATTATGGTGTTACTCCACCCTTATAGCTTCCGATGTCACAACAGCCGCTGCAGCCACTCACTGTTGAACCTCTAACATCTTTCATCTATTGTCCTTTGGTTCCAGGCCAACAGTCGCCGTTGTTGAGGAGTCCCACACCACACAAACTACTATAATCATCGTCTCCACTGTGCATCTTACTCCGATAACACTTCTATAGGTACTATAGTGATCGTTTCACCCCGATCTACACAACCATAGAAGTCCTGCACCTATCAAAGTTTGCACGTTCCCTCACACGCCACTCAAAGGAACAACACATCTTCTTTATGCGTCGCCAACAGAAACCATATGTCAGATTCACGCACCTCACACACAACACTCTGGTCCTATGACATCATTAGTGACACATCCCCTAGGGCTGACATCATCATCACCTTCTGCTGATATCGTTGTTGCTACTGTTGATAGTTGACTTTTTACAATTCAAGTTGTCCCTACCCAGTTTTTCGCGTAGACCTCATTTTTTCAATCCATTTTTGCATATTGTGTTTCTAAATGGATAAAAATGATGTTTTTCTTCCTCACCCCATCAATAGTATATTGGAGAGGACCAAGAATTACTTATCCTGGTCTCAAGTTATACGTAGTTTTCTTAAGAGTCGCATGCTCTAGAATTACTATACCGGTGTAATTACCATTCCTGCTAAAAAAACAAGTGAAGAAGATACTACCTACCTTGGTCGCATGATTGAATGAGATAGTCACAACCACATGATCCTCACATGGATTTAGAATACTTCCATTCCCTCCATCTCCAATCTATTGGGAAACCTTGATGATGCAAAATCACCATGAGATATGTTGGCCAAAAGGTATTCCATTACTCACAGATCTATGAAATATCAATTAGTATTTGAATTTCATCAACTTCAACAAGAACCAGGATAGTCCATCAATGACTACTATGATCAACTTCGCTTTCTTTGGGACCAAATTGACCTTTGTGATCCAATTTAGGCATGCTTAAAGTATGCTCAGTAATATGCTATAGTTAGAGATGATTTTCATCTCTATGAGTTCCCGATGTCACTTCATAAGGACTTTGAGCCCATCCGGGGTCAGCTTCTCAATTGCAGCCCTCCTCCCCCTCTTGTTACTAACTCAAATGTTTTAGAAATATTTCTAGATGAGTCTCATGTTCCTTCTACAGATACTCTTGATCCTCCTTTGGACTTCTCTATTCAATCTTCAGATATTTTTAATGATTCTCCTAGATAGGTTTTAGAAGAATTGATGATGAGCTACCGCACCTTGAGTATAGGTCCCTTACTCCTACTCTGCCTGAAGATCCTCCACAAGACATTCCACCTCGCCACTCAACCTGGGTAAGATCCATTCCTACACATTTACTTGACTATCATTGTTACATTTCGCTTGCTACACTCCATGAGCCTCACACCTATTGTGAGGCATCTACTAACCCTTTTTATGGCAAATTGCAATGAAAGAAGAAATTGATGCATTAACCAAAAACCATACTTGGGATCTGCTTACTCTCCCTCCTGGTTAGTTTGTGGTTGGTTGTAAATGGATCTATAAGATCAATACTCGCTCTGATGGGTCCATCGAGCACTACAAGGCTCATCTTGTTGCAAAAGGTTTTACACAAGAGTATGGGATTGATTATGAAGTGACTTTTGCTCCAGTTGCTAGTATCTCCTCTGTTTGTACCCTCTTAGTTGTTGCCACTGCTAGTAAATGGGACCTTTTTCATGTGGATGTTAAAAATTCATTCCTTAAAAGGGATCTGCAAGAAAAAGTCTATATGCAACCTATTCCTGGTCTTTCTATTGAAACAAACAAGGTTTGTCTCCTTCGATGTGCACTTTATGGCTTTAAACAAGCTCCACGAGCATGGTTTTCCAAGTTCAGCTCCACCATTCTTCACTTGGGTTACATTGCCAATCCTTATTATTCTGCCTTATTTCTTCGTCACAATGATAAAGGCACCAATTTTCTTCTCCTATATGTGGATGATATGATCATAACTAGTGATGACCTCAGTGGCATTCAAGAACTCAAGAATTTTCTTAGTCAGTAGTTTGAGATGAAAGACCTTGGACATCTCAGTTATTTCTTGGGTCTTAAGATCACTCGTTCCACAGATGGTCTTTATATTACTCAAGCCAAGTATGCATCTGACCTTTTATCTCAAGCTGGACTCACTGGCAACAAGAATGCTGACACTCCAGTTGAACTTAATGCGCATCTGACACCCTCGAGGGGAAACCATTGTCTAATCCCTCTCTTTACAGACGATTGGTTGGCATCTTGGTTTATCTTATAGTTACTCATCCAGACATTTCTTATGTTGTTCATCAGGTGAGCTAGTATCTGTCTACTCTACAATCAACTCATTATGTTGTTGTTCTACGCATTCTACGATACTTGAAGGGCACAATCTTCCACGACCTTTTCTACTCAGCTTAGTCTCCTCTTGTACTTCATGTATTCTCTAATGCTGATTGGGCAGGAGATCCCACTGATCGCAAGTCCACTACAGGTTATTACTTTCTCCTTGGTTCTTCTTCGATTTCTTGGCAAAGTACGAAACAAACTTTCGTGGCCCGCTCTAGTAGAATATCGTGCTCTTACTGATACCACATCTGAGCTCCTTTGACTACGATGGCTTCTTAAGGATTTGGGTGTGTCCACATCCTCTGCTACTCTTCTTTATTGTGACAATCAGAGTGTCATTCATATTGCTCACAATGATGTCTTCCATAAATGGACTAAACACATTGAGATTGATTGTCACTTTATTCATTCTCATCTTATCTATGGTGCTCTCAAGCTTTTCCCCGTCTTCTCTAATGATCAACTTGTAGATATCTTCATTAAGGAACTTCCTAAGGGACGCACTCGTAATTTGGTTGACAACCTTAAGCTGGTCTCACATCCACCTTGAATTTGAGGGGGGCTGTTAATGTATATCTATTAACAGATTAATGTATATCTGTTAATGTAAATCATATCTACTAATGTATATCTAGTTTACTTGTAAATCCTATATAAAGACACCATGTATATTCCTAAATACATAGAATATAATACAATCATTAAGTATTTCTAACAATGTTCACTTCAAGACAATTAATTTGGCCCAAACTTCTTGTCCTTCATGCAAATAAGAGAGTTTAGGAAATAATTGAATACTATTGTATTGGCCATAAATTTGGTCCCAAAATTGCAGTCCAACTACAAATTTACTTTAAACAAATATAAGCTATGTACATTATACAAACAATTGCATTTTCGCACTCTGTATGTAAAGGAAGCAAGGGCCATACCAGTCAAATAGTTAATGGAAGAAATAAGATTAAAAATGCAAACATAGTTTGCAAAAAAGAGAGACAAAGTTGCTGGTATGAAAGAAGTAATAGATTGGACTGACAGTAAATTGAACAAAAAATTTCTAAAAGTATGAGATCAACGAATAAACAATAATGAATTTGAAGTGAAGGATGAAGACAACAACCATATTTTCAATATGATAAAAATGAGTGGTTATGGAAAGTTTCAAAGCTTAAAACCAACTAACATGCTCACATGCAATATCAACTTACAAGTACTCCAGACAACCATGGAAAAACAAGTGTTTCCCATATTACTTAACAGACAAATTGAAAGCAGTTAGTGTAATACCAAATAAGGTAAAGAATACAATAGTATTGCCTCCAAAAGGGACGGGGTTGGGGAGAGGAGGAGGCTTCATTCACTTGGAGAATTCAGCAATTTAAAAATATGAAGAAAAACAACACAAGCATGAAGAATCTGATAGGTTATGAAAAATAGAATTATATATAAACTTGATATTTTTGTTACAAAAATAATTTTGACATCCTTTGCTTAGGAAAACTATGTCCAACAAGGACTACAAGACTATTAGAATTTCAATGATTTCTACATGCTTAAGACATTTCGTGATATTCCTAATAATTTGAAACATATTTCTATATTTTATTGTTATTAATATTTTTACTTAAATCAAAATTAAAATTTAAAGAAAAATTCATATATTGTACATGTACAAATGTATACATGTATGAACACAAATACATTAGGTTAGAATATAACTTACATACGAATGTGCATAATGTATATAAGTAAAATAAAAATGATTTATAATACCTAGCATTGAAAATCAACCAAATAAGTTGTCAGTATAAATGAACATTTTAAACTAGATAAACAAAATTGTAATCATGTGTAAAAATCTAATAGAATTGAATTTTAAAAACTAAATATAATTTTCCATAAATATTTGAAATAAGAAATGTGATTAAATTATTTTCAGCTACTAATCGTTCATAATATCTTTCCTAAATTTACCAAAAAATTGGTGAAAGTCGGAATGTTTATTAGCACAAACATTCTCGCATCATCCCTAGTTTCCGACACTTTAATAAAACCAATTTATTAATTTAAATAAAAGGTTAAAATACATAATTGCTCTTCAAACTCTAAATAAATTTACACATAGTTTTTAAAACTTTACATACGATTTTATTTCAAAACTTTTAGAATTTCATACGTAGATATCTAAACTTTTAAATCCTATAATTTAATCTCTAGACTTTTAAAATTTTACGTATAGATACTAACTTGACTACTAATGGAGATGTAAAATATAGATCCTTACTTTAAACATATATTGTATCATTTTTTTATTAAACTTATATTATAAATTATAATTTATCATATTTTTTTTCCTTGTCTTATTTAGAACCACTAGGGACAAAAGAGATATCTCAATTAGTAACATTTCATTACCAATTCATCTCATTAAAAATTAATTGAAACAAGATGATATGAGTTTTAAAAATTAATAAATTATCTTATAAATCTCATTAACATTTCATCTCATTTTACAATTTTAGCTACTAAAATGCATATTTGTGAATATAAAATTTAGGATCTATATGTGAACTTTTAAAAAATTTGGATCTAAATCGTATGATTTAAAAATTTATGGATTAATGGGTGAAGTTTTAAAAGTTAAGGAGCCAAATTGTATGCTTTAAAAGTTTAAAAACTTATGTATAAATTTAGTTAAAGTTTGAGGATCAATAATACACTTCAATCTAAATAAAATAATATGTCGTATATAATCAAATACACTCCATAAGACTATAACTTCTTCATATGTTAATTGATGCGTAATTTTTGCAAGTGTACGAATCGTTCAAGTAATAAAGTGTACACAAAAGTACGGATATCGAACCCACAAGGAATGGCGTTACTAAGTACCGAAATTGACTAATCTTAATTTTATTTGAAAACCGAATTTTTGAATTTGTTTAAGAAGTAAATTAACTTAAAACTAATGCAAATAACAAAATTTAATGTTGTTCACAAATGATTAAAAACACTAAGGCATTTGATTTCGCTAAATCAATTTAATCCGATTTCAAATCACGTTATATGAGAATCAAAGTTAGAAGTGATGGTTGAAAAACCCAAACTTATCTAATACTCTCTCTCGAGTTATATTAGAATTACTTATCTATGAAAACCAACTATATTTCTATGAAGATTTAATCACAAATAAGCACATTACGATTTATGGAATTTCTATAGTAACCACATACATCATGCATTAGGTGTCAAACTCGCATTCAATATACGGTATTTATCACAAGAAACATTCATTACACATCTCCTCTCGGTCTCGTGCAACAAATCATCTAAATCTTGATCAGAAATTTAAAAGCATTAAGCATGGAAATAAATACTCAACTAGGAAAGAATGAATTCATATAACGATAACACAAGAAATCAGATTTTCTTGATTTAACTACATCATAGCCTTAGCAAAAATGAATTAGTTCATAACGGAAATAAGAATAAACATTATTTCAATTAAATCCATGAATAACAAATCTGAATAGAATGCAGAAAATCAAAGCTAAAGAGAAGAGATGAAAAACTCTTAAAGATTAAGACTTGGTAGCAACAATGGTGATGATCTTTCAAGCTTCTCCAACCTTTCTCTCCAATATTCCTTTTTCTCCTCCAAAAATAACTTAGATCTGCTCTCTCTACCTCCCCCTCTTTCTCCATCATAATATATATATAGATCTAGGGTTTGGGGGGCAATTTTGGAACAAAATAACATAAAAAATGTGTTTTCGGACGAAACTCGCCGACAGCGACATTATTCTCGCCGCGGCGAGATTTCTGGAAAATAAAATTTTTGTTTTTCTGATTTTGGCCGACGGCCAAATTATTGTGGCCGATGGCGAGATGAGTTTGCCAAAATTTGTACTCTCGAGAAGATTTTTGTTGTGCTTTCTGTAGGATTTTCGTCGACGGCGAGATGAAATATGGCCGGCAGCGAGATTCTTTGGCCGGCGGCCAGATTTCTAAATTTTGAAACTTTGTTTTCTTTTTATTTTCATTCAATCCCGATCATTGTACTTTGTCCCAAACTTCTCTAAAATCATGATTTTACCTAAAATTGTACTTTAAACACGAAATACCCGTGAAATGACATTTGTGGATTAAATAATCAAATAAACACAATTTTCAAACAAATATCAACATTTAAATCATAACAAAAATGCAATAATTTAGATGTTATCATTAATATATATATATATATATATATATATATATATATATATATATATATATATATATATATATATATATATATATTTCAAAATAAGACTCAAAAATAATTGTAGTTAATTACGTTGCAGTTATAAAACCATCATTAAACAAAACTAACAAACATTATTAACAATTGTAGATATGTACATAACTATGAACATAACTACGTAACTAAGGAAACACTAAACAAAGAGACATGATAACTAACAATATACATTACTGAAAATATATCCAACCAATACCAAGTACATCCAAACACTAATAAAATAAAAATGACCTATAAACTATACCAAAAATAATTACAACTATATAAAGATAGCAAAATGCAAAAAACTCTAATAATTGATTGGATAATGTTAGTTCATTTTTAAAAACTTGAGCACCATAATGACATCTAAGAGTTGGAACCTCCTCGGAACGAATAACGCCCAAATTCGTCCCTCTAATCAGACTTAACAAACTAGGCAACACAATCAAAACTACGACAAATAAAAATGACGAATAAATAAATATTAAACAAGAAAGTAAATAATAATAATAATAATAATAATAATTTTCCAAATTAAAATTATAGAAAAAATAAAACAACAAATATGAAAGTTATAAGATACAGATCGGATTAACCTAGAGGAGGTGAATAAGTTATTTTTAATGTTTCTCAATCTGTAACTTAATAACCTAAATAAAGCGGTCATGTATGCAATCACGTGTAAGAATAAAGTACGAAAATAAAATAACACATTATATTTTTAGATGAAAACAACCTAGGTTACAACCATGACCTAAGAGGAAAACCATCGGTCCACCAGACCACCTAACTTTCCACTATGAAAATCAAATGTTCAAGTACAAACTCGGTCTTACGCTATCCTCCCTAGGATACTACCCAAATGTACTTTACTTATGATCCTTCTATTTTATTTTCACAATTTTTAATGTTAGTGAGCGGGTTGTAAACTAACATTCTAATAAGTTCCACGCTAATCAGATCGTTCACAAATCAACTGCAAAAATGTTAGCACAAAAAACACAAGTGTTCGTGTGTTTTCTAGAACAGATTTAATAATGAATAATCCTAACTATATGATTTAAAACAATTTTCATTTAAATGAAATCAATTAGTAAATTCTAGATCAAAAAGATTAAGTATAAATTCAATGAAAATTACTTCTTTAAAATTTAATAATTAAATCAAATAATGATGATTAGACGTAAAAATATTTTATCTAAAAATATAATTAAAAAGAAACTATATGAAAATAAAAATAATGAATAAAAATTATCTTGTCGAAAATCTTGTATAATTTTAAATTAACATTACTACCCGAAAGTTCATTAATAATATATATGTGCATGTATCTATTGTTGTCGCTAATCACCTCTAATATATATATATATATATATATATATATATATATAAAGTTTCCTTGTTAAAGAATATTATTAGTCTAATGTATATATAAAAGGATTCCTATTAAAGAATATCATTAGTCTCATATATATATATATATATATAAAAGGACCCCTATTAAAGAAAATTATTAGTCTCAATATATTAATCTATTAACCCCATCACACCTAAGGATCAATTTTAAAGAAGATTAATTAATCTGTGGTGTCGCTTTACTCCTCACTTTTTTTTTCTTTTTGACAGGTAGATTTAATTTGTTTGACAGTTTTTTTCACACCCCTTGACCCTGTATTTATCTATCTATATATATAAAATAATGATTCAGTTGTATTAGGGTTAAATATATTTTGAATTTAATTTTTCAAAATTCATTAAAAATCTTAATATTATAAAAAAATTATTTTTTAAAACACATCTTAAAAATATCAAGACACATCTAAAAAAATATTTAAACACATCTTTCTAAGAGATAATTAATTGATACTTTCATAAATTGATGCAAGTTTAAAGAAATATTTTAGCACCAAAAATAATTTCAGAATTGTGAACATATGCTATTAAATGCATGAATGCAATCATATGTATCGTAGTTATAAAAGATATACTTGGAGTACGATTATCTGAAATTCGAGCATTTGTTCAACTTTTTTTGATAGACTTGATAGCAGGCCTAAAAACAAATTTACATGTAAATATTTTGTCCATGAAAATAACCAACACTTATAGTCCTTACAAAATCTCCCTTTGGTATTTTGGTGTGGCAAAACCTCTCACTCACTGCATGACACTTACAAGAATATGATAAAAATACAATGATGTCCCAAACTCCATAGTGGAACTATCATATGGTTCGGTAAATCCATCTTCGTTGCAAATTGACAAGCTTGTAAGTAACTGAAATGACGTATATAAAGCATACAATAATTTGGCTTGAAAGCCTCATTGTACATTAGTTCAGTTTACATAGAAATAATCAAAATGTAAATAATAGTCATATAATATGCATTCCTACCAATCAAGTTTAATTAAATATATTCTCCCCCTATATGTATAACAAGATAAAAACATGGAAGTAAAACACATTATTTAATTTCTCCCACTTTTTGACATACGAGAAGAACAAAACATTAAACAAATTAATAAAGCTAAACACATCCTAAAGATATAGCAATGTAAAATCAGAGTCATGCAAAAGTGTAATATGCTTTAAACTCATCGTAAGTTCTATGACTCTCTAACTTAGAAACCAATTAAAAAGGTCCTATAGAAAAAGACGTAAAAAAAATTTGAATTTTTTTAATTTGCAAAAATAGTCACATAAGATATTAAACTCATTTAATTATAAACGAGCACACAACCAATTGAGAAATTATCATTTTTTAACACAAATTTTGATTATTTATCATATAAATAAGCAAGGAAAGTAGAAGTGGCACACAAGAACACTTGGCACAAATAGTGACATATTGACATTTACTTAAAACCAATATATATGTTGAAACTTCACAAATATACCAATTAATTCATTTATGACCAATCAAGAAATACTCAAAAGAAAAGAAATATCACCTATCATGTAAAATTATAATCGAGTCTTCAATCTCACAAAAATAAAGTATATCTACTAAAAAAGGACTTAAATTTTTATTTTTTTTTATTTTATATATGAGGTAAATGATGTTATTTTTTTAACCTTTATTGACTCTTTCTTTTTGTGCATTCAAGGTACAAAATTTATAAGTAGCTGCTTATTGCATAATCTTTCCTCTTTTTTTGCATGAGTTATAAACTTAGCATGATGACTTTCACACTAGTTGTAGGGTAGCCCTCTGCTCACTACGGTAGCTACACACATCGCAGTAGGTAGTCCTTTCAATACTAGGTTCCTGCATACAGCAAAATTTTAAAAAGCAAGAATTAAAACTCAACACAATTTTACAATCAAGATTAGTTGAATTCCAAAATATTTTTAAGAGAATTCGTCAACTTCAAGCATAACATATATGTGTGTTCGTGAGTGTTTGAATAAGTTCATGTCAACATTGATCATCACATGTATAAGAAAATGTGTGAGTACCTAAGTCAAAATTATAAAATAATTTATACAATAATTATCAAAATTAGTTAAGTCATTAAAAATAAGGTTATATATATGTCTATAAGTGTTGAATAAGTCCAATACCATGTTGGCCAAATAAGGATTCTACTTTTTTTTTTAAGTTTAGCTAATAAATAAAATAAAAACAATAAAGATTGCTCACCTAGGGTCATTTAAGCACTCTAACAAAAATATCTAGATGAAGGAATAAAAGACAGTCAAGTGACCAGGAAAAAACAACCTTTCCTAACCCACATTTTCTTACATTTTGGTTTCTCTATATCGTTTGGTTGAGATTGAACAAACTTAGGTTTCATAGGCGTATTCTTGGACTTAGCTATACTTTTCTCATTCATCCCAAATAAAGATGCAGTATGCATAGAATGATGATGATAATGAGTCCTAACATTAAAAGTACTGAATTTTACTTGGCTCTTTGAACCTAAGATTTCATGCTTCTTAGTAGAATTTTTGAACACGTTATTATAATTTCCATTCATCCTTGAATATGATACATTATGCATAGATGAATGATGCTTATGGGTCCTACTACGTGAAACATGGAAAGAATGATTAAGTTTAGGAGCATTTATCAAAAATCTACATTTTGGTCTTATATGACCTTTCCTACCACAATGATGACAAACATGCACAAACTTAATAACTTTTTTTTATCATAGGTGTAATAGTTTTTTGTGCATAAGTATTAACAATATGAGTAGATTTTAAGGGCCTTACAAATGTGGTCTTTGATGTTGAAGGTGTGGAACTCTCATCCTTATAACCAAAGCCATGTATATCACCATATGACTTATCAATGCTCAATATTTTATCTAAGTGTTGAGCTCCAATGGTAAGTCTCTCCACTATTTCACATGATTCTTTGAGCTCTTACACTTGTTTTTTTATCTTCAACAAGCTTATTATTATATTCTTTCAAACCTATAAGACTCAAATTCAAAGCATTATTTTGCTCATGCAAAATATTATTTGCTTCTTTTAATTTATTAGAAAAAATTTCATACGCCTCAAGTTGTTCATTTAATTTTCCTATTTTTTTATTTACACTATTATTCTCTTCTATAGCTATAAGACATTTATAAAATAATTATTTAAAACTTTTAACATTATATTTAGAAAGAAAAGAAGATTCAAGTTCCTCCATAATAAAAATCCGTAGAACTAACACTAAGTGTATCTAGTGTTGGCTTTGATACCAATTGAATGTTTATAAGATACGGACCAGATTAACCTAGAGAGAGGGTGAATAAGTTATTTTTAATTTTTATCAATTTGTAACTTAATAACCTAAACAAAGCAACCATGCATGCAATTGCGTGTAAGAATAAAATGCAGAAATAAAATAACAACATACGATATTTTTAGGTAGAAACAACCTAGGCCACAACCATGACCTAAGAGGAAAACTATCGGTCCACCGAACCACCTAACTTTCCACTATGAAAATCAAATGTTCAAGTACAAACTCGGTCTTATGCTACATTGCCTAGGATACTGCCCCACTATACTTTACTTACGAGCCCCTACTCTATTTTCACAGTTCCTAATGTTAGCGTGAATGGTTTCTAGACCAACATTTCAATAAGCTCCCCGCCAATCAGATCATTCACAAATCAACCGCAAAAATATTAGCATAAAAAACACAAGTGCCCGTGTTTAAATAAATATCAAGACACATCTAAAAAATATTTAAACACATCTATTTAAGAGATAACTAATTGATAATTTCATAAATTGATTCAAGTTTAAATAAATATTTTAGCACCAAAAATAATTTCATATTTGTAAACATGTGCTATTAAATGCATGAATACAATCATATGTGTCGTAGTTATAAAAGATATACTTGGAGTACGATTATCTGAAACTAGAGCATTTGTCCGACTTTTCTTGATAGACTTGATAGTAGGTTTAAAAACAAATTTACAGGTAAATATTTTATCCACGAAAATAAAAATAGCCAACACTCATAATTCTTACAAAATAGATACATTAATTATTTGGTTTCTAGCTAATACCATACACAACCTCCAATGCCCACCAATTGTAGGTGCCTACATCACTTCCCTCACCATAACTATGGAAACTCAAACTATATAGAATGTGAGGAACAAAAATAGTAACATCCTTCCAAAGCTTCAAAACATTCAAAATAGTAACATCTTTCCAAAGCTTCCAAACATCCATAATATTCAAAGAGTCATATATGTATATCACTCTAAGTCTAAATTAAATAAGATATAAAATCCAATGATTATCAGATACACTAACTGGAATATAAACCTCCACAATATCCTTCCAAGATTTTTACTCAAAAAAATCCACATAACTAGAATAAATTATTCAACTATAATCTATACGTTTCAATTCAATTACTTTGACATGTGTATTGCAAACACCATTGTATACAGAATTCTCCCCAAGAAAATATTTACAATAGGAAACATGATGTCAAAAATGTATACATATAAATTACTTATATAAAATACAAAACAAATGTATGTGTGTACAATATCAGTGTACATATATAAATCTAAATATCAAACTCTGTAAAATGCTAAACACTATAAAACTTGCACTAAATTCAATACCCGATGTTGCATACTTGTTAGTTTCAAAAGTTGTAGGATACCGATGTGTCACGTCCCGCCCAAACTGTCCCTAAAAATCCAAATAAATAGTGGTTGCCTAAAGGATCTAGGCTTTTCTACATGGAAAGTTCTAGAGTTGCCTAGAGAAGTCTAGAAAGGGCTAGAGTTGGATGGACTCAACTCAAGCTTGAAGACCCTAGATGGTTCCAGAGCACACTGGAGGGTGCTAGAATGGGCTGGAACACTCTAGAATGCGCCGGATGGTTCGGGAAGGATGTGGAAGCTGCTGGAAGCTTACGGAACGTCCCGGAAGGACGTAGAAGCCGGAAGCTCGGAATATCCGGAAGGTGCATGGAAGGAGCTAGACAAACCTAGAAGACTCTAGAGTTGGCTAGAAGATCCTAGAGCCTTGTGGCACATTGTAGATAAATCTAGAATACCCTTGTACATTCTAAACTAGGAAGACTCTAGAAAGTGGTGGCATGTTCTTAAGCTTAGAGCCACACTATAAATAGACCACTTGGTCTTCATTTGCATTCATCTTGGGAAATCTTGGGAAATCTTGGAAATCCTTGGGAATTCTTAGCAATTGTATCATAAACTCTCTCTAGAGCAATACAAAGCATTCTTTGCAAACTCTCTTTCTATTCTCTTTGGAGTTCCATTTTCGGATTGAAAGGCAGGCTTAGTACGACGGACCGAGCTAAGTGCCGCACGATCGCTACTTAAGAAATTAAGGTCGTGACAGTTGGTATCAGAGCCGATTAAAGTATCTCTATCTTTGGCAAAGATGAAGAACACCGCCCCAGCTACACCAAGCATGGACGTTCCACCAATGGAACGTGGCCGAGAGGAAGTACGGAAAGCCCCAAAGGAATCTCGAGCCAAGTCGAAAGACTTGCTTTCTAGCTTGGAAGCACGAGTGGGAAGTGCGCAGATGCCCAGGAGCTGTTTGATCGGGTTGACAACTTGCAGGAGCGTTGCAATGGCTCGAGGCCGAGGATGTGGAAATCCGTACGCACGGTTAAGATGTCACTCAACGAGCCAGACGGTGGATCGAGGCAAGAGATTGATGGGTTGAAGGCGGAACTTGCCAAGGTAAGGGGATCTTGTCCAAAGAGAACTTGCTAATGTATTACAGAGAATGGAGGAGGATATGGGTGGTGATCTAGCTACATGTAGCGGGCTATGGCCACAGAACTAGTGCAACCACGTCAACGAGGCTAAGAGGGTGGACGTTCCCGAGCCCAAGACTTTTAATGGCGTTAGGAACGCCGGGGTGGGACAAATTCCTGGCTGGGCTAGAGCAATACTGAGGCTACCGGCATAACGGACCATGCCAAAGAAGATCCGAACTGCAGGCCATGTATTTTATCCGATACTACGATGTTGTGGTGGAGACGGAGACATGGAGATGTGCAACGAGGGTTTGCATGACACCGACACCTTTGAAGACTTCAAAGGGAGTTCAAGATGCGATTCTTCCCCCAAACGCTTGAAGAGGAGGCAAGGGCCGGCGCGACTTCAAGCAAAGGCACGGGTAGCATAAGGGATTATGGGAAGGAGTTCACATGACCTTGCGCTTGAAGTCCCCCGACACAACCGACAAGGATGCCTTATTCTTGTTCAGCGGACGGTCTCCAATCGTGGGCCAACCTCGAGCTCAAGCGACGTGGTGTCCAAGACTTATCTTCGGCCATCGCGACGCAGAAAGCTTCATTGATTACTCCACAAACAAGGAGGGCTCTAAAGCCACAGACAAGAAGTTTGGTGGAGAGAAGAGTAATGGAGGCCATGCCAAAAGTCAGGGATCCAAAAATCATAAAGGCAACTCCTCCTTCAAGCCACGGGATAAAGGGAAGGAGAAGGAGGATCGGAATGCCTCAAAGCCCCGTGTAACGTGCTTCATTTGCGACGGACCGCATTGGGCACGTGAATTTCCGAAGAGGAAGGCATTGAGTGCCTTAGTTGCCTCCACACATGGTCAAGATGGAGGTGAGTCGGACGATGGTGTAAAGATGGGTTCTTTGCGCCTACTTGGTGCATTGCAGAGTGCCCCAAAAACCCCCAAAGGCCTGATGTACGTAGATGCCACCATCAACGGGAAGGTCGCCAAAGCCTTGGTCGACATAGGTGCGTCTCAGAACTTTGTTTCAGTGGAGGAAGCAAAGAGACTCGGCTTGAAGGTTGTCAATGGAGGGGGTTCTTCCTAAAGTGCTTAACTCGGCGAAGCACTACCATTACACGGAGTCGCTCGCGAGTTAAGGTCGATCTTGGTGCAATGGATCGGCCAAGTGGATTTATCGGTGGCGCGCATAGGTGACTACTCGATGGTATTCGGCGTGGAGTTCTTGGACCGGTAAGAGCTTTCTTGTTCCATACTCAAACTCCGTGTGCATCATGGATGGTTCGAAGGCGTTGCGTGTGCAGGACGGACGGACCACCCAACGCACGACCCAAGCTCTCTCGACACTTCAAATCAAAGGGGATTGAAGAGGACGAAGAGTTACCTGACCATCTCAAAAGAGTCCAACGAGGAGGAGTCGCCAAAGCGAAGCTTGCCGACGGACGTGCAAGTTGTCCCAGATAAGTCCCACAAGGTGATGTTTGAGGCGTCACCAAAGTCAAGCTTGCCAACGGAAGTGCAAGCTACCTCAGACAAGTCCCACAAGGTGATGTTTGAGGCGTCACCAAAGCCAAGCTTGCCAACGGAAGTGCAAGCTAACCTAGACAAGTCCCAAGGGGTGATGCATGAGGCCTCGCCTCAACGGTTACCTCCAAGGAGGGAGGTGAACCATGAAGTCGAGTTGGAGCTCGACACAAGACCACCATTAATGAGCCCTGGCCAGGTGGAAAAATCAGAGTTGCGTAGAAGCACGGTGGTGATGCGGCGAGTCGAAAGGGGAAGACAAGCGGCGTACACCCTAGGAGGTCTGCTGGAACGCCCCTGATTCCAGAGAGACCATGGGAGAGTGTCTCTATGGATTTCCTCACTTGCTTGCCAAAATCAGAGGGGTTTGGCAACATTATTGTGGTGATTGATCACTTCAGCAAGTATGCAACATTCATACCTACCTCAACGGACTGCACGGCAGATGAGACGGCATGCTTGTTCCTCAAGAATGTTGTGAAGCATTGGGGGATCCCGTCTAATATTGTGAGTGACCGAGACCCACGATTCATGGGGAAATTTTGGACTGAAGTATTCAAGCTATTGGGATCAGACTTGAATTTCTCTACCAGTTTCCACCCCCAAAGCGATGGGCAAACGGAACGTGCCAATGCATTGCTGGAGTTGTATCTTAGGCACATTGTCAGTGCCAATCAACGAGATTGGGCGAAGTTGTTGGATGTAGCCCAATTCTCATATAATCTACAAAGAAGCGAGTCTACTGCCAAGAGTCCCTTCGAGATCGTCATGGGGCAGCAACCCATGACTCCTCATGCCTTGGCCACGAGTTATGAAGGAAAGAGCCCAGCTTCTTTCAAGTTTGCCAAGGCGTGGCATGAACAAGCGGAGTTGGCCCGAGCCTATCTGAATAAGGCGTCTAAAAAGATGAAGAAATGGGCTGACAAGAAGAGGAGGATGGTAGAATTTCATGAAGGTGATTTGGTCCTGGTAAAACTATTTCCCCAAAAATTGAAGTCCTTGTGGAAGGCTCATAAGGGGTTGTTGCGGAAATATCAAGGACCATTTCCTGTCCTTAAGAAAGTCGGTAAGGTGTCATATAAGCTGCAACTCCCTCCGAAGCTTAAAATCTATCCTGTTTTTCAAGTAAGCATGTTGAAATCCTTTCATGGAGACAAGGAAGACATGAGCAGGGGAGAATCCAAAAGGGCGCCTACCGCAGTGGTAACCTCCTTTGATAGGGAAGTGGACTCAATTTTGGCGGACCGCTTGATCCGACGAAGGGGCGTACCAAGTTATAAGGAATACTTGGTCAAATGGAAAAACGCCCGAGAAGAAGAAACAAATTGGGAACCTGAGGATTTCTTGTGGCAATTCAGAGATGCTATAGAGAGGTTTCAACTTGAAGGCGCGACGAGGGCGTCGCGAACTTGAGTGGGGAGGTGTCACGTCCCGCCCAAACCGTCTAAAAATCCAAATAAATAGTGGTCGCTCAAGGATCTAGGCTTCTACATGGAAAGTTCTAGAGTTGCTCAGAGAAAGTAGGAGGGGCTAGAGTTGGACGGACTCAACTCAAGCTTGAAGACCCCAGATGGTTCCGAGCACCTGGAGGGTGCTAGAATGGGGTGGAACACTCCAGAATGCGCCGGATGGTTCGGGAAGGATGTGGAAGCTGGAAGCTTACGGAATGTCCCGGAAGGATGTAGAAGCTACTGGAAGCTTGCGGAATATCCCGGAAGGTGCATGAAGGAGCTAGACAAACCTAGAAGACTCTAGAGTTGGCTAGAAGATCCTAGAGCCTTGTGGCACATTGTAGATAAATCTAGAATACCCTTGTACATTCTAAACTAGGAAGACTCTAGAAAGTGGTGGCATGCTCTTAAGCTTAGATCCACACTATAAATAGACCACTTGGTCTTCATTTGCATTCATCTTGGGAAATCTTGGGAAATCTTGGAAATCCTTGGGAATTCTTAGCAATTGTATCATAAACTCTCTCTAGAGCAATACAAAGCATTCTTTGCAAACTCTCTTTCTATTCTCTTTGGAGTTCCATTTTCAGATTGAAAGGCAGGCTTAGTACGACGGACCGAGCTAAGTGCCGCACGATCGCTACTTAAGAAATTAAGGTCGTGACAGATGTCTCCAAACACCAAGTTCATGAAAAATACATCAAGATGTTAAAAATGATAAAAATAAATAACCTCCAATGTATAAATGATTTAATTATTTAAATAATTTTATTTTTAAAAATATATGTTTATTTTCTAACGACATTAAAAAACATATATTCATGTACGTTATAAAAAAATAAATATATGTTTCTTTGAGGGAACTAAAAATAAAATCCATACCAGTTATTTTCATGTAATTAAACCATAAAAATATGAATCAAATACCAAAGAAACCAACGCAATGAAAAGAAACTAATATTAAGTTTTCAAACCATCCAATGGACGACCAAAAGCTTTAAAGAATATATCCCTCCTGACAGTCATATTTTTTATAATTTAACACTTTTATTTCACTAAAACAATAAGATGAAAAATAAAAATATAATTGAACAAAAAATAAATTATAAAACAACTATAAATAAATATAAATAAAATGTAATTTACATGTTCTTTCTCTTTCTCATATATATAGTAAATGAATCATTCCAATCAAGTGGCAGAACATGATATTTACAACTCTAACCTTGTCCACAATTTTCATCATTTTTAATAGATGGACTTAAAACTCTATGACCAACCACTTTCTGTGAAAATGATTCAACTTCAACCTCTCTACTATACATAAAAGGAATATATAATGTTAAATAATTTAACTTTGTGAAGAGTATAGAGAGATAAAAAGAAAAAATGATTTAATGTTGTATCGGTGTGATTTAGAATGTACATAGAGAACCATATTTATAGGGTTGTAACAAGTGTAGTATAAGTAAAATAGTAAGTGTAGTACAAGTGAAATAGTAGAAGTGTAGTACAAGTGAAATAGTACAAGTATAGTACAAGTGAAATAGTGGAAGTGTAGTACAAGTGAAATAGTGGAAGTGTAGTACAAGTGAAATAGTACAAGTGAAATAGTACAAGTGTAGTACACGTGAAATAATACAAGTGAATTACAATATCAAATATAACTTAATATTCTCCCTCAAACTCAAGGAGGAAGATAACAATCAACTTGAGTTTGGAAACTAATTCTTGAAATCTGCCTGGTAGATGAGATTTGTCGAAGATGTTAGCTGTTTGATCTATGGAGGATATTGATTTGAGACAAACAGTGTCTTGAAGAACATGTTGACGAACAAAATGACAATCAATCTTGATATGTTTTGTTCATATATGTTTTGTTTGTTCATGAAATACATTATTGTGAGCAATCTGAATAGCACTCTGATTGTCACAATATAGGATAGATGCAGTTGATTGGAGAACACCTATATCAACAAGTAACCAACGGATCCAAATAAGTTCTTGAGTGGTGTCAGCAAGAGCACGATATTCAACTTCAGTGCTGGATCGAGAAGTGAGGGATTGTTTCTTGCTTCGCCAAGATATGAGAGATTTCCAAAGAAGGAAACAATATCTAGTGGTAGAGTGACGATCAGTTGGGTCACCTGCCCAATCAGCATTAAAGTAGGCGGAAAGAAGAAGATTAGACTTGTTGGAGTAGTGGAGACTGTGAAACATGGTGCCTTTGATGTAGCGGAGAATGCAAAGAACCATAGTATAATGGATAGACCGTGGAGCAGACATGAATTGACTAACCAGATGAACATCATAGGCAATGTCAGGATGAGTGACTGTGAGATAAATAAGACTACCTACTAGTTATCTGTATAATGTGGCATCTGAGAGAATAGTACCATCTAATGGAGTAAGTTTGACATTGGTTTCTAGAGGTGTTGATGTAGTTTTGCAATCAATAAAGCCATCCCGATTAAGAATATCGAAAGAGTACTTTGCTTGAGAAAGATAATATCCTTGAGAATCATATGATATTTCTAGGCCCAAGAACTAGTGGAGACGACCAAGGTATTTCATTTTAAATTGATGGCTCATAAACTACTTGAGATCAATAATGCCATTAGAGTCATTCCCTGTTATGATCATATCATCTACATAAAGGATTAGAAGTGTTACACTAGTGGGAGTCTTCCGAATAAAGAGACCAGAGTCATAAGAACTAGAAGTGAAGCCAAAATTAGTAAGTGTAGAGCTGAATTTGGAAAACCAAGCCCGAGGAGCTTGTTTGAGGCCACAGAGAGCACGACGAAATCTACTTACTTGATGAGGTGAATGAGCGTATCCAAGAGGAGGTTTCATATAAACTTCCTCGGTTATGTCTCTATTGAGAAAAGCACTTTTGACATCCATTTGAAACATGTTCCAATTTTGGGTAGTAGCAACAACAATGATACTTCGAACAGAGGTGAGGCGAGCTATAGGTGCAAAAGCTTCTTCATAGTCAATTCCATATTCCTGTGTAAAACCTTTTACAACCAGACGAGCTTTATATCGTTCCATAGACCCATCTGAATGAGTTTTGATTTTGAAAATCCACTTATAACCAATCAGAGATTTATTAGATGGAAGATCAACAAGATCCCATGTATGTGCTTTTGTTAATGCCTGTAATTCATCTATCATAGCTTGCTGCCAATGACGGTTAGAACTAGCTTTTCTATAGTTTTGGGGTTCATGATGAGACAAAATAGTAGAGAAACATTGGTAATCAAGAAGATGAAAAGGAAGACTACTTACACAAGTAGAACGAAAAAGTGATGAATCTGGACAATCAGGTAGTTGGTCTTCATAAGATGTTGTTATGGTAGGATCAGTAGAAGGAGCAGACACATCAGGAGAAGCCATAGTAGACGATGGTGAGGGTAATAGAGCAATGTCAGGAGGAAATAAATAAATAGTTGGGTCATTAAAAAATTAGAGTGAGGTAGAAGATGAGACATGAAATGCGGAAATAGAGGAAAACATTTTATGTTCCCAAAAGATGAAATGACGAGAGATGCACAATCGTTTAGAGATAGGGTCCCAACAACGATAGCCTTTGTGTTCTATTCCATACCATAAGAAACAACAAAGATGAGCAAGAGGTTCCAATTTATTGCATTCATGAGGGTGAAGAAGAACAAAATAGGCACAACCAAACACTTTGAGCCGTTCATAAGATGGAGAAGTACTATAGAGATGCTCATAAGGGGATTGATTGTGAATAATAGGCATGGGAACACGATTGATGGTATAAACAGCCATAATAGCTTCTTCACCCCAAAAGCGTTCAGGACAAGAACTAGAAATGAGGAGAGTGCGAACAATATTAAGAATATGTTTATGTTTTCGCTCAGCTCTTCCATTTTGTTGAGATGTGCCAGGACAAGAATATTAAAAAAGAGTCCTATTTTGTCGAAGAAAATTTAAAAAATTTGTTTCTTTATATTCCATAGCATTATCAGCTCTAAGTACTTTGATATTTTGAGAAAATTGGGTTTTAACCATTTGGGAAAAATCATAATAAATTTTGGGTAATTCAGATCTATGTTTCATGAGAAAAATCCATGTGAATCTTGAATAATCATTAATAAAAATGACAAAGTAAACACATCCCCCCATAGTAGGATGTGGGGATGGACCCCAAACATCAGAATGAATTAAGTCAAAAGGGGAGACAGAAGTAGAATCACTTTTATTAAAACATAAAGCAGGTTGTTTTCCCAATTGACAAGGCAAACAATTTACATTATCAGAAATAGAAACATATCCTAATTTACCAGAAGATTCTAAGGGATGAATAAGTCCTATAGATGTATGGCCTAAACGAGCATGCCATAGGTTGATAGGAGTAGTAGAAGCAACAACGGAAGTATAAGAAGAATTGGGTAGATGAAGGTTGATAAGTTCAAATAATCGTCCAACCTTATGGCCTATCCCAAGGATATGTCCTGTCTGTGGATCCTACACATGAAAACCAGAAGAGGAAAAAGTAATAGTAAGACCAAGTTCACATAATTGACCAACAAAGATAAGATTTAGAGTAAGGTTGGGAATATGAAAGGTCTCAGAAAGTGATATAGAAGATGTGGAAACTTGTCCTATAGCATTAATATGCATATGTGAACCATTGGCAGTTTGAATTAAAGGTTTAGAGATGTAAGATTATATGGGAGAGAAGATGTAATTATCATGAGTCGTATGGTTACAACAAGCAGAATCAAAATACCATAAAGATTTAGCTAATGTGAGAGACAAGGTAGGAGGAGGAGGATTACTAGATTGTGAGAGAACATGTTTAAAAAGACCTTCAAATTCTTGAGTAGAGAAGGTAAATTTGTCATGATTATCCTCAGAAACAACAACAGTGATAGATGAGTTACTATTTTTACCTGAAGCATGTTGAGAGGGATTCTGAGAGGGATTCTATGAGGAATGCTAAGAGGGATTCTGAAAGTAATCTCTATGAAAGTGTCCTGGACCCTTCTTGTGACAATATATACATACCTGAATGGGACATGTAAGAAGCTCATGATTGGGGTTGTGATATTAGGTGTAGCCTTAATGTTTGAAGCCCTCTTTAGAACCTTCTTTAGGGCGATAAGAGGGGGTGGCAAGAACAAAATCTGTATGATGAACTTTGAAAACCCCCATTTGAGTTTCTTCAGAGTGAAGCTCAGTCACATTAGTATCTAAGGATGGAAAAGGACTCTGATGGAGTAAGGAAACCCGAATAGGTTCAAATCGATCATGGAGAGCCATGATAAAAATAACAAGACGCTGGTGATTATGGTAAGTTGCAAACATCTCAGCATCAATCTTGTTCGTCCAAGTTGGTTTAGAGAGAACGAGTTGATCCCAAATAGTATGCATTTCAAAGAGAAATTGGTTAATGGTTTGATTAGCCCTTTGGCGTTTGGTATGAAGAGTTGTTAGAAGTTAATATTGGTTGGCCAAATCTGTTGTAGTGAAGCGAGCCTCAAGAAATTCCCAAACTTCTTTGGTAGTGTCAAAATGCTGAAATTCACCATGGATGGAGGGTAGGGTGGTGTTACGAAACCAAGTAATAATTTGATGATGTTTACTCTCCCAGTCTTCAAGGCGGTTAGCAAATAAGGAGTTGTTTTTAGTGGTTTCTTGGATGGGTATAGAGATATCACCAGTTATAAAATGTCATAGCTTGCGTCATTTCAAGAAAATTTTCATTGCTTGTGCCCAGGCTAGGTAGTTAGTATCATCAAGGGTGATAGAGATTGGTTTTAGGACATCATTTTGGTCCATTTTAATGAAACAATGGAGGAAATATAAAACAAATATATAGAAACAGTATAAAGGAGATATCCTTAAAAATGAAAAGAGGAGTTGAAAACAAGCCTAGAACCGGGTTGAGGTGAGCTGGGTTGTAGTGAGCCGGGTTGAGGTGAGCCGAGTTGGGGTGAGCCGGGTTGGGGTGAACCGGGTTGAGAGTGAACCGAGTTGGGGTGAGCCGGGTTGGCTGTTATGAAGAGAGGCAAAATTTTGATAGAAATTCTAGAGGTATATGAGAGGCTCTGATACCCTGTGAAGAGTATAGAGAGATAAGAAGAAAGAATGATTTAATGTTGTATTGATGTGATTTAGAATGTACATAGAGGACCATATTTATAGGGTTGTAACAAGTGTAGTACAAGTGAAATAGTAAGTGTAGTACAAGTGAAATAGTAAGTGTAGTACAAGTGAAATAGTAAGTGTAGTACAAGTGAAATAGTATAAGTGTAGTACAAGTGAAATAGTGGAAGTGTAGTACAAGTGAAATAGTACAAGTGTAGTACAAATGAAGTATAAGTGAATTACAATATCAAATATAACTTAACAAACTTAATTCAAGTAGCAATTCAAGGAATCTTTTGAAATTCAAGGGATGAATTTGCCTATAAATAGATGTATAATTGTAATGAATTTACTAATCAAATGTTCGTTCCAATTGTGAGAAAAGCTTTGAGAAAAAACCTTTAGTGATTGAGAGCAATTTTCTTGGGTGTAATTGGGTTATAAGTTGTGAGTGTTGTAAACACCTTATATAATTTCTCTCATTTTTTAGTAAAAAGATTTACAGTAAGTCTGGAGACGTAAGCAAAATTGGCTAAACTCCGTCATCAAAATTTTGTATTATTTTATGTATTTTCCTTTCTTATATTATCGAGAATTTAGTAATTTTCCAAAATATAAAATTTTTGAAAGTATAATACTTCTCTTCTGTCTCCCATCAAAAATAAAAAAAAGTAGACTTTCCTAAATAACAAGAACAAACGTAACCTTAATATTGAATTACTTTCACAATGTTCTCTAGCTTCATGGAAAGTTTATCAGTAGTAGACACACCCGTAATAATCATCAGACACCAATTGTGGAGTATTATGTACAACCAAATGACTTGATGAAGAAAGGACACCAAGATCGAACATAGGCCTATCACTTGATACAACACATTCACAAACAACATTCTCTTCAAGAGACAGAGGTTATTATCTCGAGATTGCTACTCATTTGTAATAGATTGACACAAACCTCAAAATTTCACAAATAAAAAATAATTGAATAAAAAAAACTAAAAACAATGCATGGAAAAAAATAATAAATAATAAATATCATTTCATCCACCCTCCTTGACAAATAAGAAATATCCTTATAAAGATTTTCAAACCAAGCCTAAAACAAATCACAAATAGATTGTAACCAATAGGCAACAATCTTCTCATGTGCTTCAAATTTATCAACAAAAACCTCAATAATGCAATCAAATAAACCATCCAATGAAGAAGAACAAGATGTTTGCTTCATAGCTTCATACTACAGTTATGAAACTCTGTACTCTAACTTTGAGTATTGGGTCCAACCTTTATTGAATCATCCATTTGACTTCCCACAATCTCTTGAACAAAATTAATCATATTAGATGGAACAATGTGGAATAGATAAGGATATTGCATCCCAAGGCCAATATCCAACAATACTCCAAGAAAAAGTACACTATTAAGGAAACCGATAAAACATGTATAAAAAACATTTAATATAACAAAAAAAATTGATAAAATAATATGATAACACAAAATAAAAATTCAAAAGAATGAACATATTTACCAAGAGTCCCATCCTTAGAGAAAAAAAAGCCTTCAGTTTGAGAATGTACAACCGATCTAACATTTGAAGTGCAATTCCATATTCTTGGAACATAATGTCCAATACAGGTAGCAAACATAATTCCAATATAAAAAAAGTCACCTCATTATGGAAATGTGGAACGCAAACATAAATCAATAAATTTGAACTCTAATTCGTTTCGAATTTTCTCAACAAACTTTTCCACGAAATTAAGAGTAATCACGACCCAAATAATCATACAAGATATCAAAAATTTTAGCCTCCTAAGGGTGGGACTTGAACCTAACCCAATAATGAGCCAATGAATCCTCTAAATTAGAAATGTTACTCGCCTTCTTATGGCCAATTAAACCACTGCAAGAAATAACGTAAAAATAATATGACCATATCATCAACATCAACCTTCTCAGTCTCAAAATCAACCTTCTCAATAGTCTTTATCTTGTTGTTGTTCTAGTTAGGTTATTTTTAATAACCTAATGAGTGGGCTAACAAATTAAGAAAATTATATTTTGAGCTATTATTATTCTAATTAGGTTAATCAAGTGATCTAATTTGGATATTTCAATTAAAAATCTTATACGGTATGGGTTTCTCAATGTGTAATACCCAATAGTAAACCTAATTAGGATTAATGAGGCTCTTATTAGTTTACTATATAAGAAACATTGTAGGGTTTGGTCCTCGAGGCTAATCACTATCACCTCTCCTCCTCTCTTCCCATCTATTGAGTGAGAATCCATAAGAGAAAAAAGATTAGTCTATCGAAGGCTATAAACCCTTAATCCGTTCTTTAATCATTTATCATGGATTCAAGTATGTTCTTCATTGTTTTAAATTATCTTGATAATTTGGATCTAGTTATAACAAGTGGTATCAAATCCTTGATTTATGTTAGATTATTAGGATTGATCATATTGGTTGTGATTATTGAATTTTATGTATATGCACATGATTTTAGTTTGTTTTATAAATCCATATGGTTTTAGGGATTTGATTCATATTATGTGTATTTTTCATTAATCACGGTTATATGAATGTTGTAGAAATGATAAAGATTATAATATATATAAATATGATGTAGTTTTGATAATATACATCCATATATGCCTTTGAGTTTACGTCTTCAACAAATCATTTTTTATCATGATTTATCCTTCTAATTGGCATATTATGCATTTTGTATTTCCAATTTTTTTTACTACTTTCATATTTATGTTTCAATGGAACATTCCTTTTGTTTCTTTCTCTATGAAATATGCTTCAATTTGGTTAGTGCAATATATTTTTCGAATAAAGTATTGATATCATTCAAATTATGCTTCATGGATTAAGTGTAATATTTGATTTGATTTGATAAAAGTGAATCAAATTTGATTTGATTAAGTAAATATGAATCATATATATGTATTTTGTTTCTTTACCTTTTTTGAAATATAAAATACGTATTACATATATTTGTTTATGGTAAAAATATTAAACTTCATTATTTATTTATAGTAAAAATAAAGTGAATCATATTTGATTTGATTTAGTAAATATGAATCATATATATGTATTCTATTTTTTTCCTTTTTTGGAATATAAAATACATATTACATATATTTATTTATGGTAAAAATATCAAACTTCATTATTTATTTATTTATTTATTTTTGATATTTTTCATTAAACTTTAGATTTGGGGGCACTCACTTAATTTTTGCGTCCTCTATTCTAGAATAAGTTAATTGAAACAAAATGTTGCCAAAGTAACCTCTTTTGTGTAAATTTATTTATTTTTGAATAATAGGATGTGTGTATTTCTTATTTATGCGATCAATGATTAGCCCAAAGGAAGGTCATTGATTGGCCAAACAATAAATGCATTTACGAGAATAAATGGGTTATAATTATATAGTTTCCATGTGAATAATATACCGGCCAAAAGGAAGGTTGTTATTTGACAGGATTTATTATCAGCATTTGATTTCTGCATGAAGAGTGTCACTTACAAGTTGATGTTTCTATCACTAAACACCAATGGTGTGCTACGTACCTTGTTTAAATAGACCCATTACTATAGTTGATTACAATTTATGTCTTACATGATTATTTTACTTATTATTTTGTATATTATGACATGAATTTCCAGTAAGTAAGCTTATATATTTGTTTGTTCTAAATTTTTTCTTTTAGCTACTGCTTCTACTGCTAATATCACTACCAACATGAACTCAATTCCTGTACTTAACAACACAAACATTAAGAGCTAGAAAGAGTACATTCTGTTAGTTCTCGACTGCATCGATTTATACTATGCATTAAAAAAGGAATAACGTGCTTCTCTTACGGAGAAAAGTTCCACTGATGAAAAATGAACTTTGAGAAGTGGGAACATTCTAATCGCTTAAGTCTAATGATTCTAAAATGTAGCATTCCAGAATCATTCATGGACGGTATATCCGATGAGGTAACTGTTAAGGGTTTCCTTGAAGAAATTGAATTTTTTTTTCAAAGAACGAAAAGGCTAAGACAAGCAAGTTTTTAACTGACTTTGTCCAGCTGAGGCAAGGCTTTATAAGCCACATGAAAACAAACTGAACTCAAGAACTATCAATTGCTATTTTGTTAGGTATATTGAATGGTCGAGGGGTTTTAAGTTTTATAATCCCTCAACTAAGTTCTTTTTCAATACAAAAAAATGCGAGATTTCTTAAGGATGTTATGTTTAAGAGGGGAGATAGAGTTAGGAATGTTGTCTTTGAAGAGGAATCCATTCCTCTACCAAATGTTTTTATTGACAATGATAAACCTATTAACATTGTTCAAGATACAATTTCATGACAACAATGAGGATTTACCTATAGAAATCCCTACTCAAAATCAAGAGGTTTCTCCATAAGAGCAAACTTAACAACCTTAAGAGCAAGTGCCACTTAAGTGATCCACTAGAGAGAAAAGAAGTGCAATTTCAAGTGATTACATTGTATTTCTTCAAGAGCATAAGTTTGACATAAGGACAATGGAAGATGATACAATCAATTTCTAACAAGTCAAACAAAGTGCTAATTGTCAAAAATGGATTGATGCCATGAATGATGAGATGAAATCCATGAAAGACAATGATGTTTGGGATATCACCAAGTTTCCTGAAGGTGCTAAACCAATTGGTTGTAAATGAATATTTAAAACCAAAAAAAGATTCTAAAGGCAACATTGATAGGTATAAAGCAAGTCTATTCGCCAAGGGTTTTACTCAAAAGGAAGGTATTGACTTCAAATAAACTTTCTCTCTAGTATCATCAAAGATTCCTTTTGGATAATAATGGCACTTGTACCTCATTTTGATTTAGAGCTTCACTAGATGGATGTTAAGACAACTTTTCTCAATGGTGATATTGAGGAAACCATATACATGATGCAACCAGAAAACTTTCTATCAAGTGATCTAAGGTCCACGGTTTGTAAAAGAAAAAGATCCATCTATGGTCTCAAGCAAGCTTCCCGTAAATGGTACCATAAGTTTCATCAAATCATTATCTCTTATGGTTTTAAGGTCAATGCAGTTGATGATTATGTATATCATAAGCCTGGTGCTCTATTTTGATGACATACTATTGGCTAGCAGCTGTATAGGCTTGTTGCACAAAACCAAGAGATTTCTAATGAATCATTTTGAAATGAAAGATTTTGGTGATGCCCCTTTTATATTAGGAATTAAGATACATCGAGATCGTTCTCATGGTGTCCTTGGGTTATCACAAAAGATCTATATCAAGAAGGTACTTACTAGATTTGGCATGAAAGATTGTTCACGAAGAGATACTTTTGTTGCCAAAGGAGACAAGTTTAGTCTCAATCAATGCCCAAGAATGAGATTGAAAGAATAGAGATGCAAAAGATTCTTTATGCTTCAGTATTTGAGAGTCTCATGTATTCTCAAATATGTACACATCCAGATTTGGCGTACATAATGGGCATGCTGGGTAGATACTTAAGTGACCCTAGCATGGATCATGAGAAAGTAGACAAATGGGTTATGAGGTACTTACAAATAAAAAAAGATTACATTCTCACTGATAAGTGCTCAAAAAGCACTAAAATAACCATGATTTTATGTACATTAATTGATTAAAAATATATATATTTATATGTTTTATCATATATTTATATAAATTTGTTTTTTTCGGAATCACGGGTATTTTTATTGTTTTTCAGGTATTTTGGCTTAAAAATGCAATTTAAAGACTCAAAGAGGAATACTTGAAGCAATACATCACAAATATATTAATAAATAAGTGGGAAAAGGTAAACAAACATGGAAAAATTGGACAAAATGGGTCGAAAAGGTCAAAAATGTCAAAAAGATGGAAATCGCACCATTACCATGAAATTGTATTGGCCAACCAGCGCGATCAGTACTGTTCACGCGCTGATTGCGCAAAGACCCCGCAGACGCAGCGGTCAAGATTCCCTCCGTAGCGCCCAACGCCTTTTCGCCCATTTTTCACGTGTAGCCGCGACGTACGCGGACGTCATTAATGACCTCGATATTTCCATTACGCGTTTTACATTTTTTTACTCATGTTTTCTCTCCATCCTCACCTATAAATACCCCCCTTCCCTTCACTTCAAAAAAACACCTCAAAACACATTCTCTTCTCTCTTTCTTTCTTCCATTTCTTAGTTTTTAGTTTTTTTAATTTTTCTTATGTTTTAGCTAGTTTCTCTTAGTTTTAGAGTTCTTCCCTTTTTGGGAAGAACTAGTTATGTTTTTGTAATTTATTAGCTTTTTTGATTCAATAAATGGGAGTGCAAATTCCGTTTGGAGGTTTTCTAGCAATGCGAATGGGATCGAAGTACTGTAAGGATTTTATTTTCTTTGCAGTTATTTTTTATGCTTTATTCTTACATGTTATATTTAATTTGTCTGTGATTAAATTTAACTGTGCTAGCTGTTTGTAAAAATGATATAATAATAACGTTGTTATGCTTGCGAAATATTAAATAGGTAAAAATCTCTAAAATGAATTGATTTTATTTTTATTCAAGATTTTATATTAAGAATGTTAGAGAGAAATATATTATTTTTCATTACAAACTTAAATCGAAAATTAGATTTTAAGGTTTAGTTATCGGTCGATTTAGAGTAGTGCTCTTTTATTTGTTGGTACAATCGCCAGTAGTTAGAGTGAAGCTCTATTTCAAAAGTTTTTATAAGAATTATTATCGAAAATGTATTGACAACATGTTTTGTAGTGGTTTTAAAACTTGAAAGTTAGTACTCGGATAACTAAATTCTTAGGTTTAATTTGGACACCTTGAATAAAGTTTAAACTGTCTAACCCCACCAAAGGTGGCATTTAAATGGTTCATTTTCAATCTCTTAGAAAAAGGAATTAATTTAATTAACCAAATTAGTTATCAACCCCACCCATAGGTGTTAATTGATTTGTTTAGTTAACAAAGAATATCTAACCCCACCAAAGGTGGTATTCATACAAAAAAGGGAGAATCAATAAATATCAATTCATATCTTTAATAACCTAAATAATATGAGCAAGCATAAGTAACTTAGTTATTATATCCATAAATACTCCACTATTTATAAAAGATAAAATTTGCATGAATGTTTATTGAATCTATGTTTAATTTTATGTAAGTAGATTAAAACACAAAAAACCCAAAATATCGTGACAGAATGTTTAGGATTTAATTTCGTTTTTAAAAGTTTGAATAATAAATTAAAAACCACATACATTCCTTCCTTAGATCGACCTTGGGAGTATACTTATCATTTTCTATGAAATGATTCGTGCACTTGCAAGAGTTTTATAAATATAAAACCAAAGTATTGGTAGGATTGGCGATGCCGGTTTTCTTTTATCGAGTTTTTGGTGCCGTTGTCGGGGATGACTCCGTTGCGGGGATGGCATCAAAGTTTTTGGCAATCCCGATTTTGCTCATCACTCACCTATCGAAAATCATATAATTTGGAGATAATTGGGTATTTTGACTTTGATATTGCAGTTTGCCACGATACAAATAGATCCACTTCTGGCTATATCTACATGTTCTTAAGAGGAGCTATATCTTGGAGAAGTGCTAAGTAATCACTCATAACTCTTTCCACCATGGCAGTAAAATTCATAGCTTGTTATGAGGTAACCAATTATGCGATATGGCTGCATAATTTTGTCACTGGGTTGCGAGTTGTGGATGGAATTGGAAGACCATTAAATATTTATTGTGACAATCTTTCAGCAATCCTATAATCGAATAACAATAGAAGCTCATCAAAGTCTAAACACATAGACATTAAGTTTCTAGTTTTTAAAGAGAGAGTTCATAGTAAAATAGTGTCTATTAAGCATATAGTAACAAACTTTATGTTAGCAGACCCACTAACTAAAGGTTTGACACCCGAGGTCTTTCATGATTATACTGCTCAAATGGATGTTGTCTTATTTGATGATATGTAGTTTTGGTGGGTGTTTGTGTTCTGTATTTGGTTATTTTGTTTGACGCAATTATAATACTTTATGTATGTTCAGTTTTCTATAGAATAAAGTTTATGGTTTTATTATATTTTTTACTCTAAATGTGTTATCTTTCAATTATGGTTTGACATAAAGTTTGAAAGATTGAAGTCTGATCTCATTAAGGAATAAAGGACCAATTGGAAATAGGCATGATTAAGATCACATTACATGTAATTTCCAATTACATATTCATACTTGATATATGTCGTTAAATATATTTGGTATGATGATCATTGATGGATCAAATTACAATAAATGTAACAAAGGTTGCTTTGGTCTCATATTGGTATAGGATACAGACCAGATTGATTAAAGAAGATGTTTATAGAATAATTAGCAAGTTTGTGCGCACCTAAGGTTATCAAATATAATTGTCATTGGAATTAATTTATAACCCAAGTGAGAGATTATTGGCTTATTTTTAATAAGCCAATGAGTGGGCTAACAAATTAAGAGAATTATATTTTGAGCTATTATTCTAATTGAGCTAATTAAGTGATGTAATTAGGAGTGCTCAATTAAATATCTTATACGGTATAGACTTCGCAATGTGTAATACCCAATAGTAAACCTAATTAGGATTAACGGGGCTCTCATTAGTTTACTATATAAGGAACAATGTATGATTTGGTTCTCAAGACTAATCATTATCATCTCTCCTCCTCTATTCCTATCTATTGAGTGAGAATCCATAAGATAGAAAAGATTAGTTTGTAGAAGAATATAAACCCTTAATCTATTATTCAATCTTTAATCATGGATTTAGGTATGTTCTTCATTGTTTTACGTAATTTTGATAATCTGACATGATTCTAAGATCTATGCATGTATTTAGATTTAGTTATAAGAATTCTTACTCTTAACAATGTTTATACTACCATGCTTTCAAAATTTGAAAGCTTTTTTTCTCTAAAAGAGACTTCTTCTTTAAAAGCAAATTCTTCTTTGAATTTCACTTATTCAAACGAGTCAGCTTATTATCCTTCACATAATTAATAGTAAACTCCAAACGATCATACCTCTTACATTTATAAAAATACTTATCAACAAATGAGGTCTTCGACCTACCCTCATATAAAATAATTTGCATGTCTTTAGAAATAGAACCGGAGTTCTTCTAAACTCATAGAGGACTAATTCTAATGCCACTGATAATAGAAAATTTTGATTTGGAAAGATGTAGAATCAAGACAAAAGCAATGAGAAGGAATACCACAAATAGAGAGGAAGAAGAACAATGGCTAAAAAAATGAAAATGAAGAATCAAATAAGAAATGACTTTGGAACTGCAATCAAACGCGAAAGAATAGAGAAATAGAGAGAGAGAGAGAGAGAGAGAGAGAGAGAAAATGTACAACTAACTCAAACGACTCCAAATCTCTCTAATAACACAAGGGAAAAGTTGTAAATGCACCGACAAAAACGACGTTGTTTTTGTACTAGCTGTTATTTCAGGGCCAAACACAAACGGGCCTAAAGAGGCCACTATATTAACCAATATCATAATTACCAAAAATGTCATTACTCATGGAGCAAATCTGTGACGTTATGGAGCTACTAAATAACAAGAACAAGTTGGATGAAATGCATGAATCTGAATTATAGAGAGTATAAATTTTCCTAAATTAAATTCAATCCTACATGGCATAATGTACTACTGGAAAATGGCAATATTAATTCTCCTTTCATATCCTTTCTTAAACACATATTTGATCAATATTACCTATATTGATCTTTAACAAAATAGTTTTGATTTTGTTATATGTATGTACTAGGATTAATAGTGGAAGACGTATTAAAGAGGCTACTTCTTTTGTGAAAAATATTTTGAATAGGCCTCTACCTTTTCATATGATAGTTCCTCATAGGAGATTGAAATACAATGCATGTTTATGGTTTCTTTTGTCTAGGTATGCTTTGGAAGAACTATGTCTTGCGGTTTTATTTTTTTAACCAAGAGTTCATCTATATGGTAGTTTATTTATAGTTTTAGATTTATCTTTATCTTTTTATGTGATATGTTACATCCATTTTTATTTTCTATGGAATATGTTACATCCAATTGTATCTTTATATGTAACATGATACATCAATCTCTATATTTATATGTAATATATGAATTCCGATGATCATTACTTACTGGATAAAAGATCTTATATTTTTTATAGCCGGATGCAAGTATTTACATTTTTTAAGACGAATGTAAGGTGTTGTCTATTTTAAGCCAAATGTAACGCCTTAGATCTAACAAATTCAAAGATAGTCATCATAACTTCGATGAGACTACTAGAGAAGGTTGTTAAAACTTTGACAAGATTATAGAGAGATGGTGGAACTATAATGAGACATTGGTCCCATTGTATTTATGTTATTGAATATTGTTTTGTCTTTTTATTGGATAAATTGATATAAAACTGTAAGTTTTAAAATAGATTGTTGCCAATTTGAAAAAATTAATCAATTTATAAAAAATAATACTATTTAAGTCAAAGACCGTAAGTATGAGCCAAAGTAGTCTAACAAGTTCATCCAAGAATGACTTTCTTCAAAAGATTCTTATACCTACATCATAAGCATATTTTTAAATACACACCCCAATATTTTAAGTTATTAAAACAATTATAAATTTTAAATAAGGTAAAGAAAATTTGAAAGAAACAAAACCTAAATACGTCATATAGTTTCCTACCTGACAACTTATTTTCCTCCCAGCACAGCCATCATATATATTAATATCTGCTATTGTATATCTATTTACTTTAGGGATATCTATATTTAATTACTTTAGACATATCTAGTTTACTTGTAATTCATATATAAAGGCACCATGTATATTCATTTAATTACAGAATATAATACAATCATTAAGTATTTCTAACATGGTATCAGAGCAACTATTCTTTTCTTTCTAGCAGTATTTTCTTTTTTGGTGTTATTCAACCCTTATAGCTTCATTGTCCAATACCGCCTTCCTGATCATTCACCGTTTAACCTTCGACGTCTTTCGGTAATTTGTCGCTTAGGTTCGAATTACGATGGGCCGTTCTTAGAGTTACACCATACAAACAAGCTGCAATCACCCATTGCCGTCGTGCATATTGTTCCAAAAATTTTTATTCATGATCGCTCGTGATCGCCGACCGGATCTACACAACCGTGGAAGTATCGCAAATCGGCTGGACATCGCACTCCTCCTCGCAGCGCGCGACAACTAACTGCACGTCGTTAACACGCCGCCACCGTTAATCTTAACCCGACGACCTATCTACAAATACTGTATGATCGGCTCGATCGGATCTACCTGACCATGCAAGTATCACGGTCGTGTCGGACTCGTCTGGCGCTCGCACGCCTCACGACATCCACTACGCGTGGATCGACGCGCCACCACCACGCTTCACTACGTGACGTCATCGGTGCCTGCGTAGGGTTGACGTCATCGACACCTCCCGTCGACGTCCACGAAGCCGTCTCGGCCAGATTGACCCGTGGCCGACCGATCGGCCAGATTGGCTGATTACGGCCGTCTTGCCGTTGACCGTGTGGCCAGGAATTTTGATACGGTTCACCCTACCCAATTTTCGCATAGATCTCGTTTTTGTAGTCTGTTTTTGCATATTGTGTTTTCAAATGGATAAAGGATACTTTTGTTTCTTGCCCTTTATTAATACTATATTGGAGGGACTAAGAATTATTTATCATGGTCTCAAGCTACTGTCATAGTTTTCTTAAGGTCGTATGCTCTGGCATTATTGTCTTGGTGCAATTAGTATTCTCGATAAAGGAGCAAGTGAAGAAGATGCTTATCTTTCTTCGTCGCGTGATTGAATGGGATAGTCACATGACACATGATCCTCGCGTGGATTCGAATACTTCCGTTCCATCCATCTCGATCTGTTAGGCGGCTTTGACGATGCCAAATCGGCGTGGGATATGTTGTCCGATGCTCCCTTACTCACGGATCCATGAAATATCAACTAATAGTTGAATTGCATAAGCGCAACGAGGGACCGAGCGATCCATCAATGACTACTTTGATCAACTTCACTTCCTGGGACCAAATTGACCTTTGTGATCCAATTTGGGCATGCTCGACAAATGCTCGGCAATATGCTACTAGGGATGAATTTCGTCTCTATGAGTTCTTGATGTCACTCGCAGGACTTTGAGCCAATCAGGTTAGCTTGTCGTAGTCCCTATCCCTCTATAACGTCTCTTTTGTAAGTGAGTTGGTTAGAAGATAAGCTCGACTTACTGACCCTTCAAGCCCAAAATAAGCTCAATGTTTTGGCTATTACTCCTCTACTCACTGCCATTGAACAACCTCGGCAATCGGTGATTCCTCGCTTTTACAATCGTCGTAGGCAAAGCGATAAAAGGTTATAATTATTGTAAGCGTCGTAGCCACGCCATTGAGACTTGTTACCGTCGTAACAAATCTCTTGTTGTTGTTGCCCGATCACGGCCCTCTTCGTTGATGCCTAGTTCAATGAGTCGGTCTTCGAATCCACTTATCAACCAGCTCCTCGTGGAACTATAGAAGATCATAACTCGGGCTATTCAAATGGGGTAATGTATCTCTTTCCACTACCCTATCAATTTTGCCGGTGCAAGTCTCGAAACTTGGCTTTTTGACTCTGCGTGTTGCACGATCACGTGACACCTCACTCATCTTTATTCTCCAAACTTGACTGCACCACATCCCTTAATATTCATATAGGCCGATGGTTCCGCAATTCATGGGAATAGTCTAGGTTTTGTTCCGACCTACCCTACTACCATTCTGGGGTTTTCATGCAGACCTATCACATAATTTACTCGTGGACTAATTAGGCGAACTAGGATATCGCCTTATTTTTGACTATTACGGTGTATTATGCGAGATCAGACAGAAGAGCTTGGGACCGGGTCACAGGATGGGCGTATGTTTCCGTAAACAATCTTAAATCTTCCAACTATTGCTCTGCCCTCGGTTTGCTCTTCTGCCAGCTACTGTAGTTCTTCCTTACCTTCTCTTGCACTTTGGCATTCTCGTCTTGGTCGCCCCATCCTCTCGGTACAATAATTAGCTTTAAAGGTCTATTGGGTTACGTGTTCAAAGATAATTTTGATTGTACTTCATGTCGGTTAGAGAAAAGCAAATTTTACCTTTCCGTAATAGTAAATCTATCTCTAAAATTATTTTTGAGTTGATTCATTCGATGTTTGGGGGACCTTACTCGTTACTAGTATTGGTGGATCGCGATATTTTGTTGTTTTTATTGATGATTATTCTCGTTATAGTTGGATCTTTCCAATGAAATCTTGTTACGAAATCTTATCAATATATAGTAACTTTGCAAAAATGGTTGAAACGATTCTCGAACATATCAAAACTTTTCGATCGATAATGCTCCGAATATACTCAAAATGCTTTTCAAACTCTGTTACACTCCTATGTGCACTCATCATCTACTGTCCAGGGAACCTTCAACAAAATGGTCAGTCAAAAGAAAACTTCGTCATATTCTTGACCTTGTTCATGCTCTTCTTCTCTCTACCAAAGTTCACCTTACGTTTGGAGGTGAAGCGGTTACCATACGTCTTGTTTATGCCATTAATTGCATTCCAAGCGCTTATCATTCATAATCGGACCTGGTATGAGTGCCTTTTGGATCATCTCTAACTATCATTACCTTCGACTTTCGTTCGGATCTGTTTGTTTAGTTCTTCTTGACCCTAAATGAACATAATAAACTTGAGCCTCGATCTAGACTTTGTTGTTTTCTTAGTTATGGTGAAACTTCAAAAGGTATCGATGATATGATCACATCTCACATCGTCTCCGTGTTTCCCGTAATGTTGTCTTTTGGGAACACCGCTATTTGTTGAACTTTCTCACTTTCGTTCTTCCCTTTAACTAATTCAATTTTTTTTGGAAAATTTTCCAAATGAGTCTCTTGTTCCTTCCATGATACTTCTAATCCATCTTTGGACTTCATTATTCAATCTTAGGATATTTTTGATGATTCTCCTAGATAGGTCGTAGAAGAAACGAGGTTGATAATGAGCTACCTGCGCTTGAACATAGGTCCCTTGCTCTGCTCGCCTAAAGATCCTTAACAAGACATTCCACCTCGCCACTCAACCCGGGTAAGATCCATTCCTACACATTTTGACTATCATTATTACACCGCCCTGCTACTACATGGGCTTTCTTTCGTGAGGCATCTCTAACTTTCTGGCGATTACAATGAAAGAAGAAATTGATGCATTAACCAAAAACCATACTTGAGATCTTGTTACTCTCCTCCCGAGTCAATCATGGTTGGTAGTAAGTGGATCTATAATATTAAGACTTCGCTCTGATGGGTCTATTGATTGCTACAAGGCTCGTCTTGTAGCAAGAGGTTTTACACAAGAGTATGGGATTGATTATGAAGAGACTTTTGCTCTAGTTGCCCGTATTTCCTCTGTTCGTACCCTCTTAGTTGTTGTTGCTACTAGTAAATGGGACCTTTTTCAGATGGATGTTAAAAATGCATTCCTTAAAGGGGCTCTGCATGAAGAAGTCTATATGCAACCTCTTCCGGGTCTTTCTGTTGAAACAAATAAGGTTTGTCGCCTTCGACGTGCAATTTATGGCCTTAAACAAGCTCCACGAGCATGGTTTGCCAAATTCAGTTCCACCATCCTTCGCTTAGGTTACACTACCATTCCTTATGATTCTGCCTTATTTCTTCATCGTAATGATAAAGGCACCATCTTGCTTCTTCTATATATGGATGATATGATCATGCTTAGGTGATGACCTCGATAGGCATTCAAGAACTCAAGAGATTTTCTTAGTCAGCGGTTTGAGATGAAAGACCTTGGACATTTAAGCTATTTCTTGGGACTTGAGATCACTCGTTCCACGTATAGTCTTTACATTACTCAAGCAAAGTATGCATCGACCTCGTATCTCAAGCTAGACTCAGCAGCTGGAGCTGTGACACTTGATTGAACTTAATGTGCGTCGACATCATCGGACAACCATTGTCTAATCCTTCTCTTTATAGACGATTAAGTTGTGATCTGGTTTATCTTACGATTACTCGTCGAACATCTCTTATATTGTTCATCGGGTGAGTCAATATCTCCTTCTACGTGATCGACTCATTATCTTTTGCTATTTTGCGTATTCTACGATACTTGAAAACCTATCTTCCATGGCCTTTCTCTCGGCTCAGATCTCCTTTAGTACTTCGTGCATTCTATGATCTTGATTGGGCGGAGATCACACTAATCGTAGGTCCATTTCTGAGGTTATTGCTTTCTCCTTGGTACTTCTTTAATTTCTTGGCGAAGTAAGAAACAAACCTTTGTGGCATCTCGATCTTGGAAGCGAGAATATCGTGCTCTTGATGATACCACCTCCCAGAGCTCATTTGGCTACGATGGCTCCTTAAGGATTTGGGTGTGTCCACGTCTACCGCAAACTCATAACTTTATTGTGATAATCGAGTGCAGTTCATATTGCTACAACGATGTCTTCCATGAATGGACTAAACCGTCGAGATTGATTATCACTTTATTCGCTCTCATCTTATCCATGGTACTCTCGAGCTTTTCCCGTTTCTCCACGACGATCAACTTGCGGATATTTTCACTAAAACCTTCCCCGAAAGGGCGACTTTCGTAATTTGGTTGACAACCTCAAGTTGATCTCACATCCACCTTGAGTTTGAGGGGGGCTGTTAATGTATATCTAATAATATATTAATATCTGCTATTGTATATCTATTTTCTTTAGGGATATCTATATTTAATTACAAGTAAACTATGTATATTCATTTAATTACAGAATAGAATACAACCATTAAGTATTTCTAACATTCTTATACCTACATCATAAGCATATTTTTAAATACACACCCCAATATTTTAAGTTATTAAAACAATTATAAATTTTAAATAAGGTAAAGAAAATTTGAAAGAAACAAAACCTAAACACGTCCTATAGTTTCCTACCTGAAAACTTATTTTCCTCCCAGCACAACCATCATATTGCCAATATAATCTAACCATTTTACTTGGTTTTGGGTTTATTTGGTTTTATAAATTTAATCAATTGAAATATTAGTTCTGTAACTATTAATGTAGTTCCATTTAATCCTATAATTTTACATTTGGGTTAAATTAGTCCAATTATTTTAAAAATGATATATTTGTGGTAGTAAAATAGGATTTTTTTTCTTTAGTTAAAAAGACTAATTTTCAAAGTATTACCTATAGTTAGAAAAATGAGATCCCCGTCTTCACCTTCTTCCCAAAAATTGTCTCCTTTGTAAGAAAATATTTGATCTCAAGATGCAGAAAAATCTCCCGAAAGATTTGATAACTTTACTGTGTCTTGGAGCAAACCTCAAACTCAGTAATATTACATCAGTGACTTTATCTAATGAGATAGTTTTTGGTATTAACTTAAGTCTAATTACTTTATTGGGATTATGACGAGAAACATTAGTAACAAGAAAGGAGAAGATATTTAATGAAATACAAAGAATAGAAGAGAATAACGATAGAGGGAGATAAAACAAATTTATAATTAAAAAAGAAAATCCATTTTTTACAAAACTAAATAAACCTACTTTAATAGTTATAGGACTAACGGGTCAATTGAGTAAAGTTATAGGACTAAATAGACATGTAAGTCATGTAGTCCTTTGAGTCTTTGTTAGCATTCTAGTGTGCAAAATATATAATCTATTTATTTTACTTAGTATATTTTCTTACAATACGTAAAGTTGGTTACTGATGATCAGTAATGCATATACATAGGTGGCTATATTTTATATGTGAGCATATTTATACACACTACGTTGTTGATGTTTGCAGTGTGCATACTAGGTTGAGTGTTGTGATTTCTATTTTGTTGCATTTATGTGTACTTATGAGAAATTACTCGATAATTTTTAAAAAACAATCACATTTTTAGTGCCTCGATGGACCCTCAATGACACCCTCGATGAGTGGCCGTGAGGGTTGATGAGATACCCCAAATGGCAGAATATTTTCTATAAATAACCCTTTGTCTTCTTCAATTAAAAAAAACATAACAAAACTCTACTAAAATTTTTACTTATTTCTGATTTTGTTTCACAAATCACTTTGAGCGCATATCAATGTTAGTGCTATGTATTTGTAAGGGTTAAATCACATTCTTAAGTTATGAGTATTTAAGACTATTTTACTATTTGGTTGTTTGTAAAACTACATTCTTGATTTAAGCTTTGTCATAACTTAATATCCCTAATACAAGGTTTGCTAGTTGTTATGGTTGAGATGGTTCCCACATTCTTTTATACATTACTAATCACTGGTTACCAATCACATTTTTGTGTGTGGTATTTTCTCTATAGGAGAGTTAGATCCATGTTTTGGATCAAGTAGTTGTAAAGGCAGTGAGTAAGGGCAACAATAAGCAGTTAGGGTAATGTGGTCCTGACCGATAGAGGTATTTATGTTTATAGTTTTATTCAGTTGTATCTATTTATTATTTTTAGTGAATTGTTTACTGTTGAGTGGTTTTAGAAACCTGAGGATTTTTACTACATAGATAGGGAGTTCTATGTGGATTTATCTTATTTTATCTGTTATGTTTGATCTACTACTACATTAGTATAAATGAGTTTCTATTATGTATTTACCAACATACTAAGATTTAAACTCTAATTAGAAAGCTTTTGATATATGTTGATGCATGCTTTCTTTTCTTAATTTATAGCATACCTATAGCTTTTAGATTATTGTATTTGTTGTATTAAATTAATCTATCTATTATGTGATTAAATTTTACTACTTCTATTATCTTTCTACTTTTTTGTTTAATTTTCTTTACTTGTAAGTTTAGACTTTTCAATTTTACTACTCCTGTACTTTTTTATCCTGGTTGTTTACCTAGTGATACTCTTTCAATTTGTATCAGAGTAGGTTCACCCTATTGGGCTTGGCAGTTTTAGTGTTGATTCTATTTAAACTCACTTTACACACACATACACACTTTTCTTTGATGGATTTGAAATAATGAGGCAAAGTAGGCAAGCCTCCACTTTTCAATGGGATGAATTACTTCTATTGGAAGACCTAGATGTGGGCCTTCTTATGGTCGCTATAGGACCATATCTGGTTTCTTGTTGAAAATAGCTAGAAATATCCAACTATGACCCTTCTTGATAATATAGTCATACCAAAAAAGATGATAGAATGGACCAAGGAAAATAACAAAGCATCTAAATGGAATAGTAAAAGTTGTATGCCATCATCATAGTTGTTACTCCTTGTGAGTAAAAAAGAATTCAGAGCTATACTACTAATAAGCAAACTTAGGACATACTTGAGACTATGCATGAGGGTACCTCTACGGTGAAAAGACCCATGATTTTGAAGATGAATAGAGACTTTGAGCTCTATACTATAGAAGAAGATGAAACATTTGATAAGGTTTATGCTCTCTTATCAAACATCATCAATCATTGCTAGTCTTTCACACCGTTTTCATGCAAAGGCCATGGTTATTGAGTTCATGTACAAGCTAGGAGAACTCATTCTGAATGAGTTGGTAGGTGACCTTTAAGTCTTAAAATTTCATTACCTACTTCCCAGAAAAATTAAAATATTATTGGTAAATGGAAGAGCATTACGCTCAAACCACTAAGGATAATAGTTGTAGTAAGGATACAAGTAGTACTACAATCATTGAGTACAAAAACTTGAGATCAGTAAATAAGGACAAGGACTCTAAGGATGAGTCATAAAAACATGAAAAGAAACATATTAATAAGATTAATTGCTTCACATGTAAAAGCTATGACACATTGCTACAAATTGCTTTTCTAAGTAGAAATGCATGAACAAGTGTGAAAACAAGGATGAGATTACACAAATGATGTGTGCAATAAATACAAAAGTATACGTATCATAATAAGTAATATAATAATAAGAAAATATCATTCTCACATAGATTATTTAATTATAAACTAGTTTTTAAAACTAAAAAAATGAAAATCAATTTTTTTGTGTTTTTATATTTTATGGAAAGGAAATTAAAATAACTAAAAGTAAATAGCAATAATTAATTAAATCAGATTTGGTAACTAAGAAGATATATGAGAAAACATCTAGGAATACTTAATCCCCCAATTTTCTAAACATGCGAATTGCTAAAATCCTCCCAATATAATTATCAATTAATTACATAATCAATTAAATTTAACCTAGCATATATTCATCTCTCAAGTAAAATACAACCATATAGTAATTAATTTAATCACATTCTCATGCCAATTAAATTACATACTACTCATTAAGTTCATCAATTATGGATGACATACAAAAGAATTATATATCTTTACCTAGAAACTATACATGTTATTTAATCAAGACAAACAATTAACTAATTCTCTCAAATCAATTTAATTACCTTTATAGATAAATTGTTGGCCAAAAACTTAATAGCATAAAAAACAGATTAAATAATATAATTAAATTATAATTATAATTGGGATAAAATATTAAGTCATCACATAGTGAAAATTAGGTTCATAAGATCCCTAAATTAATAAATTAACTACACATAATTGTGTTCATAAAGAAAGACATAAAAGTTGATAAAAAAAAGAGTAGAAGAAGAAATACAGTCAATCTCTTAAATGATAGTATTAATCTCCTCTTGAATCTCCGCCAAAATTGTGTCCCTTCTTGAATTGTTTTTATTTTTTTCTCTTTTTAGCTTCAAAAACATACCACAATTATGCTAATGATGGCCCCTTAAGGTTTATGAGGTGATTAGGGGCTTAAATATAGCTCAGGTACGATATGGACCATCATATCAGATTCAAATCAAGAGCTAAGATCAAAACAAGCAAAATTAACTACGCTAGCCAATCACAACGTGACACATGGCATGCAGAAATCACTAGGTGAATTAGAGCGCAATGCGTGGAAAGGGAGACTGGTCTGATTCAACGCATACTAACTCATCGTCACATGGCATAATGTGATTCGCCTTAATAGATGGTGTGCCTCATGGGTGGAACGCAGGAAGAAATCACATAGCAACATGTGGTAGTGCGATTTAACCGATCTTCGAACTTGGATTGAACGTTATGTTGACAGGTGGCTTGCAGTTCGTTCTCCTCATATGCGCCATAACGTAATTTGATGTGTGTGCTTACATGGAATCTATGTGGCTAGCCCATTCAATGCCTTTGCTTGTATGGAATTCCACGTGGCATCTCTTGATTGGTCCTATGTTAAAAATTCATAAAAATCCCTAAAATTTCTAGAAAAATCCCAAAAAAATTGAAAAATTATATTTTCACCTATTTCCACTAAAAAGTTTATATTTTAATCATACCCCCCCTCCCAAGCTTAACTATTTGCTTGTCCTCAAGTAAAGCCAAGTATAACTAAATAAAATAACATGGGTAGTATATTCATAAATATACTTCTATTAGTACATGCACATTTCAAGAAAACTATCCCTCTCAAAATTATACAATCCTATGATAAAGAGGTTTGTATATTCATCAATCAATGTTCCATCAATAAAAGGATATGCAAGGTTTTTGAAAAATTGATTAGTGTGTGTGTGTGCTGCACATGATATCATCCAATGTACTCATTAAATCAACCTATATGAGCAATGCTAGTCAATTCAATCTTAGAACAAGTCTCATAAGTCTATTTTTCACATCCTTCTCCACTAATTTAAATATGCACTTAGTTCAAGATCAATAAGGACTTTATATGGATGTAATATAAAGGTTAGGTAGAGGATCGATAAATGAAGACACTTAGGCTCTTTTCACACCTTAGCTTTCTTTTTGTTCATCATGCATTTTTTTAACTACAATTGAGCTTTAACTTGATATTTTAGTGCACCCTCTTTTTGCCATTATTTTCATATTCTTTTATTCCACCCAAACTTATTTTTAATTTTATTTTATTTTTCTTTAGAGGGATAATTATGTTATGAGATTTGCTTCTTCTTTTTTTTATAGGGTGCATTACATTTCACCTTACTCTATAGCATAACACATGATTGTATTTTTTTCCTTAAAGATATGAATGGTTCTTTGTTAGGCTCAAATGGATGACAAAAGATATTAACAATGGTTAGCTTGAAAGGCTCAATCAATCCAAATTAGGGCTAAATCATTTCTCTTACTAAATATTATTTAGAATTTTTCCTCAAGGGATTATCAAATAGATTCTAAAACATGGTAGATCTCATCAACTCGCATAACTCATTACAAATTTTCTCTCAATAAGAACACCAAAATCAATCATGAACATGTGCACAAAAATTTGAATCATTCTAATGAAAACTATCAAGTATATCACATGACTAATGTAAGTATCTTAACAAATATGTTACATTCCTTATCCTAGTCATGATAACCAATTTTTATCATTGAGTTCATATGTTTCATATCAAGCATGCATGCCTTTAGTTTCCATATATTTATAAATTTATACCCAATTCATGACTAAAACAATTCCCTAAAAAAAATTCTTAAGAATTTAAAATGTATAGTAAGATAAAAATGTAGAGAGTGAAGTTCCCTCCCCCAAACTTAAATTAAACATTGTCCCAAATGTGCACATATACATATAAATAGGTAAAAAGAAAGAAAACCCCCTTAGCTTTGGCACACCACATCTGTTGTTGAAATGTTCATTCTTGTTGCGCCATTGCAATCCACATTTATTCACCTATAAAACAAAAAAATGAAAATATAAGTAAAATAACACTGGGTTACCTCCCAACCAGCATCACGTTTAACGTCCTTGAAGCACATCTCTTTGTATCCATTTACTTTTGAGTTTTCCTGGAAACAATTTTCTTTTTGAACTTTTTGGCATTCTTATAAGAACTCCACCATAACTCATCCAATTTATGTATTTCCAACATCTTTTTCACTTCTCTATTGGACTCTTTCACTTTCATACTTGACTGGGGATGGAAGGGTAAAAGCGTGAGGTCTAAATCTTTTGGCCCTTCAATTGATAGTTTGAGCTTAGATCTTATCTCAAAATTTTGCATAATCGCCTTTGATACACATATGAGAGGTGCATCCTACAAAATGTTCACATGGTCCACAATATCACCTTTGATTCCATACTTTCAAAGTTAAAATAGGTTGAGTTATTTTCGGGTAAGTTTATGTCCTTGTTCATAACATCATGTATAACAATCTTAAGTGTGGGTGACTCAACATATTCTTTTAAGTTGTTCCCATATTCAGTAACATTTATCCGTAAGCATTCATTTTCACTATCAATGCTAGAGCGTTCAAATGCTTTAAAAACTTCAAACATTACTTGTTCATCTTGCACTCTCATTATAGGTTCATCTTTTTGTACATCAATGAGTGCTCTTCCAGTTCCTAAGAATGGATGGAAAATTATGATAGGAACGTCACGGTCCTCCTCACACAATGAAGTCTTTTGGAAAGATGAATTTGTCTACTTTTACAAGCACATCGTGTACCACACCCTAATGTCTCTTAATTGACCTATCCACCATTTGTAATGTTACTAAAGTGGGTTTGGCTTTACCAACCCCAAATCTCTTGAAGAATGATAATGGTATAAGGTTAATTCTAGAACCTAAGTCACATAATGCTTTCTCAAAGTGGATGTTCCCAATTGTACAAGGAATGTCAAAACTTCCTAAATCTTTCAACTTTTGGGGTAATTTTCTAACAAGGATGACACTACAACCTTCAGTTAAGGTTATTATTTCATTATCTCCAAGCCTTCTTTTTTTAGACAAGATGTCCTTCAGAAATTTGGCATAAGAAGGCATATGTTCAAGTGCATCTGCAAATGATATGTTTATGTTCAACTTCATTGAATTATTCCCTTTCCATTACCCATTTTATACTCTAATTCCTCCTCATTGTTTTTAGTTTATAGTTCCTTCTTATCCTTTTGAGTCCTATGTTCCTCATCTAAAGTTTGACCACTCCTCAAGTTTATGGCGTTGCAATTGTCCTTACATTTTCTTCTTAGGATTACAATTGTGTCACTTGGAAGGTTACCTTAAGGCCTTTGACTTATAGGCTGAGTAAGTTTCCCCATTTGGTTATCCAAATTTCAAATTGAAGCCTCTTGAGTTGACACTTTTGTATTAAATGATTGGATAAGGTCTTTCATCATCCTCATTAAAGCATTTTTATTGTTCTCAGTTGGTGGTTTCTTTTGTTGGGCTTGTAATTGTTGTGGTTGTTGGAAATTAGGTGGTGAAAATGATTGATGGTTGAATTGATTACCACTCTTATTGTTGTTACTCCTAGGGAAATTTGGATGTTGTCTCTATACTAGGTTATATGTGTTTGTGTATAGATTATTGTTTTGATTCACATTACCCAGATAAAAAATTGATTCAAGATTATCTAGATAATTATCAAACAAATGGGCTCTATCATAAAACACACATGACACCCTTGAATCTTAGACTTGGTTTATACTCGCTGGTGAGTTTTGAACCTTTAAAAGATTTATCAAAAATAACACTTGAGTTATAAATGTCATGATATCATTTATCTCATGCATTACACCTACTCTTCTTATAGCTATCATTCATTCCATTGAATATTGATAATTATTGCTAGCCATTTCTACTCTATGCTTCTAATAGCACTAAAGGATGTGACTAAATTAAAAATAAATAAAAATAAAAACTAAATAAATAAATAAAATAACTAAAATAAATAAAGAAATAAGTGAGTGAAAAATAACTAAATTAAAACTAAAATTAAAGTAAAGAAAAAAAAAGTTACAATATTTTTAATCCTCGACAATGGCACCAACAACTTGATCACCACACAAATTGTGTATGCAATAAATATGCAAGTATAAATATCACAGTAAGTAATATAATGATAAAAAATCGTTCCCACTGAGATTATTTTATTAGAAACTAATTTTTAAAACTAAAAAAAATAAAAATCAATTTTTTTTGTTTTTACATTTTAAGAAAGCGAAATTAAAATAACTAAAAGTAAATAGCAATAATTAATGAAATGATATTTGGTAACTAAGAAGATATATGAGAAACTAAATAGGAATACTTACTCCCCCAATTTTCTAAACATGCGAATTGCTAAAATCTCTCCAATATAATTATCAATTATTTACATGATCAATTTAATCTAACCTAGCATGTATTTCTCTCTCAAGTAAACTACATATCATATAATAATTAATTTAATCACACTCTCATGCCAATTAAACTACATACTACTCATTAAGTTCATCAATTATGGATACCATACAAAAGAATCATACATCTTTGCCTAGAAACTATACATGTTATTAAATAAAAATAAACAATTAAATAATTCTCTCAAATCTATTTAATTGCCTCTATAGATAAATTGTTGGCCAAATAATTAATAGCATAAAAATCAGATTAAATAATATAATTAAATTATAATTATAATTGGAGTAAAATATTAGGTAATCAAATGGTGAAAATTAGGTTTATACGATCCCTCAATTAATAAATTAACTACACATAATTGTATTCATAAAGTTCACATTTTTCATAAAGACATAAAAATTGATAAAGAAAAGAGTAGAAGAAGAAATACAATCAATCTCTTGAATTATAGTACTAATCTCCTCTTGAATCTCCACCAAAATTGTGTCCCCTCTTGAATGTTTTTTATTTCTCTCTTTTTAGCTCCAAAAACTGACCAAAACTATGCAGTTCTTCCTCCTCACATGCGTCATAAAGTGATTCGATGTCCCTGCTTGCATGGCGTCCATGTGGCTTGCCCAGTCAGTGCCTTTGGTTGTATGGTATGCCACGTGGCATCTCCTGATTATCCCTGCGTTAAAAATTTCAAAAATCTCCCAAAAATTTACAAAAATTATATTTTCACCTCTTTTCACTAAAAAGTTTATATTTTAATATTTTTTGCCACAAAAATACTATTTATTAAATAAAACAAGTAAATATTAAGTAAAAAAGTGTGCTAATAACTCTACTTTTATAGAGTTATTATATAGATGTGATGATGAGGATGGTAATAACTTCTTAGTCATCGTGGCATCGAGAAGTATTAAAAGTTCCTCTAACTTTTACCTTAGAGGGCCTAGATATGATTATATATGATTATGATAAGCAAGAAGAGTTGCTTGATATCTACGATGAGTTCTTGTTAAAGCATATTAAATAATAAAAAGAAAATAAGAAAGATTTGGAAAGCCCTAAAGATAAAGAGCATGAGATAAAGGTGCTAAGGCCACTCTTAAGGAGAAGAAGTCATCAATCTATAGTGAACAAAGTGATCTCATTAAAAAGTGTAAGGTTATACCAAAAGGTACTCTGATTTGCAAGAAAGATTTAATGTAAATCATGATAAATTAAAAATTCTTAAGGAATAACCAAAAAATTTGACTACTATTAACGATACTCCTCTGTTTGGTAATCTTGATCCTTCTTTTGATCATCCTTCTAAAATTTCACACCTGAGGAAGCAAATTATCATGCTCAAAAATGAAAAAGTATCTGGTGTACACTCTTACTGAAAAGGAAGCATAAGTTGGGTAGTTATATGCCAAAGTCAATATTCTCTACAATTCTATTATGTTCCTTAAATCTTTCCTTCGAGAAAAGGAAGATTTAATTAGAGCTTTAAAGGATAAGCTCTCTATGAATAAATTTATTAATCCTCCTTAATGGTTAGCAAGTTGATGATTGGTTCTCAAAATCTTAATAAGATCAACAGCACCATCAAGTTCTTTGGTGATAAAAGAGGAATTGGTTATGAAGAAAGGGTTTCTAGTTTAGTGGGTTTTGTGCCCAAGTTGAAGTCTGTTACAACCATACCAAAAGGTAAGTTGGTTGTTGCATCCTAGCCTCCCTCAAGTAGCAAGATAAACATTTCACCTATTGCTAGCTCTTCCCGTTGATCCATTAGCAGTCTCTTTCCTTTACCTACTTTTCTTACTTGTCACCATTATGGTGAACATGGAACCTAAGACCCAACTACAAGAAATTAACTTCTCATACTCATATGAAAGTTAATATAAAGATTATTCCTCTTCTTCTTCTCCACATGTTATTCCATAGAGTCAGAAACCCAAATTTTCTCATTCCTCTACACGTATATGCCATCTATATAGAATTGCTAGCCACTTTGTTAAGTAGTGTTCTAAATATACGTAGAGAAACTCTCAAAGTTCTCCACCTTGCTCTCCCACATCTATCCTCTCAGGGTGTAGCTACTCCATCTCACTTGAGCATACTCAAGTTAGATGCATAATGCATCTAAGGCACAATGCAAAAAGAAATAAAACTCCATCTAAAGGTTTGGCTGGCTGTGTGTATGGGGATCACTGAATTGGTTTTTTGAGGATTTCCAAATAATATGTACCTCAATTTCCTCATGCATCATATGCTCATATGATTCATAGACCATACTTTAACTCTATTTCCCCTCATAAATTATTTAAAAGAAGGGATGAAATTTGATCACAAATTTTGGAGATTATTATTGGTTTGAGTTGACTATTTCTTTTATCTCTTTTATCTAGTAGCTTTTTCATGTACTTGATTTATGTCCTTTACTTTGTTTGATAATTATTTTTTATTATTTTTTGTACTTTAATGTTTGAAAATAAAAAAATATTTGTATTTTATGGTTTGGCATTCTCTTTCTCCCTTTCTCTCTCTTACTAGAATGAATTATGTGTTTTTCATTGTTCCTCATCACCCCATCTTCCTAGTGCTTAATGAGGTGTGTTTTTTGTATACTTGTCAATGGTCTTGCCAAGTACCTTGATGAGGTGGTCGATGAGCTTCATGTGGCTTTATATAAACAACCATCCACTATTCATTTCTTTACACCATAAACTTGTTAGCTTTCTCTTCTTGGTAAACTTGTATCCACCTTACCATCTCTCTTACAAAAATGGCCTTAAAATTTTCTTGAGGAGCAAGAAAATCCAAGTACTGAGAGCCTACTGAACCGTCTAGATAGGCACTCATCCTCTATGAGCATCCTATAGTTATCCATGAAATTCCAACTATCCATGAAAGGTTTGCATATTTCTCTTGGCTTTTTCTTTGTAGTATTTCTTATTCCTAGAATATGGAATTTGTTAGGGATTTTTATGCTTCCCTATCTCCTTTTGATACTACTAAATTTTCTACCACTCTTGTCCTTATAAGATGAAGTTTCACTTTTTCTACATCTAATATGGTCAGAATATTATCTCTTCTTGATGTTGATGAAATTTCTTTTCCCATCATCTTCTTTGAATTTGAGAACCTTGCTTATCTTTTTCTTTGTACTAAATTTTCTTTGGTGGTTGATCTTGACATCTCTGATATGGTGAAATAGTTGATTGGGTCTACCCATACCTATAGTGGTGGTGCCCTTACTATTTATAAAGATACATCTAGTCATCTCTTCATTGATGTTATTAGCATAGTCATTCATCTTCATCTCTACCATCAGACTATTACTGAGTGTATAGGACACTTCTTTTATGCTATTCTTAACAGAAAGACTATAGCTCTTGTAGGCATGATTTATGTGACAATCACTTTTTTTTGTATTGTCCCTTCTCTCTCGTCTCTTCATTATCCTTCATTGATCACTAGGTGGATAACTCATTGCCTTCTAGTATCTCTTTTTCTTTGATAGTCGATTTTTTTTTCACTGGCACTATTTCCTTCTAGTAAAGGTTAGAAACATTCTTCAGTTACCCCTTCATCTACCACTTCTTAGAATGCTTCTCAATCCACTCATTTCTAATTAATTTTCTTCTTTTTCTCCTCATAGGTATGATGTTTCATTTTGATTCATTATGACATCAATTCCCTCATTGAGGAGTTATATTCTTTCAATCAAAATTTTATGGATATAAAAGGGCACGGGCTCATGCTACTTCTTATCACCTAACTCTTCCATCATTTACTTATTGTTATCCTCACTCTTTAGCCTCAATTAGACCTCCACCTATTGGTTCCAAAGGCTCTTTTATCCCTTCTCGCTCTGATGCCTCCTTCATTGGATCTCTTGCTTCCCTTTTCAGAAATTTTGGTGGAGATGACCCTAACCTTTCTTTTAACTAGTTTATTACATCATACTTTCAAGATTAGTCTCCTACACCACCTATTAACCCTACAGATCCTGATCATTCTTCACACAAAGCAGTCTAAGATGATGACAATGTTGGAGAAGGCAATAGAGAGTGTTGAACTTATTTTTATGGTTTTCTGTTATATTTTATTTTTTCTTACTTTTCAAATAAAAATGTAATCAAAAGTTTATTTAATGAGAATGTATTGCTTCTTTCTCTTTTGTTTATATTCTCTCTTATTGCATGTGTTACTTCTTCTGTGTTTTCTCTAATATTTTCTGTTATATTACGTGGGTGTTAGGATTATTGCATTCTTGTATGTCTTATCTCACTCATATAGAGGTGTTCTATTGAATTTTTATGTCAAAAAGGGGAAGAATTTTATGTGCATAACTCATCGTTTGTAGACATGCTCTGTGTTGTATGGGATGTGAATGTAAGATTGCACTACATTTTATTTCCAAACTTGTATACACTTAGTAGGGGTGCTACATGAATTCATGAGGAGTTGTGCACTTCGTATGATTTTATATTGCATGTTTGACTATGCTTATCCTATTGGTGTGTACTTATGTAAGAGTAACATGATAATATCTAGATAGGCTAGAAGTTGTTTTTACATGATACATTCATAAGGTATGTGTTTGTTTCATATGTGTTGTTACAGGTGTAGATTGAGACCATCGAGTTTCATACTTATAGAGTGTAGATGATTTGAGACATATGTTTTTTAGACTTGTAGAGTGTGGATAAGTTAATCCTAAAGATGGATGGAGTGCACAAGATGAATGTACTTGGAATAGGTGGATTTTTGAATGTTGGGTGTGTGTCGATATTTTGTTTATGGGAACAAATATATTTAGGTTATCTTCATGATCAACTCATGTTTCATGTGTGTATGTACATAGTTGTATAATGTTTGTCCACTAAAAGCTAAAGGGAAAGAATGTAAGTCATGTAGTGCTTTGTGTCTTTATTGGTATTCCTGTTTGCAAAACATAGAGTCTATTTATTTTACTTAATGTATTTATCTTCCTCTATGGAAGATTGGTTACTAACACTCAGTGATGCACATATGCACATAGTAAGGTACATTTTATATGTGAGTATGTTTACACACAACACGAGGTTAGTTTTTAGAGTGTGCATGCTAGAATGGGTGTTTTGGTTTTTGTTCATTGCATTTATAGGTATTTGTAAAAAATCACTCGACAATTTTTAAACAACGAAATCACATTTTTTTGATTCCTTGATTGACCCTCAAAATATCCCTCAATGAGTGGTTGGTGAAGGTCAACGAGGTACTCTAGATGATTGATTTTTTTATAAATATTCCTTCTCTTTATGTTTTTCAATCAAGAAAAATATAATGAAACTCTGCTAAAATTTTCACTCATTTTTTATTTTGTTTCACATATCACTTTGAGAGTATATTAGTTTTTGTGCTATGTATTTGTGAGAGGGAAATAGCATTCTTAAATTGTGAATACTTAAGAATATTTTACAATTTGGTTATGAGCAAAACTACATTCCTTGGTTGAGCTTAGTCATATCATATTCCTAAGATAGTGTTTGTCGGTTGTTATGGTTATAGTTGTTCCCGCATTCTTTTATATGTTACTGATCATTGGTTACCAATCACACTATTATATGCAATGTTGGCTCTATAAGAGATTCAAATATGTCTGTTGGATCAAGTAGTAATCGAGGCAAGGAGCGAGGGCAACAATAGTTAGGGTAGTACAGTTCTGGCTGATAGAGGTATTTACTTTTATACTTTTATCGAGTTATATCTATTTATTATTTTTAGTTGATTATTTATTGCCAAGTGATTTTCATAAGTAACCCAAAGATTTTACCACATAGAAAGAGGTTCTATATGGATTTATCTCATTATATCTATTGTTATGCATTGTCTGCTATTACATTAGTATAATTTGAGTTCATATTGTGGATGTTCCAAAGTGCTAAGACTTAAACTCTGATTTAAATTTTTTTGATATATGTTGATTCATGCATTTTTTCCTACTTTATAGCATGTATTTAGCTTTCTCATTATTGTATCTATTGTATTAAATTAATTTTTATTTTATGTGATTAATTTTTACCGATGTTGTTATCTTTCTGCTTTTTATTTAATTTCTACTATTTTGAGTTTTTAGCAAGTTTTTAAGGAGTCTATATCTCCTTATCCTGATTGTACACCATATATTGGACTCTTTTAGGACCCAAAACCACAATTTTAACCATTGCTCTTTTTAATTATAATGGACAAGTTAGATACCAAATCACAAAATAAGGAGAAGAATTATGAGAGGGATTGATTATGTTTATATCACACTTTTTTTTCAAACTACTTAATGTTTGTTGAACCAGGGATAAACTTTTAAAAATATTTGGCAGCATCTACCGAACATTCCTATATTACACAAAAATACCTATCGAACAAATATAAGTACTTATGAAATGTGAAATATATTGAATAGATATATTCGAATGTATTACAAATATATAAATAGCACTGTTGAACATATTTTAAATGCTCAATCGTGTTTTCCAAACATAGTGAAAAGGTTCAAACAACATTACCAAACTCTTATGTAGACAAAAATAATCAAGTTCCAAAGGTTTGTTTCTCATTGACTTTTAAGATCGAACCACTAGCAATCAATCTATGAAAACTATTTCAAAATACTAAGCCTAATCAATCTTTTCATGAAATCTTAAACAATAAATTTATAGAAACTATGCAAAGTTAGATAGAAAAATTTGATGGTAGTAATAACAATGATTGTAGTTGGTAAAGATCGATAGGCGCCGGCGATGGTGTTGGCTTCTTTGATGGGATGGAGATGATGTAATAGCGGAGAAGAAGAGGAGCAAACCAGTGTGATGTGATAAGTGCTATTTTATACACATTTTTATATTTTCATTCATATATGATTATATATAATTTTTATTATTATAATGGTCTAAAATTATTTATTTTATATTTATTGAAAAAAAATTAATTTTATGAATTTTTTTGGGATTTTTTAGATCAAGTTGATTAACTTAGAAAAATCCATGGATGTACTTAGAAAGCGCATGCCACGTGTCGTCCTTCAACTTCACCATGTCGTTTGACAGCTATAGCCAAGCATAGAACACATTCCAAACTTGCATAACCAACGTGTGAATTGTTCAATACAATATTGCAAGAGCTTTCAAAAGAGATTAAAAAAATTTAAAGATTAATATTTTTGATTCATTTGATTCCAATAATTTATCCAAATTATATTCTTTTTCTATAAATTTTTCTTTATGATAATATTTAATTATTATTATGGATTTGATAAAATTTATATTTGGCTAAATATTCAATGTAATTGTGTGCAATTTCAAGTACTAAATCATGATTTAATTAATTTAATATCATAAAAAAATTTAATTATAATTTTTGATTTTTTTATATGTTTAATTCTATATTTGAATGCATTATTATGCATGTTAATTAGGCATATAACTAGTTTACTGCGTTAATATATTTATATGTAATTTAAGATATTAGTATGTAATCAATAATATTCCTATTCAAAGTAATTTTTTATAATTGTTGTTACAAATAGGATTGAATAACTACACTAAAAGGTTAAACCATTATTCTAATCTTAACTATTTTTGTTATCACCTTTTAAAACTTGATGTAATGAATGAATAAAATCTAGTAAAGTTTCTTCTAAGTTGATAAAGATTTGGGTTAATTTATTATGATATTTTAAATCAATTACAAAGTAAGAAAATGCGAGAAGTTTTAAGTGGACTAAGACTTTTAAAACTAAACTTAAGAATTCAAGAATAATTTTAAATTATGAAAGTAATTTAAAATTTAAGAAATTAATTTATATTTATAATATGGTTGATGAAATTATAGGCTAGTGGTGATGATAATTACATGATCATATATTTCTCAGTATTTTTGTGCAATTTATTTTATTATTTTGTATTATTTTCTCTAAAACAAAGAAAATCTAATTTTAATTAACTTATTAACTAGATAATAATTATAAATAAATATTGTTACTAATGTTTATAAGTACGAAAACGTTTTTTTCTTAATTTTTTATTTTTATTTTATTTTTAACTAATTTAATTATTCTAAATATTATGGATTATGCAATAACAAGCTTGGTGTGATGCAAGTAAATTTGGGTTTATTCAATATACAAATGGGCCGAAAAAGTCTTCTATAGGAAGTCATTAACGGTAACCACTTCGTCACCTTGACCACAAAAGCCTCATCTTCTTCCTCATCCATAAAAAAAGTTTCAGCTTTCTCAAACACAAAGAAATGGCGCTCAATCTAACAAATTCCTTCCTCCAAGGTAAACCATGCTTCTCAATACTCCCTCCCAAGAAGGTAAATTTATCACAATAATCTTTCTCCTCACAAACCAACACTTAGCATAACCTAATTCCACGAGTTTTTCTTTGTTCTCTTTTGAATTTCTTAATTGTATAGGTTTCAAGTGGAGTAGGAAACTGTAGGCCAGTAGTGACATGTAGAAAGAAGGATATACACCCTGAATTCTACGAGGACGCGAAGGTTTATTGCAATAACGAGCTTGTGATGACAACAGGTGGGACCCAGAAAGAGTATGTGGTGGATGTGTGGTCAGGAAACCACCCATTTTATCTGGGAAGCCGAACGGCGTTACTCGTCGACGCCGATCAAGTTGAGAAGTTCCGAAAGAAATTCGGCGAACTCACGCAGATTATGGATATTCCTGTACTCAAGGGTGAGATTGTGATTCCATCTAAACGCAAAGCTGCTAAAGGAAAGAAGAAGTAGATGCTCGTTACTTGTTTACTGGAAATTTCAAGAGCAGACAAGGTTTGGTTTCGTGTTTTTTTCTTTTTCTTTTTCTTTCCCGTGTATTTGATCTATTAGATTTGTACGGAATGCCTATTATGTGTTTGTTTAAATGCTTAATCCAGTTGAAGTACAGATGAGTGTGATGATGGAAAGTAACGAAATTTGAATGCTCATGTATGAGAAATCTTTGGTGAATTGAAACAGTCTTATCATTATTATGAAAATTTTAATACTGTTGTTGAATTGAAATTGAAAGCGCTTTTGGATGCAAAATGCTTCTATTTAGAAATGGTTTTAAAAAGTTGTTTTTAGAAGTAAGGGTGCTTATTTCTAGAAAAAGCACTTCTATGTTACAAATATGGGCCTTATAAGCGCTTCTTATTTGATTACTAAATGCAAAATAAGCACTTTTCAACAATGCATTCAAACGCGCACGAAGTATATTTGAGGATACGTGAAAGATATAAAGTAGTGTTTTAAAATCGGGATTAATATCATATGCAACTCAAGTATGGAGAAATTTTAAAAAATATCATTAAAATTTAAAAAAAATTCAAAAATACCCCTTAAATAAGTTAAATCCAATGGAAATGAACCGCAACATTTTTTAAATGAAAGAAAAAATAAATCAAGAAACAAAAGACGTCTTAATATGTTTTTCACATAAAATGTAATAATAAGTAAAAAGAAATTTGAAAAAATTCAAAAAGAAAAATTAAATTTTAAAAAGATGATGAATTTAAAGACTTATAATTTTTATTAAAAAAATTATTTCTTAAGAAAAATATAATTTATTATGATATAAATAATCAACAAATGAATATTAAGATAACTAATATAAAAATAATATATAATATACCATTAATTGATAAAGAAATTATATTAAATAAGCTATCCAAAATTACTCGTAAAGATAAAGAAAAAATTAGATATATACATTTAGGAGGAATTGAAATATTAATAAAAACTTATTTTAAAAAAGTAATAGATATATCAATAAAAATAGCATTACTAGATAACAGAATAATAAATAGAAAATATGTGTTATTAGAAATGATCTATGGTAATTTAGGATACCAAAAGTTAAAATTTATAGCATATCTTAGATTTGTTATTAATATACATGATAAAAATCTAAATCAAGTATTAAGTTTAGCTTATGAATTTGAAATAGGATACTTAATGAAATAAGGAAATCATCTATTTTCATACATTATCTAGTAACATATTCTTTAACAAGTAATCATAATAGTTCAATGTACGGACAAAATGAATTTAGAGAAATAAACAAAACTTTTAAATAACTTGACAAATAATAAAACCAGAAATACTAACAAACTTTGAAATATCATAGGAATAACAATTAGATATCAAAGAAAACTCTTGATAACAGGAATAAAAAATAATGTTGTTAAAAATAATAGCATGCCAAGGTTTACTTTTATAAACCATGAAGGAGAAACTTCTAACCAAGAAAAAGACTAGAAAATGAAGTCAAAATAATGAAGACATTAGTTAATGATTGTATATTAGGGAATAGATATGTTCAGAGACAAAATAAAAAATATCATTTGGAAGTAAATGGAAGCCTAATAGGCATAGTAACAAATCAAGAAACATTTAAAATTGTACAATTATTAACAGAGGAAATGGATGTAGTCCAAAAATCAAACATAAAATATTTACAAGAAATAATAGATGCATAAAAAGAATTACTAAAGGAAATAAAGGAATGTGTTTATAATAAACTATAACAAGATATACACATGGAATTTTCAAAACTAAGAAAAGATGTATGCAACATACATATAAATAATGAAATAGTAAGTCATAAATATAATCCCTTAGAAGGACTAAAAGAAGAACTACCTAGGAGATCAAATTCCATGAGAAAAGAAAAAATGAGGAACAATCTAAGAAAAAAAATATAATTTCAATTTAATGGAATATAGAAAAAAAATTAGAAAGAAAATTCATGAACTCTTAAAATAGGGATATACAAAAATAAATTAGTTTATTGTCATTAACTAATGAAGAAATAGAAGAATATTATAATGAAAAACTGTATACAAATAAAGAAGATGATATGACAATAATCATTTAAACTAATTTTGAACCAAAAAATATGACTCCAAAAGGTCATATAAAACCAAGTTTTTTACCAGTCCCTTACTAAGAAGGAGCATCTGACCAACATAAGGGAGAAAGAAATAGGCAAAGGATAGAACAACCTGACACCACACATAGAAGAAGACAACCACCTAAAATGAAAGAAGGTTTGCATTGGGGAGCTAGAGGTAGTATTCTACCAGAATTCAAACTCCATGATAATTACAATTCTGATCTTCTAAATTTAGACTATATAAGAGATAGAGAAAAACCTTAGATGAATGGACTCGTGGTATGAGTGTGCTCATACAAACCTCTCAAACTACCCAAACAAATCCATCAATCTGTATGGTACTTATAGCTCATAAGATGATAGGAAATGTTAAAGTTTGGTTTTCAAACTTAATAGATCAATAACATTTGTTAATGCAAGAAAATGCTTCCACATGAAGGGAATACTTGGATACAGTAATAAATGAAATATACAAAGAATTTATTTGAGAAGATAAAGGAAAAACTATCACTAAATCCAGTGAAAATGAAATCAATGAAGTTAAATGACATTTAAAAAAATATGGAAATCTGTAACATGTGTTACATAGATTATTTTATTTGTGAATATAAAACATATTACCATAAATTGCCATCCTCTATACACTAACTTATAAATAAATAAAATTCCCAAAATTACTTGGAACACTATATAAGACCTTAATAGAAAGCTAGGAACAAAAAAATAAAGAAATTATACCAGATACTCTAGAAAAAAAGAATAAAAAGTCTTAAAAATTGGATCATTACTAAATGCCTAGAAAGAAAAGAATATAAACAAATAAGAAGAAATGATAAAATATGCTATGATACAAAAGATTTTTGAATACCAGGAAAATATGAATGTAATATAAAATCTTATAAACAAAAATATAAATTCAAAAAACAAAATTTTCAAAAATATAAAAAAAGATTTAACAGAGAAAACTACAAGAAAAAAATAATTTAGAGGAAAGAAGTATAAACCTTCTGAAAACATGAATTATTGCCTTTTAGGAAAAAAAAATATAGATGTTGGATCTGTAATGAAGAAGGACATTATGCCAACGAATGTCGAAGTAGATTTCAACATAAAAAGGAATTTAAAATGGAATTTCCACAAAAAGCCAAAATCTTGGAAGAATATTTTAAAATGAAATTAGAACCAATCGAGAAATCTGATATAGATGATACTTATAGTATCTATCTATTGTAAGAAACCGAGGAAGAGATAACTAACTCAAAATATGAACACTCAAATTATGGATATCCTTCATCAAAAAATGAATGATTTGTATAGTATTACAAATCCAAATAGTACTTACATTAAAGTAGGACTAAAATTTAAAGGCTTTATTACTTATCATTTACATGAATATATAGATACAGGAGCTAGTATATGTGTAGCCAGTAAATATATATTTTCAGAAGAAAATTGGAAACAAGCACCAAAAGATTTAATTATAAGAATTGTTAATAATACTACAATAAATCTTAATAAGGTATTAAAAGATACTGATATAATGATAGGAGGAGAAAAAGTTTCACATTCCTACCATATATCAATTGAAAACTGGAGTTGATTTGTTAATAGGAAATAATTTCTTTAACTTATCAACCTTTCACACAATATTTCGACAAAATAAGTCTCACAGCCTTAAAAGGAGATACCATCTATATCTTAAAAATAAGAAAAGCTTTAAAGGTCTCAAACCCAACTTTTATGCAACAACATAAAAAGCAAAAACGTGGTGAGATAGACCAGCAAAAACCTTATGTAGAAAATATTTCATTAAATATAGAAGAGAAACAAAACTTTTTTCTCAATGAAATATAAGACAAAAGCCCTAACATGCATCAGAAAACAATTAAAAACAGTTAGTTCAAAAAATCTTTTGGATCCAAAAATAAATAAATCTAAAACAATTGTGAACATAAAATTAAGAGATTCTAACAAGTTTATAAGAGTAAAACAAATTATTTATACTCCAGAAAACATGATTCCAAATTCAAGAATTTTTGGAATTAAAAGTCATAATACCAAGTAATTCCCCTCACTCTAATCCAACATTTTTAGTTGAAAAAGAAGTTGAGAAAAGAAGAGGAAAAAAAGAGAATAGTAATAAACTTTAAAAAATTAAATAAAGAAACCATTGATGATGGATACTTCATTCCAAAAAAGGAAGAACTACTATTATTAATAAAAGGAAAGAAATACTTTTCAAGTTTTGATTGGAAAATTAAATTTTGGAAAATAAGACTGGATGAAGAATCCCAAAAACTAACGGCATTTAGTTGCCCCCAAGGACAATTCCAATGTACAGTTATACCATTTGGATTAAAACAAGCTCAATGTATTTTTCAAAGGTATATGGATAACATTTTTAAGAAATTACAAGATATTTGTTATGTTTACATAGATGATACTTTGGTTTTCAGTAATGAATTAAATAAATACTATTCAGATATTATCAATATTTTAAAAGAATATAGAAAAGAAGGTATTTTATTCTCTGAAAAGAAAGTAGTACTTGCACAGCAAAAAAATAAATATTTAGGGTTAGAAATTGAAGATGAAAAGCATAATTTACAACCCCATATACTAAATAATATTCAAGGTTTCCCTAGTGAATTAATAGACAAACCAAATTACAAAGATTTTTAGGATGTTTAACATATGCAAAAGCATACATCAAGAAACTTGCAGAAATGAGAAAACTATTACAAGCAAAATTAAAAAAAATTCATATCTGGAAATGGACAGAAGAAGATACTCTATATATGGATAGAGTAAAACAAAGGTAATTTTTTTTGTTAACTTTATACCATCCAAGGCCAGATGATAAGATGATAATTGAAACAAATGCTTCACAAGAATATTGGAGAGCAGTTCTTAAAGCAAGAGTAGATGAAAAAGATGAATATCTTTGTAGATATACATCAGGATCTTTCCAAGGTTCATAATTAAATTACCATCATAATGAAAAAGAATATTTAGCTGTCAAAAAAGCCATTAAAAATTTACAATATATGTTATAAGCTCCAGATTCATTGTTAAAATAGATAACAAGAATTTTGGTTATTTCTTAAGAACTAATATTACAGGTGATTACAAACAAAGAAGATTAGTTAGATTGCAACAATGATTCAACCATTACAATTTTGATGTTGAACATCTTTAAGGCCATAAAAATAGCTTAGTAGATGCTATTACCAGAGAATTAGAACCTCTAACTATTTTTATGCTTTCATGAATGGAACATCTTGACATCAAAATCAAGATAAAGGAAATAAAAATCCTACAGGAACAACTCGAGCGGCTATATTTCGAGAAATCTCTTATGGAGACAAGAAAGAAATAGGAAGAACTTAATTATTCAAAACAACCTCTACAAATCAGAACCTAAAAAGAGGAATCTTCATTAAAAATTCAAGGTAAAACTTATAAAGATAAAAAGAAAGAACCTAATAGTTCACAATAAACTTCAGAAACCACAAAGCTCAATTGGGCAGATGAGGCAGAAAAAGAATAATCGAAAAAATTTTATGTCGTCTATAATGGTCCAAAACCAAGAATTTATAAAAACTGGGTAGAAGCCAGTAAATATATTCTAGGAATTAGTGGAGTAACTCATAGAGCCTTCACCAATAGAATAGATTCTAAAGGTAGTTATCCCAACTACAAAACATCAAAACTAATAACTCTAGAGAAGATAGTAAGAAATTATTCTGTAGTATTACAATAACAACCAATAACTCCAAGCAGATTGAAAAATCATTGAGAAATAGCAAGGCCTACAATGCTATTTAGAGAAGCATCTATCTAAAGACATCAAAAATAGTAAAGCATTCAGTGTTATTCCGAGAGACATCCCCTAGAAATACTCTAATCATTGAAGATGAGAATGACCAATATAGAAATCAATGGTTGAGTCTCTATAACTTTACCAGACATATATTGAAGATATGAAGTTAAATACTACAGATATGGAATTTTTTACATGAAGTAAATTCAATATCTTGGAAGGAGTTGATCCAATATTTATGTATAAATTTTTTCATGCAAAACTAATAGAAAATATATATCCATGAATTAATTCAAGTGAATTAAATTATTTCCCAAAGAATTTTAAAAGAGAAATTAAGAACTTCAAAAGGAAGATTAAAGTAGGTGACAAACCTATTTATCTTAGATTTTTTAGTTCATTAATAGATTGGAATGAAAAAGGATGTATTAGTCTCTACCTCTTCATCAAGATAGGGATTTCCATCACAAACATAGAAGTTCCCAAACCAAAGGCACTTCCAAAAAAGGAATTCAACACAGAAGAACTCTATGTACCAAGAGGTAAAATGTTAGGCCAAATTTACTGTGAACTCAGGAAGATTGAAAATTCTACTGAGATCAAAGTAAATTATTCAACTAGTAAAGTCATCATCATTTCTCACAGTAGCATGGTTTTGTGAGAAGAAGATAGTGAAAAAAATTACCAAATATGAAACCAAATTTATTTGCAACAACCTAGAAATTGGTTAAGAAACAAGAAAGGCATTCTACTTCTATACCAAAAAAACCACCAAAGACCATAGATTCATTCTCTACATCAAAGATAGAGATGATAAAGATGTGTCATCATCAACGTCATCAAAAGAACCATCGGTAGAAAAAGACAAAGGAAAATAAAGAGAGGAACTATCAGTAGAAGACGATAAAGAAAATGAAGATATAAACCCCACATCTAAGTCAATAGCATGTGCTAAGGAAAAAAGAAGTAGCTATCATTTAAAGCAAAAAGCAAAAGAATTATTAAAGCAAAAGAATTATTAAAGCAAGGGTAAAATAATAATTTTAGTTTTGTAAGCAGGGATTCCTTGTGCTATATAAGGAACCTTTATGCTCATTTCAAAACACACGAATACACATAAATGTAGAGCTCTCTACTCTGAAACACACAAAAAACACTAGCATATAAAACCCCTCTATCTAGAAATCCCAAAACCAATAATGTTATACCCAGTAATTATGAGTGACTTTCAAGATTCTTAGTTGGCCTTAAGTTGTAATAATTATTATCCTATGAATAAAATGGGGTTCAGTTACTCTTTTCTAGTAAGTCATCTATTGAACACCATTTATGTACAAATGTAGAAGGTTCACCATTACCACGAAGGCATTGAGGTTTGAGCAAAGCTGAGGCATAACAAATGTAACAAAAAAAGACAAACATAAGAGAATATCGTGGTGAACCTATCAAATTCAAGTATAATAATTATATATTTAAGTCAGTTAAGAATCTTGAATGTTTCAACATTTTCTTACAACAAGACATAATTATGCTAAAATAGGAAAATGGAAACTATTTTTAGAAATAAAAAACTAATAATTTCAAATAAAATTAAAGATAAAAATCTAATTCTATTAGAAAAAATTGATAAAGGTTACCTCTATCATTTAAATGAATACTTTAAAGATGAGTGATAACTGTATTTTATATAGTTATTTTCACCTATTTTATTAATTATAATTGCTATGTTCTTAATGTTTTTAGTTCATTTTTGTTAAATAAATTAGTATTTACTGTTTTTTATGTATTTTAAGAAAATTAAATAATTTGTATCGAAACCGTACTTAATTGCAAATTTGTGGCCAAAAATATCATTTCAAATAAAAAAGTGTTTAATTGCAATTTGTAAAAGTAGAAAAATATAATTTAAATTATTAAAAGTTTAAAATTTAATTTAAATTAGAAAAGGGCCTTATTGTAATTAAACAAAGTTTAAAATGTAATTTGAAATATATTTGTGGGTTAAAATACAATTAAGAAAATTTTATTTTTCTACGTAGGAGAGAAGAACCACGCGTCCAACGTACACCGTCAAATCAAAGCATAAACGGTTAGGATGCGCGCGTGTCTTTCAAACCCGACCAAAGAGAGTGGGTGCAAGGTTTCTTCTATCACGCGGCTTGGTGCCCAAGTGGGGCCCACCTGCCGTGCAGGCCGTCGTGCAGGGTGGGACCCATGTGTCTGTTACGAATATGCCAAAGGGCGTGATCCTATGCAGCGAAACCACATGCAATTGTTCCCTCTAGCTATTTAAAGTCTGTCACATGTCCAACGTTCCCTTAAACCAATCAAGTGATGACATGTGGCATATTTGGGTGAACGTAAAAGTGCAGAATCGTGCACGCATCTCAGCAGATGTCCATCACGTTCCTCGCGCCCCAATCCCGTGTGACAATCTATCGTGCGTCCATCCTTGATAACCAATAATATGCGGCCACGTTTCCCATCATTTCTCTCAGTGAATCATACGCTGACACATGTCACGTATATTGAATTAAAAAAGATCAGAAATAACACCCTATTTTTAAATGTCTCTCTCGCGTATGTGTAAATAATAATTTCGATATCACACTCCCATACGCGTGTATAGAAAAATATATTTTTTTAGATGTATTTGTTGAGCTATAAATAGGGCATTTATTGCTAAATTTGAGAGGTTGTGTTTTATAGGTTGGATTTTAGGGGTTGGACTGTGGAACATGCAGAAGCCATTTTGGCTTATGTTGTGTTCCGCGTGTGCCAAATATTTACGATCTGAAATGTTTTAATTTTCTTTGTTCTTCATCTCATTTTCCTTAACTGTTGTAATTTTAATTTTAATTAATGAAGTAATTTAATTTTTCTAGGGTTGCATTTTATCTGAATTTATGAAGCTTTGATTTTAATTATTTTTGAAAGATTTATAAGATGTTCGATTTGTTTATTCTATCAGTGCTTAATGCTTTTTGATTATTTACGAATTTTATCAAATTGATCCGTGGCACTTAAATAAACTTGGAAGAGGAATTTTTGTGTATATTGCTTATGGATAGAATGACATGTATGATGAAGGATAGGAATATACCCTAATTGTATGTGTGGTCATTTGATGAATTTTGGTGAATTTAATTCTCATAGGAATATAGTGAATTAATTTAACAAGGTATGTCTATACGGAGCTCGGAAGAGATGTATGGATAAAATTAGAATTTTTCAGTTGACAAATTAAATGTACTAAAAAATATAAATCAAGAGAAAATAATATGATTTAAGTGGATTAATTTGGTAAAAATTGCAATCTTATATGAGACAACAAGTTTTTGTTTAAGAGAACATAAAAAGTGCAAGTATACACGGTCACAATTAATAAGATTTGTAAGTAAAGTATCGTTCCCACGGAGATTTGTTACTATAGTTTGTTGAGTACTAAAATTATGTCGCTCTGATTTTATCCAAAACAACCGTCGATTTAGAAAAAGAAGAAAAGAGTTTAATAACAAAATAAAAGAAATCTAGGATTGCAATTTTTCACCAAATTAATCCACTTAATTCATATTACTTTCTCTTGATTTATATTTTTTAGTACATATAATTTGTCAACCGAAAACTTCTAATTTTATCCATACATCTCTTCCGAGCTCCGTATAAACACACCTCGTTAAATTAATTCACTATATTCCTATGAGAATTAATTTAACCAAGATTCATTACGTTCTAAGTTTTCAAATGGTCACACATACAATTAGGGTATATTCCTATCCTTCATCATATATGTCATTCTATCCATGGGCAATATACATAAAAATGCCTCTTCCAAGTTTATTTAAGTGCCACGGATCATTTTGATAAAATTCGTAAATAATCAAAAAGCATTAAGCACAGATAGAATAAACAAATCGAACGTCTTACAAATCTTTCAAAAATAATTAAAATCAAACCTTCATAAATTTAGATAAAATGCAACCCTAGAAAAATTAAATTACTTCATTAATTAAAATTAAAATTATAACAGTTAAGGAATTTCGAATAAGAACACAAAGAAAATTAAAATCATTTCGGATCGTAAATATTTGGCACACGTAGAACACAACAGAAGCCAAAAATGGCTTCTGCGTGTTCCATAGTCCAGCCCTAAATACTACTAAAAATCCCAAACTCTCAACTCCAAAAAGAACTCATCCTATCCCCTATTTATAACATCAAATTTCTAAAACAAATACATTTAAAAATATATTTTTTAATACACGCGGGGGACAACTATGCATGGGGAAATTAATTTAACAATACGCGTAGGGGGACAAACTTGTATCGAAAATGCTAAATTGGGAACGTGCGTGCCGCTGTTTCTCTTTCAATACACTCTACCACGTGTTGTGATATAATACGCTGAAATCTAAAGTGCGACACCTGGTAGCATATCATTGGATATCAAGGACGGGCGCACGTAGAATTGCTGCACGGGATTTGGGCACGAGAAACGTGGGGGACAACTGCTGGAAAGCATGCGTGATTCTGCATTTTTGCACTCACCAAAACATTGACACGTGTCAGAATATGATTAGATAAAATATAAAGTGGAGCACGTGGCAGTTTTCTATTAGTTGTATAATCGGGCGCTTGTGGAAACGACCGCACTAGATTATGCCTTGAAAATGGGTCAGACATGTGGGTCCCAATCTACACACCGACCTGCGCGGAAGGTAGGCCCCACTCGGGCAGCGAACAGCGTGAAAGACAGAGAAACCTGCACCCAAGCGAGTTGGTCGGGTCTGATAGAGACGCGCGAATCATAGCTATCTCATCTCTGATTGGACGGTCCACATTGTGCTATTGGTTTATGGCGCGTGGTTTCTTCTCACCTGCGCAGAAATGTAAACTTTAATTAATTGCATTTTGAACCACAAATTTAATTCAAATTACATTTTAAAACTTTCTTTAATTACATTAAAGCCATTTTCTAAATTAAATTAAATTTTAAACTTTCAATAATTAAAATTAAGCCCGATTTTAATTTAAATTATATTTTCGACTTTTATAAATTGCAATTAGGCACTTATTTATTTGAAATTATATTTTTGGACACAAATTTGCAATTAAGTACGTTTTCAATACAAATTATTTAATTTTCATAAAATATATGAAAAACAGTAAATACTAATTTATTTAACTATAATGAACTAAAAATGTAAAGAACATAGCAATTATAATTAATAAAATAGGTGAAAATAACTATATAAAATACAATTATCAATGAGGATTATGAAACTTGTCTTGAAAATTTTAAAAGATTTAATATGTTATTAGATATCTACACATATTATATTAAAACTATCACAAGTATCATAGACCATCCTATTTCAAGGACATTATGAGACTATTTTAGTCAAAAATATGTAAGAATAGATGAAGAGGAATTCAACAACCTAATGTTTGGATACTACTTATTTGAAGATTATAAGTACACTATATATTTACACAAGATAAACCTATTTTTATGCTGCGAATATTACAAAATAATATGCATTCAACACATATGATTTATCAAGATAATACTCTATGAACATCAAATCATTAGTACATAAATTAGAACTATTAGATTTAACAAACAAAAGAATAATTTTTAATTTTTAAAAACAATCAATAGATTCAGGATTAGAAATAAGTAATCAACATAATGAAGAACATAATATATTATACAATTGTAATGAATATAGAAGAAAATTAGATTTATACCAACAAATAATAAGTTTTTTAAACAAATTATTGCCTTCCATATCAACTATGTCAATTTTAACCCCTGGTTAAAAATGTGTATCGATTTACAAAAATTGTATCATAGTCAAGGAATAGTATTCTAAATAGTAATGGATGCAAAATTAACGTCATTAGGATCTAAGGGCATTTTAGATATTTTATAAATCTTGAGGACATAAGTAAAGATATGTTAAACCCCAGAGGTATTTGAGATATTATCCCTTTAAAATAGAGTTGTTTGCTAGTGGAAATTAATGCAATGATCCTAGGATACGTTAGTTAATGAGTGATGACATGTTTATAGTTTATATGGTTTTTGTTTGATTTTATAAGAAGAGGGTAATGAAGAGAACAAATTGGTGATGATATTTCACATCCTTTGTGGAATGATAAATATGAATTGTGTGAAATAGTACACAAGTATACGTATTATAAATAAATAATATAATAAAAAAAATACCGTTCCACGAAGATTATGTTATTATAAACTAATTTTAAAACTAAAAAAGAAATAAATATAAACTTTTTGTGTTTTGAAAAAGAAAAATTAAAAGAACTAAAAATAAAAATAATGAGCAGTAATTAATTAACTCTAAATTAACAATAAAAAGATATATGAGAAAATATCTAAGAATATTTTATCCTTTAATTTTCTAAGCATGTGAATCACTAAAATCCTCCCATTATTACCAATTAATTACATTATCTATTGAATTTAACCTAGCATGTATTTCTCTCTCAAGTAAACTACACAATATATAGTAATTAATCTAATCACAGTATCATCTTAATTAAATTGCATACTACTCATTAAATAATTAAATAATTTTCTCAAGATAAATAATCATATATCTCTGCTTAGAAACTATACATGTTTAATCAAAACAAATAATTAAATAATTCTCTTAAATCTAATTAACTGTCTCTATAAATCAACTATTAGTCAAACAATTAATAACAAAAAAATAAAATAAAATAATATAATTGAATTGAAATCATATTTGGGGTAAAAATATTATATCATCACATATAGAAAATTGGGTTCATAAGACCTCTAAATTAATAAATTAGCTAGACATAATTTTATTCATAAAGTTCAGATTATTCATAAAGAAAGACATGAAAATTGATAAAGAAATAAGAACAATAAATACAATCAATCTCTTGAATTATAGCACCAATCTCCTCTTGAATCTCCATCAAATTGTATCTCCTTTTAATTTTTTTATGTATTTTTCTCTATTCTTAGCATAAAAAATTTATAAAAAATTGTAGATTTGGCTATTAGGATTTTTGATCCAATTAGGGGATTAAATTAGGCTCTAATAGAATCTGGACCATCATATTAGCTTCAAATCAAAGGCTGAGATGGAAAAAAGGGAATTAAATAATGTTAGTCAATAGGATTACGACATGTGGTGGGGAACAAACACAAGCCCAATCAACATGCGATGCATGGAAAGATAGCCTAGTTCTGGTTAGAGCGTACTGATTCAGCACCATGTGGCACACTGTGATTCATTGATCCAGATTGTGTAGTGCCCTACTAAAATGAACAAACGAATTCCATGACGACCCGTTGCACACTCTTTAATCACTCGACAAAACTCAAAATGAATGATGTGTCAGTAGGTGGCAACGTCTGTATCACCTAGTACACCCGGCATGCTCCAATTGGCTACCATTTTACTTATATGGCATCCACATGGCGACAAATGGTCAATTATACACATGGAGTTCCAATTGGATTCTCTTTGCTTGTGTGGAATCCATGTCGTGATGAATGGTTAGCTATACATGTGTCGCGCTCTTATTGGCTCCATTGCTTGCATTATGTCAACGAGTCATGTTCTAATTATTCCTACATTAAAAAATCCAGAAAATTTCTGAAAATATATTTTCATCCCTTTTCACTAGAAAGTTCATATTTTAATATTTTTAACCACAAAAGTACTACTTATTGAATAAAACAAACAATTATTAAGTCGAAAAGTGCACTGATGACTCTACTTTTATAGAGTTATTATACCCCCAAACTTAACTCTTTGTTTTCCCTCAAGTAATGTCGAGTCTACCTTGATAAACTGACATGATAGTATATTCATAAATATATATCTATTAATACATGCATATTTAGCAAAAAAATTCCCCCTTAAAATTCGTATAATTCTATGACAAAGAGGTTCACATATTTCTCAATTAACATTCCATCAATAAAAAGATATGCAAGGTTTTTGTCAAATTGATTCATGTGTGTGTTGCACATCACATCATTCAATGCACTTATGAAATCAACCTATATGAGCATGCTAATCAATTAAATCTTCGAACAAATTTCATAAGTCTTTTTCATATCCCTCTCCACTAATATAAATATTCACTTAGCTAAAGATTAATGAGGGCTTTGCATGCTTGTAATGTAAGGCTTAGATGAGGGTTGATAAATGAAGACACACTCTTTCCACATCTTAGCTTTCTTTGTAATAATCATGCACTTTTTAACTACAATTGAGCTTTTACTCATTTTTTGCTTTGGACATGTCTAGTACATTGAAATATGTAAGAAAGATGATCTTGTCTACTTTTACTAGCACATCTTCTACCATACCCCAGGGTCGCTTAATTGATCTATCTGTCATTTGTAATGTTACTAAACTGGGTTTGGCTTTACCAACACCCAATCTCTTGAATACTGATAATGACATAAGGTTAATGCTTGATTATAAGTCATATAGTGCTTTCTCAAAGTTCATGTTCCCAATTATGCAAGGAATCTCAAAGCTATTCAGATCTTTCAACTTTTGGGATATTTTTCTAGCCAAGATGACACTACAATATGCAGTCAAGGTTATTGTTTCACTATCTCCAAGCCTCTTTTTCCTAGACATGATATCCTTCTGAAATTTGGCATAAGAAGGCATTAGTTTAAGTAAGTCTACAAATGGTATATGTATATGTAGCTTCTTAAAGACATCCAGAAATTTTAAAAATTGTGTATCTAACTCTTGGTTTTGTAGTCTTTGAGGGTAAGGAATAGTGGGCTTGTATTTTGGTTGAATTATTTCATTTTCAGTGCTCGTTTATCTACTTATTCCTCCTCATCCTTTCTAGCTTTATGTTCCTCCTCATCCTTTTGAGCCTCATGTTCCTCCTCTAAATTTTACCACTTCTTAAGGCTATAATCTTTCAATGCTCCTTACCTTCTCCTCTTGGGTTTATAATATGTCACTTGGAAGGTTACCTTAAGCCCTTTAACTTATGGCCTAGGCAATTTTCCTCATTTGGGTCTCTAAATTTTGAATTGAAGCCTCTTAAGTGGACAATTTTGTATTTATTGATTGGTTGAAGTCTTTCATCATCTCTATTAAATCATTTGCATTGTCCTCGATAGATGGCTTCTTCTCTTGGGCTTGTGATTGTTGTGGTTGTTGAAAACTAGGTGGTAACGGTTGAATTGATTACCACCTTGATTGTCTTTATTACTCCAAGAGAAATTTGGATGATATCTCCATCCTGGGTTATATGTGTTTGAGTATGAATTATTGTTTCGGTTCATAATACCCATTTATCATGTTGTTTCAGTATTATTTGGACAATTATCAAACAAATGAGCTCCCCCATTAAATACATAGAACACCCTTAAATCTTGGTCCTGGTTTATACTCACTGGCGAGTTTTGAGCCTTCAAAAACCCACCAAAGATGACACTTGAGCCATAAGTTTCATGATATCATGTACCTCATGCACTCTAGCTACTCTTCTTGTGGCTGCCATTCTGTCCATTGGCCATTGATAATTATTGCTAGCCATTTTCTCAAGTAAATCATAAGCTTGATTATAAGATTTGGCTAGCAAAGCTCCATTAGTATATACATCAACAATGGTTCTTATTTGAGCATTGAAATCATTGTAGAAAGTCTCCATTTGGATTCAATGAGAGATACCATGGTAAGGACACTTTCTTAGCAATTATTTGAATCTTTTACATGCTTCATATAAAGATTCCCCTTCGATTTATTAGTAAGAGGTAATATCATTCCCAAGCTTGGCATTCTTTGTTGGTGGGAAATATTTCATCAAGAATTTTTCTGCCAAATCATTCCAAGTTATAATAGAATTAGGTGGCAAATATTTTAGCCAATCTATAGCATGGTCTCACAAAAAGTAAGGAAACAATCTAAGCCTAAACGTCTCCTCGATCACACCGTTGAATTTGAATGAATCTCCAACTTCTATAAACAATTTAAGATGTAAATGAGGATCCTTTGTTGGTAATCTACTGAATTGTCGAACTACTTGTAATATTTGAAACATCATTAGTTTTAATTCAAACTGATTATCTTGAATATTTGGCCTTGTAATACTTGGATTCGGCCATTCCAATATAGGTAATGTATATTCATTCTTAGTTTTATCCTTATCATCTATTAAAGGTATTTGGTTGTTCAAGTTTAATTGATCATTATTTATTTCTAATGGATTAGTCATTTCTTTCAATTAGATGACAATTTGTTGTTTTCTTATTTATCTTAAAGTATGTTCGATTTCGCGATTTAAAGGCAAAATTTCTTCCTTATAGACTTTACTCATGCAATAAAGTCAAATATATTTCTCAAAGCACTAAAAGAAATTTCAAAATTAAAAATAAATAACTAAATAAATAAATTAAGATTAAAATTATGAAAAATAAATAAATAAAATAAGCTAAAAATTAATTTCTAATATTTATAATCCTCGATAACGGCGTTAAAAACTTGTTCGACACGAATTGTGTGCAATGATACACAAGTATACTTTTTGCAAAAGAGTAATTTAATAATAAGAAAATATCGTTGCGAGAAGATTATGTTATTATACACTAATTTTAAAACTAATAAAGAAATAAAGATCATTTTTTGTGTTTTGAGAAAGCAAAATTAAAAGAACTAAAAATAAATAATGGTAATTAATTAACTCTAAATTAACAATAAGAAGATATATGAGGAAATATCTAAAAATAATTAATCTTATAATTTTCTAAGCACGTGAATCACTAAAATCCCCCCCAAGATAATTACCAATTAATTCATGATTAATTCAATTAAACCTATCATACTAAAATCCCCCAAGATAATTACCAATCAATTCATGATTAATTCAATTACACCTATCATGTATTTCGCTCTCAAGTAAAGTACACATCATTTAGTAATTAACCTAACTATATTATTGAGTTCATAAGACCCCTATATTGATAAATTAACTAGACATAATTGTATTCATAAAACTCAAATTTCTCATAAAAAATACATGAAAATTGATAAAAAAAATAGAAGAGGAAGAATAAATACAAACAATCTCTTGAATTGTAGTATCGATCTCCTTTTTAATCTCTACTAAATTGTATCTTCTTTTAAACTTTTTTTGAATTTTTCTCTCATCTTGGCCCCAAAAATTGATAAAAAATTATAAATTTGGCTATTAGGGTTTTTGATGCAATTAGGAGGTTATATTAGGCTTACATGAAATCTAGACCGTCAAATCAACTTCAGATCAAGGGTTGAGATAAAAAAAGAAAATTAAACATGGGATCGCGACACGTGGTAGGGGAGAAACATGGGATCAATCAGCGTGCGATGCATGGTAGGGAAAATTGGTTTTGGCCAAGTGTGCAGAGTCAGCATGATATGGCATGCTATGATTCGCTGATCAAGATTGCACAGAACCCTAGTGGAACAAAAGGACGAACCCTATGACAACACGTGGCACACTCTTTGACAGATTAGCAAAACTTGGAATGAATGCCATGTCGACATATGGCAACACGTGCATCACCTCGTACATGCAGTGATCTCCGATTGGCTTCTCTTTGCTTGAGTGGCATGCATGTGGTGACAATTGGTCAACTGTACACGCGAAGCATTCCGATTGGCTCCCCTTTCTTACTTTGCATCCATATGTCCTATTTTGATTGGTATAGTGTTAAAAAATCCATAAAAAAAATTTATAAAATTTTGGAAAAATATATTTTCATCACTTTTCACTAGAAAGTTTATAATTTAATATTTTTAACCCAAAAATACTACTTATTGAATAAAACGAACAAATATTAAACCGAAAACTATACTGATAACTCTAATTTCATAGCGTTATCAATAGTAGAACTCCGTTTTGTTAAGTTCAACAGTTTTATTATAAATAAAACCTTACAGCTTTTCTTCCTTTCCCTATCGAAAATGCATTAATACAATGTAAATGTTTATTGGTCTTGAGTTTCTTAGGAAATTCGTTTCTTTTATATGATGGAAGACATGTCTCCAATACACCAAGGAAGGTGCTAAAGTACCAATTTTGTAAGTTTTAAAAAATGCAACAACTGTGACCCAATCACTTGGTTATGGACATGCAACTAGCGAGGTAATGTAGTAGTACTACCTTTGTGTATGTACAAAACGTAGTTACATAGGTTGAAGTTTAAGAGGTTGTTGTGTATTCATACAAATTATGCATGACAAGCTCTATTGATTGCATCTTTCTAGTTCTTGCACTATGAAGGTTGCATTTGCCAGAAGAACAAGCATACAACTCATACAAATTATGCATGACAAGCTCTTGTTGGAAAAAAAATAATGTTTATAAAAAACTAGTGAAGCCAATTTTTAGCCTTGTCCCACATTGTTTTTTTATATTACTTAGAAGATGTATAAATAGTAAAGAGTTGCCTATTGGGATTGGGCCCCAAGGGGTACCCACTATTTTTAGAAGGGGAGAGAAGACCTAGGCAAATGTGAAACCACATGCACGCGCTCGCGCCGTCACTGACGTTCGTCCGACCGACCAACCGACCATGCCGAGCCAAGTACGAGTCCGAGTGCATGTGCGTGTGTGTAAGGTGAGGTGGCGTTCTATTTTTTGGAAAAAAAATTATTAAAATACTTTTCCACTAAAAAATGGTTGTTACATTTACTCTGAAAAAATAGCCGTTATTTTCTTTTACTCAGAATATGGCCGTTGTATTCTTTTACTCATATTGTGACCGTTAAATGGTCGTTACTCTTCTTTACTCAAAAAAATGGCCGTTACTCTTCTTTACTCAGAAAAATTGTTGTTACACTCTATATCCCCAAATATTACCGTTATTATCATAATGGCCACACAGTTTCTGAAACCTATAAATAGAGGGCCTTAGCTTTCAGTTTCTACATGATAATGTGCAAACTCATCTCACTAAGAAAAAGAAGAAGATCCTAAATTACTTTTGAGTTTTCCGAGAAACAAAATTTTATCAGTGTAGCATTTTGATCTTTATCAATGTAGTCAAGTTCTGAGACAAAAAAAAGATTCTGGGCTACTTTATCCTAGGGACGATGGGGTTGTATTTTCTTGCACAAATTTGGGCAGAGTCGTGAAACATCTTAAAGAGAGCGACCTATTCCTCGACTCAACCCAAGTAGTTCATTTCAGGTTATCGTTAATATTGCTCCAAGACTATTTTAACGTACTTGTATAAAAAATTATAAGACATTTACTATCTGCCATGTTAATGAGTGCTCAAAAAGCACTAAAATTACCAAGATTTTATGCTCATTAATTGATTAAAAATATATATATTTATATGTTTTATCATATATTTATATAAATTTGTCTTTTTCGGAATCACGGGTATTTTTATTGTTTTTCAGGTATTTTCGCTTAAAAACGTAACTTAAAGACTCAAAGAGGAATACTAGAAGCAATACATCAGAATTATATTACTAAATAAATGGGGAAAGGTCAACAAATATGGAAAAAATTGGACAAAATGGGTCGAAAAGGTCAAAAATGTCAAAAAGGAGAAAATCGCGCCGGAAGCCCATCCCGTGCGCGTGCGCGCGCCGAGCTACGCGCGGCTCTGTGTATCGTTTCATCCGCAGACTTTTCCCTCCAAGACGCCGACGCCATTTCGCCCCATTTTTCACGTGCGGCCTACGATGTCATCAAGGCGTCATCAATGACCTCACCATGTCCATTACACGTTTTTACATTTTTAAACATTTTTTTACTCATTTTTTCTCTCCATCCTCACCTATAAATACCCCCCTTCCCTTCACTTCAAAAACACACCTCAAAACACACTTCTCTCTTCTTTCTTTCTCTCCATTTCTTAGTTTTTAGTTTTAGCTAGTTTCTCTTAGTTTTAGAGTTCTTCCCTTTTTGGGAAGAACTAGTTATGTTTTTTTTGTAATTTATTAGCTTTTTGATTCAATAAATGGGAGTGCAAATTCCATTTGGAGGTTTTCTAGCAACGGGAATGGCATCGAAGTACTGTAAGGATTTTATTTTCTTTGCAGTTATTTTTTATGCTTTATTCTTACATGTTATATTTAATTTGTCTGTGATTAAATTTAACTGTGCTAGCTGTTTGTAAAAATGATATAATAATAACTTTTAATTTATTATTCAAACTTTTAAAAACGAAATTAAATCCTAAACATCCTGTCACGATATTTTGGGGTTTTTGTGTTTTTAATCTAATTACAGAAAATTAAACATAGATTCAATAAACATTCATGCAAATTTTATCTTTTATAAATAGTGGAGTATTTATGGATATAATAACTAAGTTAATTATGCTTACTCATATTATTTAGGTTATTAAAGATATGAATTGATATTTATTGATTCTCCCTTTTTTGTATTAATATCACCTTTGGTGGGGTTAGATATTTTTTGTTAACTAAACAAATCAATTAACACCTATGGGTGGGGTTGATAACTAATTTGGTTAATTAAATTAATTCCTTTTTCTAAGAGATTGAAAATGAACCATTTAAAAACCACCTTTGGTGGGGTTAGACAGTTTAAACTTTATTCAATGTGTCCAAATTAAACCTAAGAATTTAGTTATCCGAGTACTAACTTTCAAGTTTTAAAACTACTACTGAAAACATGTTGTCAATACATTTTCAGATAATAATTCTTATAAAAACTTTTGAAATAGAGCTTCACTCTAACTACCGGGAGATTGTACCAACAAATAAAAGAGTACTACTCTAAATCAGACCGGATAACTAAACCTTAAAATCTAATTTTCAGATTTAAGTTTGTAATGAAAAATAATATATTTCTCTCTAACATTCTTAATATAAAATCTTGAATAAAAATAAAATCAATTCATTTTAGAGATTTTTACCTATTTAATATTTCGCAAGCATAACAACGTTATTATTATATCATTTTTACAAATAGCTAGCACAGTTAAATTTAATCACAGACAAATTAAATATAACATGTAAGAATAAAGCATAAAAAATAACTGCAAAGAAAATAAAATCCTTACAGTACTTCGATGCCATTCCCGTTGCTAGAAAACCTCCAAACGGAATTTGCACTCCCATTTATTGAATCAAAAAGCTAATAAATTACAAAAAACATAACTAGTTCTTCCCAAAAAGGGAAGAACTCTAAAACTAAGAGAAACTAGCTAAAACATAAGAAAAACTAGCTAAAACTAAAAACTAAGAAATGGAGAGAAAGAAAGAAGAGAGAAGTGTGTTTTGAGGTGTGTTTTTGAAGTGAAGGGAAGGGGAGTATTTATAGGTGAGGATGGAGAGAAAAAATGAGTAAAAAAATGTTAAAAAAATGTTAAAAAAATGTAAAAACGCGTAATGGACATGGTGAGGTCATTGATGACGTCATCATGACGTCATGGGGGTGGCTGCACGTGAAAAATGGGGCGAAATGGCGTCGGCGCGCGGAGTAGCCGGGCGCGCGGCGTGCGTGGATGAACGATACAGCCGCCTGCTGAGCCGGCGCGGACGGGGTTGCTCCGGGCACGATTTTCTCCTTTTTGACATTTTTGACCTTTTCGACCCATTTTGTCCAATTTTTTCCATATTTATTGACCTTTCCCCATTTATTTAGTAATATAATTCTGATGTATTGCTTCCAGTATTCCTCTTTGAGTCTTTAAGTTACGTTTTTAAGCGAAAATACCTGAAAAACAATAAAAATACCCGTGATTCCGAAAAAGACAAATTTATATAAATATATGATAAAACATATAAATATATATATTTTTAATCAATTAATGAGCATAAAATCATGGTAATTTTAGTGCTTTTTGAGCACTCATCACATGTCTGATGAAATGCTAACTGCTGATCTTAACAAACCATTCCGTTTTGAGGGACTACACTTTAAAAGATGGAGACAAAAAATGTTATTTTTCTTAACCATGAAAAAAATTGTTTATGCTCTTACTACTAAAAAACCAATACTGTCTAATCCTTCTACTGAAGTTGCAACTAAGGATTTAGACACATGGATGGAAAATGATTTTCTATGCAAAAAATTTATTCTTAATGGTTTAGCTAATGACTTGTATGATTATTATAAATCTGATAAGTCTGCTAAGGAAATTTAGGAAGCACTTCAAATGAAGTACGACACTAAGGAAGCTGGAACTAAGAAGTATGCTATCAGTAGATACATGAAGTTTCAAATGATTGATGGAAAATCAGTGGAAGCTCAATAACACGAACTGTAGAAAATATCACACGAAATAACTTCTGAAGGTATGAATTTAGATGAACAATTTCAAGTAGCTATTATTATAGATAAATTATCCCTTGCTTGGAAAGATTTTAAGAATACACTTAGGCATAAAACTAAGGAATTTTCTTTAGAAAGTCTTATAACCCGTTTAAGAATAGAAGAAGAAGCCTAAAAACAAGACCAAAGAGATGAAGTACTCATCGTCTCAAACAACAGTACCAATAAGAAACCCTCCTTTGTAATTTTGAAACCTAAAGATAGAAATATGAAAATTCAGAATCATAATAATAACCAAAACTGCAACCACCAAAATAGAAACAAAAACTATCCTCCCTAGAATGGACCTCAACCCCCTTATCGAATAACACATTCATATGTTATAGTTTTAACAGATCTAATCAATTAGCTAGGAACTACCGGAACAGGAATCATCCTGCCCCACAGGCAAACCTTACCGAAGATAAACTTATTGCTATGATATCTGCAGTCAATTTTGTTGGTGGATCCGAGGGGTGGTGGGTGGACATTGGTACTTCTCTCCATGTTTGCTATGATCAAGGCATGTTCAAGTCCTATTCTGATTTTGAGGATAAGAAAGTGTTGTTGGGCGACTCCCACTTCACTAAAGTTGCTGGTACTTGTGAAGTGGTATTAAAGTTTACCTTTCGAACTTTATCATCTTGAAGGATGTCCTGCATACTCCAGAAATGAGAAAGAACTTAGTTTCAGGCTATCTTTTTAATAAAGCTGGGTTTACTCAAACTATAGGGGCTGATTTATATACTATAACTAAAAATAATATATTTGTTGGAAAAGGGTATGCCATTGATGGCATGTTTAAATTAAATGTTAAAATCAATAAAACTTCTTCTTCTGTTTATATGTTGAGTTCTTTTAATATTTGGCATGCTAGACTTTATCATCTTAATAAACGTATAATCAAGAACATGAGTACCTTAGAACTAATTCCTAAACTATCTTTGAGTGATTTTGAAAAATGTGATTTTTGTAATCAAGCTAAAATAACCAAAATTTCACAAAAATCAATAGTTAGAGAATCTGAACCTTTAGAATTAATACACTCTGACATATGTGAACTTGATGGAAATTTAACAAGAAATGGAAAACACTATTTTATAACTTTTATATATGATTGTTCAGATTACACTTGTGTATATCTAATGAAACATAAAAGTGAAGCATTTGACATGTTTAAAATATTTATGACTGAGATTGAGAATCAACTTAACAGAAAAATAAAAAGGTTTCGAAGTGATAGAGGCACCGAATATGATTCCAATATCTTCAATGATTTTTATAAAACTCATGAAAAAATTGCACCTTATTCTCCTGAAATGAATGGCAAAGCTGAAAGAAAAAATAGAGCTTTTACTGAATCAATTGTTGTAATTTTATTAAACTCTGGTGCTGCTTTCCATTGGTGGGGAGAAATTTTGTTAACTGTTTGATATATGCTAAATAGAGTGCCTAAATCTACAAGTAAAATTTCACCATATGAAATTTTGAAAAATAAGAAACCTAATTTAACTTATTTTAAAACTTGGAGTTGGTTAGCCTATGTTAGGATCCCTGATCCTAAAAGAAATAAACTTGCTAGTAAAGCATATAAATATGTATTCATAGGATACGTTATGAATAGTAAAGCTTATAAATTCTATGACTTAAATAATCATGTAGTTATAGAATCAAATGATGCTGACTTCTATGAACATAGGTTTTCGTTTAAATTAAAAAATAGTAGGGGCTCGTCTTCTAGTAGTTTACCCATAACTAGAACTAGTGAACAAAATGAGAAATTAAACACTGAAATTAGGAGAAGTAAACGAGCTCGAACCCTTAAGGATTTTGGGTATGATTTTTATGCTTATACCTTAGAGGAAGATCCCCAAACTCTTAAAGAAGCATTATCTTCTTTAGATGCCAACTTATGGGAAGAAGCCATAAATGATGAAATGGACTCTCTTGATTATAATAAGACTTGGCATTTAGTTGACTTACCTTCTGGTTGCAAAACCATTGGATGTAAGTGGATACTAAAGAAGAAATTAAAACCCGATGGTACTATTGAAAAGTACAAAGCTCGTCTAGTAGTTAAAGGGTGTAGGCAAAGGGAAAATGTATATTTCTTTGATACCTTTTCACCAGTCACACGAATAACTTCCATACATGTATTTTTTTCTCTTGTTGCTATCCATGATTTAGTAGTGCACCAAATGGATGTTAAAACTGCTTTCTTAAATGGTGACTTAGAAGAAAAAAATTATATGGACCAACCTGAAGGTTTTGTTATCCCAGGTCAAGAAAATAAAGTTTGTAAACTAGATAAATCCCTTTATGGTCTAAAACAAGCACCTAAGTAATGGCATGAAAAATTTGATAATCTAGTTATCTCACATGGATTCAAAATAAATGAAAGTGACAAATGCATTTATTATAAATTAGAAGATAACATTTGCATTATTATATGTTTATATGTGGATGACATGCTTATTTTTGGATCAAATATTCATGTTGTGAATAATGTGAAAACTTTGTTAAGTGCTAACTTTGATATGAAAGATCTCGGAGAAGCAAATGTAATCCTTGGTATAAAGATTACTAGGTCTGAAAAGGGAATTTCTCTAAATCAATCTCATTACATTGAGAAGATCTTAAAGAAATATAATTAATTTAACTGCAAACCTGCATGTACTATTTATGATCCTAGTGTAAAGTTGTTCAAGAACACTGGAGACGGTGTTAGACAAATTAAGTATGCAAGCATCATTGGTAGCTTATGTTATGCTACTAATTGCACTAGACCAGACATAGATTATGTTATGGGACTACTATATAGGTTTACCAGTAGACCTAGTGTAAAGCATTGGAATTCTATTGAAAGGGTTATGAGATACCTTAAGAGAACTATGTACCTTGGATTACATTATAAAAAGTTTCCCGTTGTTCTAGAAGGATACAACGATGCAGATTGGAACACTTTATCAAAAGACTTCAAAGAAACTAGTGGCTATATATTTAACATAGCTGGTGGAGCTATTTCTTGGAAGTCTAAGAAACAAACAATATTGGCTCAATCTACAATGGAGTCTAAAATGATAGCACTAGCCATTTCTAGTGAAGAAGCATGTTGGTTAAGAAGTATGTTAGCTGAGATCCTTTTATGAGAAATACCGATACAAGTTGTCTTGATCCATTACGATAGTATCGTCGCTATTGCAAAGATTCAGAACCGTTACTACAATGGCAAGAGATGATAGATACGTCGTAAGCATAGTACTGTTAGAGAATTTCTCTCTACAGGAGCTATAAGAGTGGATCATATACGTTCTGATGAAAATTTGGCAGATCCTTTGATGAAAATATTATCAAGAGAGAAGTTTTTCAAAACCTCAAAAGGAATGGGACTAATTCCCTTAGAATGAAGAGTCACTCATGATGGTAACCCAACTTATAGACTGGAGATACCAAGAAATAAGTTCAAATGGTAATAACAAGTCATACAGTGATATGAGATGAATCATGCTATTTTGAAATCCCATTCTATATTGTTAGAAGCATGAAGTCCATAAGCGTTAGAAAAGGATGAGTTAATTGTTAAACTCTTAATGAGTTCTATACTTTATGTGGGTCGAAGTACATAGCTACAAGAGTGTTCTTGATAAACCCACCTATGTGAATATGGAAGTGTGGCCACTTCCTATGGAAATATTTTGGGCAAAATTTACTAGAAGGTTCACTATACTGGGATACACGTGCATGGTTGTAAAGCACGGGTTTTTCAAACTACACCTTGGAAAGGTTGTGTGTATAATGTTTTTAGAGATAGAGTTAAAACTACGAGTTACTCTAGTATATTCTAAAGCATCAATACTATGCAAAGGTTCAAGTCGATAGACACCTTTTGCTTATGCACAATCTTATATTTTTAATTGATTGGTTGCTCGATGAAAATTATTTTTATATAAAATTCAGGTGGGGGATTATTGAAAAAAAATGAATGTTTATAAAAAACTAGTGAACCAATTTTTAGCCTTGTCTCACATTGCTTTTTTACATTACTTAGAAGATATGTAAATAGTAAAGAGTTGGCTATTGGGATTGGGCCCCAAAGGGTACCCACTTTTCTGGAAGGAGAGAGGAACTAGGCAAATGTGATACCACATGCGCACGTGCATACGCTCGCGCCGCCGCCGCCGTTCATCCGACTAGCTGGCCAGTCGTGCCGAGCCGAGCCGAGTCTGAGTCCGAGTGCATATGCGTGTGCGTCAGGTGAGGTGGCATTCTATTTTTTGGAAAAAAAATTATTAAAATACTTTTCCACTCAAAAATGGTTGTTACATTTACTCAGAAAAAATAGTCTTTATTTTCTTTTACTCAAAATATGGCCGTTATTTTCTTTTACTCAGAATATGACCATTAAATGGTCGTTACTCTTCTTTACTCAAAAAATGGCCGTTACTCTTCTTTACTCAGAAAAATGGTTGTTACGCTCTCCATCCCCAGACATTATCATTATTATCATAATGGCCACACGGTTTCTGAAACCTATAAATAGAGGGCCTCAGCTCTCAGTTTTTACACAACAATCTGCAAACTCATCTCACTAAGAAAAAATTCTCTTAGAAAGAAAAAGAAGAAGATCCTAAATTACTTTTGAGATTTCCAAGCAACAAATTTTACAGGTGTAGTATTCCGGTCTTCATCAATACAATGAAGTTTCGAAACAGGAAAAACAAATATTCTGGGTTATTTTATCCTAGGGACGACGGGGCTGTATTTGCTTACACAAATTTGGGCAGAGCCACGAAACATCTTAAAGAGAGCGATCTAGTCCGTGACTCAACCCAAACAGTTTATTTCAAGCTATTGGTAATATTGTTCTAACATTACTTTAACGTACTTGTATCAACAGCTATATTGATCGCATCTTTCTAGTTCTTGCAATGTGAAGGTTGCACTTGCCAGGGATTTGCTCCGAAAATGCTTAATCATGTTTTGCTCCTCTTCTGGCAGATTTTTGCTTAGACAATACGAATTTCTACATGCAAGAAAATCATGATCATATGTTACAGATGGAGTAATAAGTTTGGTTATACGACGTGCATTAAGTGACAGGTTCGAAAACGAGGGAAAGAGGAAGATGAGGAGGGCATAAAACAGTCAGCTACCATTTGACCAAATTTGTCCTGCTTTCTGGCCATAGAATTTTCACATTTTTTCTTGACAAACCTCACAACCAAACTGAGCAAAATTAAATCTAGTGTGCATAATCAAGTTGTGACTGCTCTTTCTGACCTCTGACCTTTTTTTTTCAAAAGAGAAACTTCATTACTTAATATACCAAGTACAAGAGCAAAAATTTATTTAAATCTATATAAACTATATAATAAAAACTATACGCATAGGTTAATAGTCCAACCAATTTTAACAATCTAAATGGTTCTCTTCTGGTTCCCTTTATAGCAAAGAGAAAGAAGTAGTGTTATGCATCCGTATAGATTTATGTCAACTTCCATTGTACTAGAGTGCAACTAATTTTTATTTTCTAGCAAAAATATAATCTTGAATTAGAGATGATAGAAAACCTTGCATTCATGAGTATCCTATGCCAAGCTATCTTATTTGGCTCAAACATCAAGTATTGTTTTATTTTGATATTTTTCATCAGTGTATCCAAACAATTATATCTGTAGGTTGAGCTTTAGCTGTCTAACTAGCAACCTTTTTGAACTTATCACAATTAGGCTATAAGCTACAACAACTATGATTATGGGAGTATAATCAAAGTTGTATTTTCCACTACCAATAATTGAATATTTCCCTCTTTCAAACACCTTATTCTACAGGTTAGTAAACATAAAATAGCATCTTCTGTCTATTTGCATGGCTAGCATGCTCTTAATTGTAGATTATTACAAGTCTTGAAATTATGATTGATAGAATATTGAGAAGAAGAATCTATTGACCGATAGATTTATTAAAAGAAGACATTGTCCATAATCAGAGCATAAACTGATGAAGATTTGAAAACTAAGCAGAAAGTAGGATCATTTGTAGAGTTATTTATTGTCATTGAACAAAACAAAAACCAACAAATAGAAAGAGATAAAGAGAGGAGTTGGATGAAATCAAAGAGATAAGAGTAATGAAAACGAGCCAACACTTAGTTGGAGTAGGAAAACTAGAAAGCGTGAGGTCTCTTGGTTGAACAAAGAGACAGCTTACTTGAACAATAGTTAAAATAACAAATTTAGCACAAAAAAAGGTTAAAATAACAAATTAAAATAAGGATAAAAGGTAGTAGGAGTCTATTACGTATGTCTAAGTGCACTTTAGAATCGTTATTACTTGGTGGGGGCAATTTACGTCCATTATTTCTTGTGAAAAGGTCATTTTGGGCCAAATTTTCAAGGCACAAATTTTATATTTTTAAAAATATTTACCTTTTTTTTTCAAAAATGATGCATAAAATATTTAAATATTTATTTTTATTCACAAATACATGGTAGTTCATTTTCAAACAACAAATATTCTTAGTAAAAAAAATATTAATAACTTTTTATTTACATATTATTAAAATTATTAATATCTTATTTAAATAACAAATTATTCATTTTTTTATAAAAAAATTATGTAATATTTTATCATATTATTGACAAAAAAAATATATAAAATAACATAATCATACATTATTTATTTTTTAATTGCATGATGAACTATGTCATTATATTCAATACTTATTCTTTCAATTGAAATTCCTATCAAATTTTAAAAGAAAAGAAAATTAAATTCAAAAAAATACCAATTAAAAATAAATATAATTTAAACATATGATAAATAATTATGTATAACATGAATTTTTTTAGTAGAGTTTTAATGCTTCAATAAATGATACAATGTTTTTTACTATTTAGTTGCTAATTAAAAAAAGAATGATAATTCTTTTAAAGATTCAATGTGAAAGAAAGAAATCAAAGTTAAAATGATAAAATGAAAGAAAGTTTACGAAGAAATGAAAATAAAAAATTGAGTAAATAATAAAAATGATTAATCAAAATAAGCATTAAGAAACCATTTTCAATATAATTTATAATTTAAAATAACAAGTAAATGAGAAATGAAAGGTTTGGTGCCTTAGTGATATCTCTTTTAATCAAAAGGTACGATATAGATTTGTATTCTTAAAATAGTATAATAGTAGTCTCCTATTTACTTTAAGATATACAAATAGTCTAATTTCATGTTTTGAATTAGAGATTTCATCATATACTTGACACATATGATATAAGTAAAGAGTAACTGTGTCATTCAGAGGTTTTGGTACCCTCTTTAACAAAAGGTACGTAAGTGAAACCATATTTTCATAACAATATACTACTAGTTCCTACATTAAATTTTAGATGTACCAGTGGTCAAAAAATAAGATTTAATTGAGAATTTCAATATGTGACGTATATATTGACAAAAAATTAAGGACAAACTTGTCTTTAAAATAATCAAAGAATAAAAAAATTCATTAAAACATTATTAACTAAAAAATCATTAGTTTAACCCCAAAATTAAACAAAATCACGAAAAACTAAGAGTGAGTCTTGGAAAAAAAACTAAAGAAATCAAATCATGTTGAAGATGATACTTTACAAGAAAAACTAGAGGATCTATGGATGACTTTGGAATAAAAACTTAGAGCTATTATTTGATACTAAAATATTTAAGTAGAAGAGAAGACTCAGATTTCAAAACCAGAAATAAGAGATATGCATTAAAAGAGTGAACACCTCCAACCAATAGAAATACCAACTAAACATACTAGTCTAGTTACAACAATGCATGTAAGAGTCCTAAAAATAGGTAGATAATATGATATAAAAATGTACATGAAAAATCATAACAAGCAACCAGTACAAAAGAAAGAGGTGAACACATTCAAGTAATTAAACTTAAAAATCACACCTCAGTTTTCTCATAAATACATCTAAAGAAAGAGGGAAGAAAGAGCGTGTAAAAAATAAACATTAAAGAGCATGAGACAAACTAAAAACATACATAAGACATACTAGGTAACAAAGAGAACAACCTAGTAAATTAGAGTAGATGTAGTCTATAAAGTATGACATTTGAATGAAATTACTACAAAAAGAAAGATCCTAAAACTTTGGTACTGTATAATAAAATCATGTGATGGGATGTTCATGTAAAAAGCTACAGAAGGAATGACGGGTTGAAGGCTCAGAGGTGGTTCATTAGTGAGACACATCTTTAAAGATGAGTTTTCCCATATGTGTGGCACGTGCAAAAATTTCCAATTAAATCTTAATTTTGGACCATTAGTGTACTTAAAATTAAATATATGGACTACTAACGTACTACTTTGAAAATCATAGTTCATATGCATAATTTTGTTAGGGGTTATATTAAAGTACATGCAAATCTCATTGTATTCGTGTTTGTGTGTTGGCTTCCAGTGTACAAAACACGATGTCTGTTTTATTTTACTCAGTGTTTTGTTTTCCTCTATGTAAGGTTAGTTACTGTAGATCAGTAATACACACACACGCACACACATTGTTAGGAACACTTTATAAGTAAGCATGTATACACACTCCAATTGTCACTTGTATTTTTTGTTCGTTCCGTGTTTGGGTATTTATGGAAAGTACTCAGAAATTTTTGGAATAAAAAAATGTGACTTTTTAGCACCTCAGCACCAAGCTCACCATCACCCTCTCCACCACCCTTGGTAAGATGGATGGTGAATCCAAATTCTATAAATACCCCACATTTCTTCTTATTTGGCATCTATAAAACTAGCAAATCTCTGTCAAATTGACATCTCATTTTTCTATTTCAAAAATCATTAATACCTTAAGTGTTGTTCGGTATTAGTGATTTATGACTGTGAGAGTAAAACCATGCTTGTGAGTGATGAGTATTCAAGAGGCTGTTTGTGAATGAATTGTATATGAGTCATGTATCGACTGGTATTTGTCCTTGTGCAACTTTTTCTTATGTGAAGAATATGTGTGGTTGTGAGCCATATGTCAGCTGCTGGTTGCATTCATGCAACATTTTCTTATTCAATTTACACTTTACTAGTCTATGGTTCTTCATGATCAAACACATGAATTGTGTTTGATCGGCCACAGAAACGGTGTGTATAATGAATATGCAAGTATACATATTGCAACAAGTAATATAATGATAAGAAAATATCGCTTACATAGAGATTATTTTGTTAGAAACTTATTTTTAAAACTAAAAAAATAAAAATCAATTTTTTCGTGTCCTTATATTTTAAGGAAGACAAATTAAAATAATTAAAAGTAAATAACAATAATTAATTAAATCAAATTTGGTAACTAAGAAGATATATGAGAAAATATCTAGGAATACTTAATCCCAAATTTTTCTAAACATGTGAATAACTAAAAGCCCCACAATATAATTATCAATTAATTACATGATCAATTAAATCTAACCTAGCATGTATTCCTATCTCAAGTAAACTACACAACATATAGTAATTAATTTAATAACATTATTATGCCAATTCAATTGCATACTACTCATTAAGTTCATCAATTATGGATCACATACATAAGAATCATGCATCTCTACCTACAAACTATGCATGTTATTTAATTAAGACAAAAAATTAAATAATTCACTCAAATCTATTTAATTGCCTCTATAGATAAATTGTTGGCCAAGAAATTAATAACATAAAAATCAAATCAAATAATATAATAAATTAAAATAATAATTGGGGTAAAATATTATATCATCACATAGTAAAAATTGGGTTCATAAGATCCCTATATTAATAAATTAACTACACATAATTGTGTCTATAAAGCTCATATTTTTCATAAATAAAGACATAAAAATTGATAAAAAAGAGTAGAAGAAGAAATAAAATCAATCTGTTAAATTGTAGTACTAATTTTCTCTTAAAGTTTCACCAAAATTGTATCTTCTTTTGAATTTTTCTATATTTTTCTCTCTTTTTAGCTTCAAAAACTAACCAAAATTATGCTAATGGCACCTCATTAGGGTTTATGGGGTAATTAGGGATCGTCATATCAGCTTTAGATCAAGGTTGATATCAAAACAAGCAAAATAAATAGCACTAGCCAATCACAATGCAACACGTGACATACGAATTTTACTGGACATTTTAGAGCACGACGCATGGTAGGGGAGATCGGTCTGAGTCAACAGAGACCGGTCTGAGTCAATGCTCGCTTAGTTAGCGCCATGCGGTGCAACATGATTTGCGGTAATAGATGGCTTGGCATACGGGTGGAACCGTTAGATGAGTATAGTGGTGACACGTGGTGTGAAGGTTTGATAGTCCTCCAAACTCAGATTGAACATCATGTCGACACGTGGCATGCGATTTTCACACCTTACACACAGTGATCTACAATTCGTTGTCCTTGCTTGTGTGGTGTCCGCATAGCTTGCCCAATTAGTTCCTCTACTTACATGGTAGGCCACATGGTAGCTTCTAATGGGCCTTGTGTTAAAAATTTCATAAAAAATCAATAAAAATTCCAAAACAATCCCAAAAAATTCCATAAATTTTATTTTTACCCATTTTCACTAAAAAGTTTATATTTTAATATTTTTAGCCCCCAAAACACTATTTATTGAATAAAATAAATAAATATTAAGTAAAAAAGTTCGCTAATGACTCTACTTTCATAAAATCATCACACCCCCAAACTTAACTCTTTGTTTGTCCTCAAATAAAGCCAAATATAACTAAATAAAATAGCATGGGTAGTATATTCATAAATATACTTCTATTAGTACATGCATATTTCATGAAAACTCTCTTAAAAGTCATACAATCCTATGATAAGGAGGTTCACATATTCATCAATCAATGTTCCATCAATAAAAGGATATGCAAGGTTTTTGAAAAATTGATTTGTGTGTGTGATGCACATGATATCATCCAATGCACTCATGAAATAGATCTATATGAGTATGCTAATCAATTTAATCTTAAAACAAGTCTCATAAGTCTATTTTTTACATCCTTCTCCACTAATATAAATATACATTTAGCTCATGATCAATAAGGAATTTACATGGTTATAATGTAAGGCTTAGGTGGGGGTCTATAAATGGAGACACTTAGGCTATTTCCATACCTTAGCTTTCTTTTGTTTCATCATGTACTTTTTAACTGTAATTGAGTTTTAACTTGATATTTCGGTGCACCCTCTTTTGTCATTTTTTTCATATTCTTTTATTCCACATCTTTTCTTTTTTTGTATTCTAACTTCACAACACCCTCAAAATTATTTTCAATTCTATTTTCTTTTTCTTTAGATGGATAATTATGTTGTGAGTTTTGCTTTTTTTTTATGGTGCATTACATTTCACCTTACTCTATAGTATAACATATGATTGCATTTTTTTTCATTTCATACAAACTAAAGGTGCAAGGATAAAGGTAATGCTTATTGGTTAGGCATAAAATGTGTCTTAAAGATATGAATGGTTCTTTGTTAGGCTCAAATGTGTGACTAAAGATATTAACAATGATTAGCTTGAAAGGCTCAATCGATCCAAATAAGGCCTAAATTATTTCTCTTGTTAAATACTATTTAGGATTTCACCTCAAGGGATGATCAAATTGATTCTAAAACTTAGTAGATCTCATCAACTCGCATAACTCACTACAAATTTTCTCTCAATAAGAACACCAAAATCAATCATGAACATGTGCATAAATATTTGAATCAATTCAATCAAAACTAGCAAGCATATCACATGATTAATGTAAATATCTTAACAAATATGTTACATTCCTTATCCTAGTCATGACAACCAATTTTTATCATTAAGTTCATATGTTTCATATCAAGCATGCATTTAGTTTTCATATATTTATCAATTTCCCTAAATCATAATTAAAAACATCCTAAAAATTAATAAAAAAAATCTTAAAAATTGAAAATGCATACTAAATACTAAAGTATAGAATGAAGTTCCCTCCTCTAAACTTAAATTACACATTGTCCCCAATGTGAATATATAAATATGAAAAGGTCAAAGGAAAGAAAAATCCCTTAGCTTTGGCACACCACATCTGTTGTTGAAATGCTCATTCTTGTTGCATCATTGCTATCCACATTTATTCACCTACAAAACAAAAACAATAAAAATATAAGTAAACTAACATTAGGTTTCCTCCAACCCAGCATCACGTTTAACGTCCTTGACTAGATAATTATATCAAGTCCTAAGGCACATCTCTTTATGTCCGTTTACTTTTGAGTTTGCTTGGAAACAGTTTGAGTCTTGATTTGTTCAATAATACTTTATGTTCTAGCTTACAAACACTATGCTCAATTCTCTTCTCATGCCATATTTATTTTTTATTTATGAACTTTTTGGCAGCTTATAACCACTCCACCGTTACTCATCCAAGTTATGTATTTCCAACATCTTTTTCATCTCTCCATTGGACTCTTTTGCTTGCCTACTTTATTGGGGATAGAAGGGTACAAGTGTGAGGTCTAAACTTATTGGCCCTTCAATTGATGGTTTGAGCTTAGATTTTATCTCAAAATTTTCCATAATTAACTTTGATACACACATGAGAGATCCATCCTCCAAAAAGTTCACACAGTCCACAATATCAACCTTTTATTCCATAGTTTCATAGTTAAAATAGGTTGAGTTGTTTTCTGGTAAGTTTATATCTTTGTTTATAGCATCATGTGTAATAGTCTTAAGTGTGGGCGACTCGAAAAATTCTTTTAATTTGTCCCCACATTCAATAACATTTATCCTTAAGCATTCATTAGCATTGTCAATATCTGGGGGTTTAGATGTTTTAAACACTTTAAACATTACTTGTTCATCTTACACTCTCTTTGTTAATTCACCTTTTTGTACATCAATGAGTGCTCTTACGGTTGCTAAGAATAAACGATCAAGTATGATAGGAATGTCATGGCCCTCCTCCATGTCTAGCACAATGAAGTCTATCGAAAAGATGAATTTGTTTATTTTTACTAGCACATCTTCTACAACACCCCGAGGTTTCTTAATTGATCTATCTATCATTTGTAATGTTACTGAAGTGGGTTTGGCTTTACCAACCCCTAATCTCTAGAAGACCGATAATGGCATAAGGTTAATGTTAGAACCCAAGTCACATAGTGCTTTCTTAAAATGGATGTCACCAATAGTATAAGGGATTCCAAAGCTACTAGAATCTTTTAGTTTTTATGGTAGTTTTCTATCAATAATGGCACGATAACCTTCAGTCAAGGTTATTGTTTCATGATCTCTAAGCCTCCTTTTATTTGATAGTATATCCTTCATGAATTTGGCACAACATTTGTTCAAGTGCCTCTATAATTGGTATTTTTATGTGTAGCTTCTTGAGGACATCTTGAAATTTTGAAAACTGGGTATCTGACTTTTGTTTTACAGTCTTTGAGGGAAAGGAATAGTGGGTTTGTAAATGATATTTTTTTTGGCTAAATAATTTCCTTTTCAATGCTCTCTTTATCCACTAAATCCTCATCATCCTTGTTAATTTCTTGTTTCTCCTCATCCTTTTTTAACTTATGTTCTTGTTTTAAAGTTTTACCACTCCTTAAGGCTATGTCATTGCATTGGTCCTTACCTTCTCTTCGTGGGTTTACAATGGTGTCACTTGGAAGGTTACCTTGAGGCCTTTGATTTATAGCCTGAGTAAGTTTCCCCATTTGGTTCTTCAAAATTTGAATTGAAGCCTCCTGATTGGACACTTTTGTATTTACTGATTGGATGAAGTCTTTCATCATCCCCATTAAAGAATTTGTATTGTCCTCAAAATGTAACTTCTTCTCTTGGGCTAGTGATTACTGTGGTTGTTGAAAACCAAGTGGTGGAAATGATTGATGGTTGAATTGATTACCACCTTAACTATTATTATTACTCTAAGAGAAATTCGGATGTTGTCTTCATTCTAGGTTATATGTGTTCGAATATAGATTATTGTTTCAGTTCACATTCCTCACATAGAATACTAATTCGTGATTATTTAGACAATTATCAAACATTGAGCTCCTCTACAAAACACACACGACACTCTTGAATCTTGAACCTGGTTTATACTTATTGGCGAGTTTTGAGCATTCAAAAGATTAACCAAAGATGACACTTGAACTGTAAGTACTGTGATATCATTTATATCATGCATACCGACTACTCTTATTATGGTTGTCACTTTGTCCATTGGCCATTGATAATTATTACTAGCCATTTTATCAAGTAAATCAAAAGCTTGATTGTAAGATTTGGCAAGCAACGCTCCATTAGCAGATGCATCAATAATAGTTTTTATTTGAGCATTAAAACCATTGTTAAAAGTCTCCATTTGAATCTCAGAAACCTTGTTGAGGAAATTTCCTTAGAAATTGCTTGAATCTTTCTCATGCTTCATATAAAGATTCTCCTTCGTATTGTTGATAGAAAGTAATGTCATTCCTAAGCTCGGCATTCTTTGTTGGTGGGAAGTATTTCATCGAGAATTTCTCCTCCAAACCATTCCAAGTTGTAAAGGAATTAGGTGGCAAAGAGTTTAGCCAAACTCGAGCATGGTCTCGTAAAGAGTAAGGTAATAATCTAATCCTAAATGCCTCATTGGTTACATCATTGAACTTAAATGAATCTACAACTTCAATAAACAATCTTAGATGAAGATGAGGATGAGGATCCACAGTTGATAATCTGTTGAATTGTCCAACTGTTTGTAGCATTTGAAACATCACTAGCTTTAGTTCAAACAAATTAGCTTGAATGTTTAGCCTTATAATACTTGTATTCAACACTTCCAATGTAGGTATTGGATATTCATTCATTACTCTATCCCTATCATCTATCAGAAGTATTTAATTGTTCAAGTTTAGCTCATTATTGTTTATTTATAATAGATTAACCATTTTTTTTCTCTTAGGGACAACTTGTTGTTTTCTTATAAATTTCAATGTATACTCAATTTCAAGATCTAAAGGCAAGCTTTCTTTCTCACGAACTATGCCCATACAATAGACTCAAATGTATTTCTACAATCACTAAAAGATATGTCTAAATCAAAATTAAAATAAAAAAAAATAACTAAATAAAGAAAATTAAATAAATAAAGAAAATTAACTAAAATAAATAAATAACTATATAAGTAAAAATATTAAAATTGAAATTGAAATTAAAAATAAAATTATGAAAAATAAAAAAAATAACTAAAAAAAGTAAAAAAAATAATTTATAATATTTATAATCCCTAGCAACACCACCAAAAACTTAATCGGCCATACAAATTGTTTATGCAATGAATGCGCAAGTATAAGTATCGTAACAAATAATATAATGATAATAAAATATCGTTTTCATGGACATTATTTTATTATAAATTAATTTTTAAAACTAAAAAAATTAAAATAATTTTTTTTTGTTTTATATTTTAAGGAAGCAAAATTAAAATAATTAAAAGTAAATATAAATAATTAATTAAATCAAATTTGATAATTAAGAAAATACATGAGAAAATATCTAGGAATACTTAATCCCCTAATTTTCTAAACATGTGAATCGCTAAAATTTCTCCAATACAATTATCAATTAATTACATAATCAATTGAATCTAACCTAGCATGTATTTCTCTCTCAAGTAAACTACACACCATATAGTAATTAATTTAACCATACTCTCATGTCAATTAAATTGCATACTACTCATTAAGTTCATCAATTATGAATCACATACATAAGAATCATACATATTTGCCTAAAAACTATGCATGTTATTTAATCAAGACAAACAATTAAATAATTCTTTCAAATATATTTAATTGTCTCTATAGATAAATTGGTGGTCAAACAATTAATAGCATAAAAATCAAATTAAATAATATAATTAATTTAAAATTATAATTGAAGTAAAATATTAAATCATTACATGGTGAAAATTGGGTTCATAATATCCCTAGATTAATAAATTAACTACTCATAATTGTGTTTATAACGCCCATATTTTTTATAAAGAAAGGTATAAAAATTGATAAAGAAAAGAATAGAAGAAGAAATACAATCAATCTCTTGAATTTTAGTACTAATTTTCTCTTAAATCTCCACCAAAATTGTATCTCTTTTTGAATTATTTTGTATTTTTCTCTCTTTTAGCTTCAAAAACTAACCAAAATTATGCTAATGGCGACTCATTAGGGTCTATGGGGTGATTAGGGGCTTAATTATAGCTCAGGTGCAATATGGACCGTCATCAATCATAGCGTGACACGTGGCACATAAAATTTACTAGGAAAATCAGAGCATGATTCATGGTAGGGAAGACCGATCCAAGTCAATGCTCATTGAGTTAGCACCACATGGCGCAACGTGATTCGCAGAAAAGGATGGCTTGGTGTATGGGTGAAACGGTTGGACGAGCAGAGTGGTGACACGTGGCATGAACGTGTGATCGCGCTCCGAGCTCGGATTGAATGGCGTGCCAACATGTGGCACATGGTTCGTTGCTCCTTACACGCGCGATCTATGATTTATTGTCCTTGCTTGCTTGGCATCTACATGGCTTGCCCAATCAGCTCCTCTACTTGCGTGGTTTGATTGGCCTTATGTTAAAAATTTCAAACAAATCCCAAAAATATCCCAAAATTATATTTCCCCCCTTTTCACTAAAACGTTTATATTTTAATATTTTTAGCCCCAAAAATACTATTTGTTGAATAAAAAAATAAATATTAAGTCAAAAAGTGCGGTAATTACTCAACTTTCATAGAGTCATAAAAATCAGATTAAATAATATAATTAAATTGAAATCATAATTGGGATAAAATATTAGATCATCACATGGTGAAAATTAAGTTCATAGGACCCATAAATTAATAAATTAATTATACATAATTTTGTTCATAAAACTCACATTTTTTCATAAAGAAATAAATAAAAATTGATAAAGAAAGGAATAGAAGAAGAAATACAATAAATCTCTTGAATTATAGTACCAATTTTGAATTTTTTTATATTTTTTTCTCTTTTTTTAGCTTCAAATATTGATAAATATTATGTTAATTATAGCTCCTTAGGGTTTATAGGGTTATTAGGGGTTAAATAGAACTCAGGTGGAATCTTGACTGTTAAATCAGTTTCAGACCAAGGGCGGAGATCAAAACAAGAAAAATTAACTATACTGGTGGATAGGAGAGTGACACGTGGCATGTGAAATTCAATGGGAAAATTAGAGCATGTCACATGGCGGGAGGACTGTTATTGGTCAATGCTTGTTGTGTCAAAGACACACGGCAAAATGTGACTCATGAATATAGATGGTGTGGTGCATGATTGGAATGGCTACACAAATCAGGTAAAGACGTGTGGCGAGTGCATTGACCAAGCGAGACAAAGTTGGAATGAATACCGTGCAAACATGTGGCACAGGCTTTGTCATTTTATACATATGGCATTACTTGATTGGGCCTTTGTGTTTACGTGGTGTCTGTGTGGCTTTCATAGTCAATTCCTATGCTTACATGGCATCCATGTGGCATTAAGTTTTTCCTATTTTTTTCATATCTCTATAAGAGACTTCTCGAGATATAAAAGCTCCAGTTGTTCCTCTAGGATTTTTATCTCCTTTCCTTTATCTTGATCTTGATATTAAGATGTTTTATTTCTATAAGCATAAAAATAGTTAGAGGTGCTAATTCTCTAGTGAGAACATTTGCTAAACTATTCTTGTTTTCTGAGAGATGTTCGACATCAAAACTGTAGTGATTGAGCCATTGTTTCCATCTAACTAATCTTCCTTGTTTATAATTTATTGCAATATTAGTTCTTAAGAAATAATAAAAAAAATTGTTATTAGGTCTAACAATAAATCTGGAACTTATGACATATATTGTAAAAATTTTAATACCCTTTTTAACAGCTAAATATTCTTGACTATGGAAAGATCATGATGTATATCTAGAAAGATATTCATCTTTGTCATCTACTTTTGCTTTCAAAAATGCTTCCTAATATTCTTGTGAAACATCTATTTTAATTGTCATTTTATCATCTGGACTTGGATGGTATAAAGTTCGTAAATTTAATTTTTACATGTGCTTTTACTTTATCCATACATAGAGTATCTTATTCTATCCATTTCCAAATATGATCTTTTTTTAATTTTGCTTGTAAGGGTTTTTGTATTTCTACAAGTTTCTTGATAAATACTTCAGTATATGTTAAACATCCTAAAACTTTTTATAATTAATTTTTGTCTTTCAATTCACTAGAAAAATCGTTAATGTTATTTAGTATACGGAGTTATAGATTATGTTTTTCATCTTCAATTTCCAACCCTAAATACTTAATTTTCTACTAAGCAATTTCTTTTCAGAAAGTACAATGTCTTCTTTAATGCCTTCTTTCTTACATTCTTATAGAATATTACTAATATCTAAATAATGTTTATTTAATTCATTATTGAAAAGAAAAACATTATCTATAGTAAATATTTTGTAATTTCTTAAAGATATTATCCATATCTTTGAAAGATAGTTGGAGCTTGTTTTAGTTCAAATGGTACAACGATCCATTAAAAATGTACTTTGAGGTAACTAAATGTCGTTAATTTTTGAAATTCTTCGTTTAGTCTTATTTACCAAAATTTACTTTTGCAATCAAAACTCAAGAAGTATTTATTTTCTATTATTAATCATAATAGTTCTATTTTTTTGAAATAAAGTATCCATTATCAATGGTTTTGTTATTCAACACTTTGAAGTTTATTACAATATTCTTTTTTCTCTTCTTTTTTAGCTTTTTTTCAACTAAGAATACCGAAGTAGAGTTAGGTGAATTACTTGATATTATGGCATTTAGTTCTAAAGGTTCTTGAATTTGTTTTTCAAATTTAATCCTATCTTTCGGAGTATAAATCATTTATTTTACTCTTATAACCTTGTTATGGTCTTTTAATTTTATGTTGGCAATTATTTTAGATTTATTCATTTTTGGATTTAAAGGACTTTTTGAACTTACTATTTTTAATAATTTTTTGATACTTTCTAGGGCTTTATCTTCCTGTATTTCATTAAGAAAAGAGTTTTATTTCTCTTCTCTAATTAAATATTTTCTAAATAAGGTTTTTGTTGCTTTGTGTCTATCTCACCATGTTTTCACTTTTTTATGTTGTTGTATAAAAGTTGGATTTGATACAGTCAAAGTTTTTCTTATTTTTGATACATAAATGATTTCATCGTCTAGTATTGTTAGACTTATTTTGCCTATATATTATATAAAATGTTGATATAAGTTTAAAAGTTATATCCTATTAATAAATCAACTCTTATTTCTTGTTGATATATGGTAGGAGTATGAAAATTTTATCCTCCTATGATTGTATCCGTATCTTTTAAAAACTAATTAAGATTTATTGTAGTATTATTTTGGTGCATATTTTCAATGTTTTTTTAGGTATACATATTTACTTGTTACAAACATATTAGCTCATATATATATATGTAAATGATAACTGGCATAGCCTTTAAATTTCAATCATATCTTAATATAGGTACTTTTGGATTTATAATACTGTACAAATCATTCATCTTCTTATTAAGAGTATATATATTCAGAGTTGGTAATTTTCTCCTCAGTTTCCTCTAATTGATTAATACTGTAAGTATCATCTATATTTGATTGCTCAATTGATTCTAATTTCATCTTAAAAGCTTTTTCCTAATATTTTTGCTTTCTATAAAAATTCCTTTTTAAATTCTTTCTTATCTTAAAGCCTATTATGGAATTTATTGGCATAATGTTCTTCTTCATCGTAGATCCAACACCTGTATTTCTTTTTCCCTAATAGATGATAATTCTTATTTTCTAGATGTTTATACCTTTTTCTCCTAAAATATGTTTTTTTATAGGATTATCTATTAAACCTTCTTTTATATTTTGAAAATCTTGTTTCCTAAATTTATATCTTTTAAATGTTTTATAATTTTTATATTTTATATATTTCTGTTTGTAGTGTTTTATATTACATCCATATTTTTTTGGTATTTTAAAATATCTTGTATCACAATAGATTTTATCATTTCCTCTTATTTGTTTATATTCTTTTCTTTCTTGGTTAATTATCCAGCTTTTAAGGCTTCTTATTCTTCCTCCTAAGATATCTGATATAGTTTCCCTATTTCTCTGATTCCAACCTTCTGTTAAGCTTTTTGTGTGATGTTCTAGGTAGTTTGAAAAAAACATTTCCATGTAAGTTGTTTGTACAAAGGGTAATAACTTATGATAATACATTTCATTTTCATAAATAAAAGAATCTATGTAACACATGTTACAAATTTTTATATTTGTTAAATGTCATTTGGCTTAATTGCTTCCATTTTTACTTGATTCAATGAAAGTTCTTCCTTTATCTTCTTCGATAAATAATTTGTATACTTCATTTACTACAATATCTAGATATTTTCTTTATATTGGAGCATTCCTTTGCATTAATAAATGTTGTTGGTTTGTTAAATTTGAAAACCAAACTTTAACATTTCCTATCATTTTATGAGTTACTAATACCCTACACATTGAAGGGTTTGTTTGTGTCTTTTGAGAGGTTTGTATGAGTACACTCATACCACTAGCCCATTCATCTAAGGTTTTTTCCCATCTCTTATGAAAGTTTATAAAATATGGACCTGATTAACCTAGAGATTTTTTCAATTTATAATTTAAAAACTGATAACTGTATTTTATACAGTTATTTTCATCAATTTTAGTAATGATAATTGCTATGTTCTTTAAATATTTAGTATATTTTTGTTAAATAAATTAATATTTTCCTTTTATGTGCTAAAAATACATTTTTAATAAAATTAAATAATCTGTATCGAAAATGTACTTAATTTCATATTTCTCGTCTCACAAATATAATTTCGTATAATATGGTTTCTTAATTACAATTTATAAAATCGAAAATATAATTAAAATTAAATTGGGCTTAATTATAATTATTAAAAGTTTAAAAATTTAATTTAAAATTAGCAAAGTGGTTTAACTCAGAATTTAAGAAAGTTTAAAATGTAATTTGAATTAAATTACAGGGTGAAAATATAATTAATAAAAGTTTAATTTTCTCAAGCAGTGAGATGAGGCCACGCGCCCTTATTCCAAACGCGCAACGTGGACCATTCGATCGTATAAGACACTACCGAGATTCGCACGTGTAGATCAAAACCCACCAAGCGAGAAGTAGATACGTAGTTCTTCGTTTTGCTGGCCGGGTCAAGGTTGCTGGCCCACCCGCAACGCAATCCGCGTGCGCACGGGACTCACATGTCACGCGCGTATCTCCCCTCGAGGCCGCATCGATCGCCGCTGACGAGATGAACGGTCCCGCATTGGAAGTCACGTCAACCAAGCTATCAGTGCACCGAGCCGCTCGTCTACAAATCCAGCGTGACGTGCACATCCAAGCCGCGTGCACCGTGTTTCAACGGAAAACGAGTGTACCACGTGTCTCATAAATATTCCAGCGAGTAAGATGATGACACGTGGCATGTATTCGGTGAAATAAAAACGCAGAAACTGCGCCCACTTCCAGCTGTTAATTACTTCCAACGCGATGAAATCATGTGCGACGCGTTCTTCATGCAACCGGCCTTACCACCCAATGAAAAGCAGCCACATGTCACTGTATTTCTCTCAGCGAATCACATGGTGACACGTGGCATGCGGAAAAAGAAAAAAAATTCAAAAATGTGCAGATTGTTCATGCGTGCTACTCCCCATACATTTTTTGTTCCCCACTTGTTATAAAAAAAATATAAAAAAATTAAAAAAACAAAAAAAAAATTAAAAAGGGGGATATATATTGTTGTACGCGTTTTTGGACAGAGTTTTTGAGTTTGGAGTTTTTGTTTCTTTTTTGTTTTCTCTCGTAGTTCTTGGGAGTTTTTCTTTTTTTTGTACCATTTTTCATTTCTTTTCCTCTCTGCGTGTTACACAAAACACGCAGAACGTTTATTTAACATTTTATGTTGTATTTTCTTAGGGAAATTACAGAGAAAGAAGACAACAAAGAAGAAGAAAAGGGAAGAAATTTATTTTTCATTGAGGAATCGTGAAAGAGTTTTTTTCTTATCTATTTTCTTTAATTTTTGTTTTCCGCAATGTTTTATTTTTGTTGTGTTGTAATTTTAAATTCTCGCTATGAACTAATACATTTGTTCTAGGATTGCGTAGCGAAATTATGAAATTTGAATTAAGTATTTTTGAATGATTTATGGAACTGCTTTAAGTTGTTTATTTTATCTGTTAGCTTTTTAATTATCTAAGATTAATTAACCGGAGCATGTGACACTTAAATAAACTTGAAAAAGGCATTTTTGTAAGCCGCTGTGATGAAATAACGATATACATAAGAGATAGAAATATACTTTTATCAGATGTAGAATCAAGCTGAGAACTCGTAACTTAATAACTGGGTTGAATTTAATTCGCATAGAATATAGTGAATCATTTTAACTAGATGTGTCTGCATTGTTTCAAGAGATATATGGATAAATTAGAGTTCTCGTTAACAACTTAAAATAACGATAACATAAATCAAGATAAAATATAATGATTCAAGTGATTAATTTGGTGAAATCTAATCCTAGAATTTTCTTGCACCGTTATAAAAAGTTAGTTAGTCAAACTGCATCAAATTATCGACTGTTTGGATAAAATTAGGTTGAAATAATTTTAATAATTAACGAATACTAGTAACAAATCTCTGTGGGAACGATATTTTACTTATCATATTATTACTTGTAACCGTGTATACTTGCACGATTTTCTGTGTGTTGCAAAACACACAACAATAACCTAAATAAACCAGTCAGGCATGCAATCGTGTGTAAATATAAGTGTGGAAATAAAATAATAACATACGATATTTTTATGTGGAAACAACCTAGGCCACAACCATGACCTAAGAGGAAAACCACCGGTCCACCGAACCATCTAACTTTCTACTATGAAAATCAAATGTTCAAGCACAAACTCGGTCTTATGCTACCCTCCCTAGGATACTGCCCCAATGTACTTTACTTACGGGCCCCTGCTTTGTTTTCACAATTTCCAATACTAGTATAAACAATTTCTAGACCAACATTTCAATAAGCTCCTCGCAAATCATATCGTTCACACACAAGTGTCCGTGTGTGTTCTAGAACGGATTTAACAATGAATAATCCTAATTAGATGATTCAAAATATGTCATTTAAATCAAATCAACTAGAAAATTCTAAATAAAAAGATTAAGTCCATATTCAATAAAAATAACTCTTTTAAAATTTAATAATTAAATCTAAATAATCATAATCATTTATATAATTATTAGATTTAAATATATAAGATATTAATAAAAAAAAACTACCTGAATTAATAAATATAAAACTAAAATAAGCAAATAATAAAACTTTATTATAATATATTAATCGATTTTTTTAGGAATTATTTCCTCTACATCAATATAAACATTGCCGATAGAAACATTACCTTACCTTTTACTTGTCAAATGTCAATTGCGTAGAGAATGATTTTCCGCTTTTTGTTCTGCAACTTCTAGCACCATACATTCTTATATATATATATATACTAATTAACCTTCCTTTGCTATGAATATTTTGTTGGGGATATGATGCATTAATTCACCTTAGCAAAGGTTGACCGAAATTCATATATGTATATTTTAACTCTATTCGGTAGTTTTTCTTTCGACCAGCAGAATTGTTTTTTGCACGACAATTAACCCTAACCCTATGTGTATATATATATAGATAATGATAACCTAATACTATTACGGTTAAAATATTTGGGATTCATTATTCAAGGCTCATTTGATGATTTAATTAAAAAAATATTTTTATATCACATCTTAAAAATATTAATACATAAAAAAATATTTAAACACCAAAAATAATTTTAGACTTATGAACATGTACTATTAAATGTATAAATGAAATCATATGTGTCACAATTATAAAAGATATACCTGAAATACGATTATCTGAAACTTGAGTATTTGTTGAGCTTTTCTTGATAGACTTGATAGTAGGCCTAAAAACAAATTTACAGGTAAATATTTTGTCCACGAAAATAGCAACACTCCTAGTCCTTACATCTTATATAATCTAGGTCTAAAAAATGAGATCTATAATTTTCATGGAGCTTAAATTCTTATGAAATATTATCTCTAGTTTTCCAATGTAATTCTTCTTCCATTTTTGGTGGTTGTCTTCTTCTATTAGAAATATCATGTGTTTCCTAACCTTTGTCTATTTTTCTTTTCCTATGTGGGTTAGATGTTTCTTCTTAGTAAGAAACTGGAAATGAAATTGGTTTTTTTTTCTTTTGGGGTCATGTTTATTAATTTAAAATCAGTTTCGCTGATTATCGTCATATAATCTTCCTCTTTATTTATACAAAGCTTTTCATCATAATGTTTTTCTAGTTCTTCATTGGTTATTGTTAACAAACTAATCAATTTTCTTATATCCTTATTTTCAGTATTCATGAATGTTTTTCTAATTCTTTTCTATATTTCATTAGATTGGAATTATATAATTATTTTTAGATTTTCTTCATTTTTTCTTCTCTCATTTATAGGTATTATGGCGTCTTATCTTCTATGTGGTTTTATTTTTAATCCTTTTAAGGGATTGTATTTATGCCCTATAATATCATTGTTTTTATGTATGTTATATACATTTTTTTTAGTTCTGTAAATCATATATACATTGTTGTAATTTATTATAACCACATTCATTTATTTCTTCTAATAATTTTTTTCGTGTTTCAATTATACCTTGTAGATACTTCGTATTTGCTTCTTGGACTAAGTCTATTTCCTCAGTTAGATGTCTTAAAGCCTTCATTAATATTATTTGATTTTTTGCAATGCCTATTAGGGTCCTATCTATTTCTAGTTGTATATTTTTTTAATTTGTTTTAAACATTACTTTCTTCCTAATATGACATCATGAACTAATGCTTTCATTACTTGAATTTCTTTTAGTTTTATAACTTCTTTCTTTCTAGTATTATATCATGTACTAATACTTTCATTACTTGAACTTCTTCTTTTAGTCTCGTAACTTTTCTTTGTTAGAAGTTTCTCCTTCATAGGTTTTTTTCTAATATCTAAGTATCATTCATCTGGTATTTCAAAATCCGTTTAGTATTTATAGGTTTATTATTTGTCCAAGTTTCTGAAAGGTTTTATCTATTTCTATAAATTCATTTTTATTCATTTTTTAAATTGTTATAATTGTTTGTTATTGAATACCCTATTATGTAATGTATTAAAAATGAATGATTTCTTTATTTTATTAATTCTTTTATTTTAAATTCATAAACTAGGCTTAATATTTGGTATAATTTTTTATCATAAATAATAATATCAAACCTAAAATATGCTGTGAGTTTTAAATTCTGGTATCTTAAATTACCATGAATTATTCCTAATAAAGTATATTTTTTATTTATTATTGTATTATCTAGTAATATTAGTTTTATTGTTGTATCGATTTTTTCTCTAAAATGAACTTTTATTAATATTCGGATTTCTCTTAAATAAATATATCTAATTTTATCCTTAATTTTTTTCCTTTGTTTTCTTCTCGTTTTTTGATTGATAAAATCTATGCTTGAAATCATCTATTTAAGAAGATGAAAATAATGAAGATGATAAATAGGTGTACTTATATCTATCTCTTTCTTTAAATTTATTTTGGTTCTTTGAAAGTGATTTAAAGAATTTTCGAAATCCCAGCCTCAAATTTCTTTTCGTTGAGAATTTTGTTTGGTATTGGTTCTCTTTTTCATTTTGAGAATAATATATGATAATGGTTCCCTTTTCTGATATTGCAGTATCGTGAATGAATATTTTTCCTAAATTGATAGATTGAAAGTAAAGTAGTTACTCATCTCTTATAACATTTTTTGCACTTTATCTTTAATGGCTATTATTTAATTAATTTTAAAAAAATTTAAATTTTTGTACTTTATTTTTAGTGGTTAACGTTTGTTATTTTTATTACTTTATTAAGATTTAAATTTTTAACTTCATCTTTAAATGATTATGGTTGGTTATTTTTAATTACTTTTTGAAATTCAAGTTTTTAACTTTATCTTTAATGGTTATTGTTGGTTAGTTTTAATAATAATAATTATTATTATTTTAAATTAAAAATTTATTGTCAAAAAATCCTCGACTACTTAATTCTTAATATTATTAATCGTTAATAATTACTTATTATTATTCATTATATACGCTTTTAGTATTTAAAAATAACTATTCATTAGACAACAAACTATTTTCAATAGTTGCTTATAGTTTATATAATTATTTTTGGTATAGTTATTGTTAATAACTATCTTGTGATGATGCTATATCTAGGAATGGTTAGGAATATATTAATTTCCATAACTGTCATCAACTACATATTATTAACATTCAAGAACTAATTTTAATATCTAGTTAACATTTTATACCATTCTCTTTTAATAAATAACTTTTAAATATTTTCCAATCACTCAGCACCAATACTTGATTGGGTTCTTGTCTGCTTTCCTAAATTACATTAATCTTATTATAGATAATATATATTCATATATTATTAGTAAATTATACTTGTAGCTGAACATGAGAGATATCATAATTTGTGACATCAATATAATTCTATAAAAATATATATAGTTACTTTATTCATATAAACTTCTAATCTCTTTTATCCCATGAAATTTAAGGTTAATAATTAATTTTTATTTTTAATTTATGTGTTTATAATAAGTTATTAATGATACAAAGAGTAATGTTTAATATTAATTCTCTTGGGTTGGGTGGGAAGTAATTTTGTAGGTAAAGTTTTAGATAACACCATTTATAACATCATTGGCATGCATAAGATACTTTTATCCAAGTTGATAGATGTTTAAATATGAATTAATGAATAATTTTTAAAGTTAAGAAAAATACTGAATTAGGATAAAAAGATAGATGAGAGGTTAATTAGTTCAAGTGTTGAGATTATTTTTTCAAAATAATTTTTATAATTTTGGATTAGTAATCTTTCATAGATCTAAATTTAATAAATACATAGAAGTATTGATTATCTAATAATAATTGATATTATTTTAAAATTATTTATTTTAGAAAAAATAAAAAGAAAATAAATTGTTTTTATAATTTATTTTTAATGCATGTAGCCATTTACTACTAAAAGGGGAAAAATTAATGTAAAGTTTTTATATCTGTACGAAAGAAAGAATATTATTAAAACAAATAATCTAATTAATTAATTATATATTTTCTTGAATCATTTTTTAAACAAATTATTTAATTAGTTTTAAATTTGAAATATCTATTTTTAATTATGCAAGAGTATAAAGAAAAATTAACGTATTATAATGATTAATAAATATTAAAGATATTAAATTTATCTCAATAAATTATATAAAATACACGTTCAAAAATAAAAATAATAATATAGTGATAGAATCTTTACATAAATTTAGGTTAATGTACATATTTATCTTTATTTATATCAAGAGAATTTAATAAATATAATAATATTAATTATTGAATAATAACTATTATTATTTTAAAAAATATATTAATTAATTATTTTTAATTAATATTTACACGGTGTGAAAGTACATTATTTGTAGCACTTAAATGCAGACCCTTGATGGAAAAAAAATATAATTGAAAAGTAATTTTTTAATGCTATTATTGAGGCAAAAAATGAATACTTTCAAGTTTATCTTTTACCTTAGAATATTTTATTTTTAATATTCATGTTAGACTTTATTTGTTAGCAGTTATTATTTATAAAATTTTAAAATATATTTTTTATTAATCATATTATTTATTTTATTTATCAAGTAGTTAATTTTTTTTTTAAATTATTTTAATTTTGAAATGTAATTAACCTAAAATCTAACATTTCTCCTTTAATTAACAAATTCAAAGGAGCACTAACATAAAAATACAAATAAAAAACAAATTCCAAAGAGCACCAAAGTCCAGACTCGACATAGACATGTCAATCACGAGATCATCCTCTTTAATTTTTATTTTTATTTTTTCATTCACATCCTCGTTATCTTATCTATGTCATTGTCAATCTAAAAGTGATTTTAAATGCAATTTTTATATAAATAAATACATAAAGGATAATAATATACATACCACTATTTTGTAAAAGTACTCTTTTTTTTAATAAGTTGTTAGTTAGGAATGACATATAATAATTTAATAATATAATTTTACCAATTATTTTAATCAATTACTACATAACACTTATTATTAAGAATTATCTTAATACAAATAAACGTTTTGCTTTGTAAATTATTATAACAAATTTGTATGGGTATTAATATTGAGTATTTTATCGATAAATAATTAACATAGTAATTATTTAATTAACATAGTAATTATTTTTAAAAATTTAATAATTATTTTTAAAATTATTTTAATCAATTAAATGTGTGGTATAAATGATTGTTAGAATTGCTAGTTAGTTAAAATCAAACATATCTATATATATATATTAAATACATGACACCTTATATAATTAGATTTAATTTTGTTTATTATTATTTATGTATTGTTTTTATACTTAAAAGTATGTATTAAATAATTAAATAATAAAAAATAATATTAATATTTGAATAGAATGATTATTATGATTTTCTAGATCCAATATGTAAAAAATGTGATAAGATTAAAATTAATTTTTTATTTTAATTTTTGTTAAATATAATCAAATAAAACATGTGTTATATGCATGTTTATATTCTTTAATATGTATATATATAAAAATATTTGCTCAACTTTTTAAGAAAAAAATTCTTTGAAAATTAAACAAAAATTTTAATAAAATTTTAATTATTTAATATTCAAAGTAAAACATTAAACAATAAAATTTTTATTTAAATTTGATCAAAAGAATTTGTTAAAATATTTGAGTACTTTTTTATTTAAAATTTGTGTCGTTAGATATATGTATATCAAAAATATAAATATACATATGTCACATATATGATTTCATTATATTAAACGAAAAATTAGATAAAAAAAAGTTAATTTTGTTATTATTCGATACATTTTTATAAATAAAGGAATTTAAAAATACTTATTCTTTATCATTAATAAAAAAATTCCTTAAAATCCATTTATTTAAATATTATATTATTTTTAACAAGTTTTAGTTCAAGAAAGTATAATTAATTTATTAGACATATACTAATTATTAAAAGAAGTTTTACTATTATAATATAATAAGCTCATTTCATTAAGCATAAAATACATCAAATTTACTAAGAGGTGTGAAAAAATAGTTTGGTTTAGTTTTAAATTAAAAATTGAACTAATTTAATTTAATTAATTTTTAAAAATAAAAATTAAATGAAATCAATTATATTTTTATTATCAATCCAAACCAAAACAAAAAAATTAGGTTAGATATAAATATTTATTCATTTAAAATAAATTTGATTATATAAACTTTAACCTCTATAATATATATATAATATTGCTTGAATACTTAGATTTTTTAACTTTTAAACTAGCATGGAGTTTGAAACATAAATACTCTAATTTTAATATAATACATATAAATATAAAAAAATAAAAAATAAACTTGATATTTTTGAAGTTGAAGATAAACATTATGATGAGATGAGAAATGTTTTTGGAGTAGTGATGAAGAGGATCCTGATTAGCATGATGATATTAGAAATGATGAAGACGATAATGAAATTTATGATACTGATGATAGTCTTCAAGACTTAAGGGATGAAAATTCTCATCATATCAGTGATACTAACTCAAAAGATTGTCAAGGAAGAAGTGCTAGAAAAGTCAACAGATAATATGAAGGTAGGGACTTCAAAGTTAAAGATACATTTAAGGATACTAAACAATTTAAAGCTATCTTACAAGAGTACATTGTTCAAGTTGGGTTTTAGTGTGAGAAGGTTAAAGTTGACAAAAATAAGGTAATATTGTAATACAATTTTAAGAACCAACCTAGGATCAATGGTAATTTTTGATACTCATATTCTAATACCAAATGTCAACCCTTGTTTTTAGGATATGTTTCATTAGCTTACCCGCTTCAAAACAAGGGTATTTAAGTGGATGCAGGCTTTTCCTTGGTATAGATGAATGTTTTTTAAATGGTCTATATAAAGGTGTCTTGATGGTTGCTATTGGGTTGGATGCTAATTGAGGTTTGTTTCCAATTGCCCTTGCTTGGGCTGAATCCAAAAATAGTGAAACTTGGATGTGGTTCATGGCTTTATTGGACCAACATATTGGGGAGTTTGAAAATAGAAGGATGTGCTTCATGTTTGATAGATAAAAAGGTCTCGTTGTAGTAATCAATAAGTTTTTCCCAACTTCACATGTCAGATTTATGCTAGGCATATTTATGCTAACTTGAAATGTAAGCATTAAAGCATGAAAATGAGATCATTATTCTGGGCATCATCTAAAGCAACTAAAACAACTGAATTTAATGATTTGATGAGTGAAATTAAGAAAGAAGATCTTGAAGCACATGAATATTTAAGTAAAATTCAAGCTTCACATTAGAGTAGACATGCTTTTTATTATGATGTAAAGGTTGAACATGTGACTAATAATATGAATGAAATTTTTAACAATTGGTTGAAAAGAGTGAGGTGTAGACCTATTGTAGATTTATTTGAATAGGTTAGAAGAAAATCGATGCGGCTAATAGTGAAGATGAATAAATAGGCTTTAAAGTAGACTACTCATTTTCTACCAAATGTAATGAAATACATTCTTCAAAGACAAGAGGAAGGAAGAGTTTTAAAGGTCTTGTATGATGGAGATGGAATATTTGAAGCATTGGATGGTTACAACATGTTGGTTAATTTAAATAAGTGGACATATAGTTGTTATGGGTGGAAATTGAGTGGTTTACCCTATAAGCATGGTGTTTCTTATATTATGGATAGAAGATATAAGATTGCATACTATGTATATCCATATTTTACAAAGGCTTCGTATTTGAATACATATTTCTCTTTGATTCACCATGTTCCATCTAAAAAAGAGTGGGTTATAATGCCTAGTAAGCAATAAATATTTTCACTAATTTATAAACCAAATAAAAGAATACCACCAACTGAGAGACATAGGGAAGCTACTAAACTAGAGAAACATAAGAGGTCGCAAGGATTGAAATGTGAATATTGCAATCAATTTGGTCATAATCAGAGGACATGTGAGAAAAGTTAAAAAATCTAACTAATGAAACTCAGGTAAAATTATAATTATTCATTTATTAAATATATTTGGTTGATTATATTTAACTTTAAATTATATTTAGGAAACAACTTCAAAGAAAGTGGTCAAGAAAAAACAAAACAAAAAAACTAATCAAATCCAGGTAATATATTGTATAACATATTTATTATGCATTACTTATTATACCATAAATTAATTTACTGTTTATAAATAAGGTGATAGATAGTGGTGATGCAATACAAGAAGCAGAAGATGAGAGAATCAACAAGAAGCAAAAGATGGGAGAATGAACAAGTCAAAGTGAGACTTCTGAAATGGGACTTTAATTTGTTCTATAATTTTTAGTTTAAAATATATAAGTAAATAGATAATGAATATGATTTGGAAGGAAATCTTTTGTAATTCAAAATTCATGTATACACTAGGTTTTGGGGGACATGACATAAACTTTGTAATTTTTTTTTGTGTATTTAAACTCATTTATAGTGTTTCTTCCTTTTAAATATTGTAAGAATTTAAATTGTAATATAAACTGTGAATGTGAATGTGAACTATTATTGAGCAAGTTAGTATAAAATGTGAACGTGAAATATGAATATCAACTCTTGTTGAGTAGGTTAATATGGTATGAGAATGTGGATGTATATGTATGATATATGTTGAATAATATACTTTAAATTTAAAGTTAGAGGTATTTTTTTATGAATATTTATAACTTATTATTGATTAGTGTTTTTGATGATTATTTATAGCATGTTATTGGGTAGGGGTATTTTTAAAGATATTAAAAATTTCAAATATATTTTTTTTCTTCAAAATATTTGTTAAAAGGTATATATTTGAAAAATGAAAAAAAAAATATTTTTTAATAAAAATTGAAAAGAAAATATTAAAAGCCAAAAGAAGAAAAGCAACGCCAGCTCTTAAGTCTTGAAAGCGCGGTGCTCAAAAAGGGTCTTCCTTTACCACCATCTATGGTTTTCTGTTTTCTGTATCTGGTCTCTTGTCCACAATAATTCTAGTTTTTAGAGATTCTATATTGATATCGATGGTCTGTGTTTTTCGCCTTATTCTCTAAAGCTTCGTTTGACCTGAATTTACTGTTGATTCGGGCGAGTGAGCTCAATCATTTAATTGGACCGAAACACTCACTTTTTCCCAAAGCCTTATCGGATCAGGTGCTTTACAAATTCCAAAATTGTGTACGGCTGAATTTTATCGTTTTTATCTTTATTTATCTTTATGTAATTTTATAAATTGAAACAAGTTTTAAATTGATTTTGTTGGCAGCGTTTAAGAAGAAGATTCGTTTGGATATGGAGTTTACTTTGGAGCAAAAAGACGCTGCTGATTGGACTTATAGAGGCGAAGGGGCTGCTAATCTTGTTCTCGCGTACACTGGTTCATCTCCTTCATTTGTCAGTTCTCTTTTTTCGATTTCCATTTCTTAATTTTACTACTTTTCATTGAATTTACAATTATTACTTTTCAGCTACAATTTTACTTTGCTTAGACACGTTTAGCGAAATTGCTATTTGAACATTGTCACACACTTGAGCTACTGTTTTAGCCATATCAAGAAAAAGCTCTCTCTCTCATTTTCCCCTCTTTTATTCCCCATTTCTTCTGTGAGTTTTGTGTATCTCTTATCTAAGACGAAAGAAAAGAAATTCGTAATTGTTCATAGAAATTTGTTTATTGGAGCTAAAAAAGTTCGAAACTTGTTACTAGATTGGGAAAGTAATGCGGATACAGAAGGCACTAAGGAATGGTTCAAGGCTTTCGGAGAGCCCCAAAGCATTAAGTAAGCAAGGACGTCTTTTGTGGAAAGATATAGAAAACTTTGTATCCTCCTCCAACAATGAAACTCTGAGCCAACTTTATGTGAAGTACGTAATGACTCCTTTGTTGGGTTCCAAATATGTAGATTCTGGGGTATGTATATATGTATGTTGTTATGAAATGCTTGTGAAAAGAGAGGAAGTAGTGAAATGGTTGAGATATATGTTTTTTGTTGTCTTTGAAATTTGCAGGTACGTGTCCCTGTTACAAGAGAATTTTTGAAGGCAATAGAGAAAAACATTGTTAGTCAGCGTCCTGCTTGGCGCGTCATTGCTGCGAAAATTGATGTGCATTGTGATTCTGTACTTCTAGTTTCTGATCATTCACTCTTTCCTCCCAGTAATTATACCATCTTTTTAAATTTTATTGAATAATTGTAATTCTTAAGGTGTAGCAGAGATGTGTTTCTCTCTTTTTATTTAACTTGAAAGTTTCCCTTTATATCCTAAAAAAAAGTTCATGGTAGTTTAGTTGTACCTTATGTGAAGTAGGAAAACTATCATGAAAGAGTATATACCATGGAAGTACTAGATAGATAGTCACATTACCACTAGAACGTTAGTATTATCCTTTCTGTTTTCAATTTGTAATTTAGGTGGTTTTATGGTTTAGTTGTTTGTAGATATCTGTTCTTTTATATTTATGTGATTGAAATATCAGCAATACATACTTGCCAGTATATTCCTTTACCTATCAGGTTGAGAAACAATTGGCCTGATTTAAGGAGAATTTCCAACATTTATATGAGAACGATTTGCAAAGTAGTTATTTTCATGTAAATGTTTAAAAAGTGGTGGTTTCTTCTTTATATCAGGTATCCAAAAAGATCTCTTCTGCGACCAGAAGAAAGAAGATCAACCCTGCATATCTGTGGAGATAAAGGTCTCTTTTCATGATATCAACTCATTCCCTGTTTCTTGTGATATTTGTTATGCTGATGGTCCTGGCTATTTTTTCTACTTTAATTGTTCAATGTAGCCGAAATGTGGATTTCTTCCATTATCTGAATTCATAGATGAAAAAAATTCCGTTAAACACCGCATAGCTCGATTCAGGATGCACCAAGCCCTGAAGTTGTATCAAGGAGAGGTACTTTATTACTCCATGTCACAGACAAATTATCAAATTGATTAACAATTAATTAATTTTTTTCTGTTGTTTGATTGACTAGGTATGAGCCCCCCATCCCCCTCCCCCTCTGACTGTGATGAGGAAATTTTAATTTTTGTTTCAGGTATGTGAATACAGTGAATATGATCCTCTTGATCTGTTCTCTGGAAATAAGGATAGGATACATAAAGCTATAAGGGATCTCTTTGCCACCCCTCAGAACAATTTTCGTGTATTTAAAAATGGTTCTATGATAATTGGTGGTTCAGGTGGTAATGCAGAGAGTACAAATTCTGCAATTATAAAAAAAATTGGAGATGCACTTGAGGATTTCATTCAAACAAATCATGATCAGCGTACAGAAAGTTTTTTGCAGCTCATTGCTGATGCTGTTTATAAATCTGGAATAATGGATAGGCTTCTTGAGGTCCAAAAGCTTGATAATTTTGACATAGAGGGGGCAATTCATGCATATTATGACATTATGTCTGAGCCTTGCACAGTATGCAAGGAATTGGGGGAAGAAAAAGTGTTGGAGAGATATACCTCTTTGCACCACATTTCTTTTGAAGAAAGCTTAAAGATTGTGAAGGACTTCCTGATAGCAGCAACTGCGAAAGACTGCAGCTTAATGATTAGTTTCCAACTGAGGAAAGAAGAACAATATGCAACTTCATATCATAGTGTGTATCTAGAATCAACCAAACAGACTTTTGATTACAAGGTACAACAATGTTTACATATTTAATTTTATTTTTGATATGTGAGTTTAGCTGAGTTTATGAATATTTCATATAAAAAATTCATCAGGAATGATTGTAATGAAATCAAGACATATGCCTTGTGACATTTGTATTTAAATCTAAAACTAGTATCATACAAAACTCATGAATGCTCCAATGAAAATCCCTTGATGCTGTAAAAGTAACTCATATATCATGCTCACTCAAATTAATTATACTGTGTTCTAATCCTTAATTGAACTGCTTTATGCATTTATCCTGAGAAAATCCCATTACTGAAGTCAAATTCAAATTTTTTTTATTATGCCTCTGGATTGAGTGTTGATACCAAGTCCTTTGTTGGATTTCCTTGTGGGAGCAGGAAGCCTATTCCCTTGACAGTTATCTTAACTGATTTATAATTTCTTAGGTATATTTCATTGACCTGGATTTGAAACCTTTGAAGAAGATGGAAGAATATTATGAACTGGACCAGAAGATCGTGAACTGCTACACTCAGGTGGTAAAACAAGAGGAAGGATCAGCAGTCAAATCTAGAAGCAATGGAGGTTATGAAAATACCATAAAAGCCCGAATACTTCTGGAGCATACCTAATGAAGTTTCAATGGTAAGTTCAAGTCACTTCCCCAAACTTTCCTTTTTTTTCCCCCAAATTTCGATTTCCTCATCATAGGGGCATAAAGGTATAAGGATATCTCTTGTCTGTATCTGTGTTTCACTGTTGTGTTACGTGTAACCATTGCTTGTCTTCTTTCCTCCCATTCTGCCACATGAAGTATTTGTGTTCTATTGTTTGTAAATGAGGTTAAAATGTTGGATTTTACTTAATCATCAAGGTTTCTGCAATCTGTTAGTTCTTGAAATATAAACCATATGCATGCAGCAACAGTGTTGTTACAACACTCTATTCTTGCTAAAAAAATTCATAAATATATTTACACTAATCAGTGAACAAAGTTACCAATCATAGTTCCTTCAACGTTTAACTATGATAGTTGAGAATTCTGGTTGTATTTTTTTTGGTTTGTATATCTAGACATTGTAATGGTACTGGTTTAATGAGTTTGCTGCTTTATACCTCATAAGCCCTTTGCTTTAGTATGGAGATTAAGTTGGTATTCATTTTCATTTTGATTAGAGGAATTAAATGAGAGAAATGAAGATAGTGGCAGGACTCTTTGTTTGGGCCTCTACCAGACAATGATGAATCAACTACTCTGTGATTCCATCCCAATTCCACATGGCTTATGTATTTATCTGACTAAATTTTCTATTAACAAAGGTACTAACCTGAATTTGAAGAAATGTAGAAATCACTATGGTATCAAATATATGCATAATTGTACCATGTGATAACAAAAGTTATCTATGACAAAATTTGCCCTCTCCTTGAAGTTCATTGAACCATATTTACCCTATTCTATATATATAAAGGGGACTTTATTTTCAAATTATTAGGCATTACTTGATAGTCATACTTGGTTTGGGGTTAGGAACAAGATCTGTAGTTCATGCTTTTGATTCGTAAATGCAGTGTATAGTTCACTTGTACTATTTATTGAAGTCGTGTCCAGAAAAGAAAGGGGAAAAAAAAGTACTACTGAAGAAGCATTGTCCGATAACAGTGTTTTAGATCTATAATTATGCCACCAAGTTGTGGAATGATTTGTGGGCTAGCTATGAACTGTGTCCACTGTTTAATACAGTAAATTGGACTCTAATTGTACTTTGGCTGTACTCTGTTATTGGTAATGAACTGAAGTGACCTATATTGTAAAAAGTTCTATCTAGTGCACACACAAAAGGGAGGGTTGAATCTTGAATAGGACAACAATAAAATGATAACAGATTACCCAGGATAAAGCGTCTCCATTAGCTAATTCCACATAATGGGATTTGCTCTCCCATTCCTTGTTGACAGACATTATGTTTCAGAAATTTACTAAGGCTTTTGCATTAGAAACTATATGCACATGAGAAAGTTGATTTGGAATATTATCAAATTATATGCAGTATGCACTAGGCTATAAGGGTGATGGTGCATTCATTTTGGCTGGAGGGGCCTAGTTGATCCAATTAAACCTTCTGAGTGACGTTTATTTCTAGCCACCCACTAATTTTATCACTTTGTGGTCTTCTCAACCAAATTTATACTTGAGGTACTTTCTAGAGAACTAGATGCAACTGAAACATGGGAAATCATTCACATATAGGAATTTTTGGTTCATTCACATTTTCCGTAGTAGATTGATCAAGTTTCACCTTTCTAGTATTGTTGTTAGTATTATTATACTTTTCCAAGATGCTGTCTAAGGTTTTCAAGGCTTGTACTCCTATGTCTCCCAATGTTGTTCTAATTTCTGACATCTTTTAGCCATTTTCATTGACACACTTGAGTACTCTTTTCAGTTGGAATTTATATACTCTGAACTCACGAGTACTGAAGCATATTCTGAAATTTTTGTTCCTGAAAACTGTGGTATCAGCTGAGCTATTATGTTCAAAGTGCAGACAGAAGGTGATGAAGTTAATTGCAAAGTTAGAAGGAATTACTTCCATTTGCCTCGATCTGTCAAAGAACAGAGTGACAGTTGTAGCTGATGCTAATCCATTGAAGATCATTAACATGGTTAGCAAATTTAGAACTGATACAGTTGTGAGCATAGGTACTGAAAAGGATGAGAAGAAAGACGCCAGTTCCACTTCAAACACTTGTAGGAGATGTGATGTTTGGTCCGTGATTGCTGAAGATGGCTCCAATTAATGTTCTCTGAGACATTGGATTATGGATATGTATTTTATGTAATTCAAATAGTCTGAGACTCAGATAATTGCCAAGCCAGGTCCAATGCTTTTTAACCGACATTTTATAAGTTGGTTAGCAGTCTAGGAAAAAAATTCGGGTTTAATCAAATCATGTCTACCCCTAATGCCAGGTTTGACGTTCGTTGTGCTTCAAATTTCATTCTATGACCATCGTTTCACTTGTTTTCCAAATCTGATGTGTTTTGCAAATCTTTCTGCTGTGTTTAGGTTGAATTTCATTTGAATGTGTTTAATTTTACCATTTGTTCTGCAATTCTTTATGTTCCTTGTTGTGTTCACTGATAGTGTTGAGCTGTTGTGTTTGATTTGTATAGCTCTTATTTATTTAACGACTGTATAAGGAATGATATTTTCGTCAATTCGTGTTTTTCATTGGTGTATTACGGTGTGATTTTTGTGGTTTTGCTGCGACTTTGGTACTGGTTATTGCCGTGTTGGTAAGGCTCATTTTCATGACCACGGCAACCTTTTTTTAATCCTCATTTTCAACAAAATATAATTAAAAATAAGAATATAATACGAAAATTAAATATTAAATAAAATTAAAAACATAATAAGGCAAATTGACAGCTATAGAATATCAATGAAGGGAAAATAAATTCTAGTTTTTCTCTTCTTTTTTTTAATAACTAAATATACATTTACACACCCGGTTACATTTGATGGCATCTTCTTAGTGTCTACTTGAAAGATATGTCAATGCACTTAAGGTAATTATAAGATACTTCTCAATTATCTGAGCCATATATACTGAGACTCACAAAATATTATAATAATGTCATCCCTATGTAAATACTGTTTTACCAAATCTTTGTTATGTTTTCGTATTTAGAAAGTTAAAAGCGTACTTCATTATCAAACAGTTTATGCTTAAAATTTGTTTTAAGCACAAAAAATAATAAAATTTATAAACAAGACTCGATACAAAACGAGCACGGAGTTATTTTTCACGTGTCATATTTTGCCAATAGTGCCATTTTCCGAGGCCAATTTATCTAAATGGGAAAAAACACTAAATAGTTTTTCAATAATGTTGTGAACAGAAACTCTTCGGTCTAAAGAAGCAGATCCTATATTAAATACGGTATTGGTTTAGGCACTTTTCTTTCAATCTCGAGTTTCATGGCAATTAGGTGGTTTTCATTTTTCAACTCTCATTAATCAATACGAAATTACCCAATTAGGTGGTGCTCGTGTCCCAAGTCATTTGTCTTTGATTTCATTTCACTGTCACATTTGCGCCTCATGGTGTTTTTAGCACAAGAAAAATCAATTATCACATACTTTTTATACGATCATGATGTGTCATACAACGGATCAATCACTTCCTTTGCATGTCAAGATTATATCAAGAACAGATCTTTCAACTGCTCTCTCACCTGTGCATTACGATCAAGTTCTCTAACTATTACAGTTCCAATGTTCATTAATCCAAACATGCATTGCATCCATGACCTTGACATAAATGAAGCTCAATTATATACATACACCGCATAGTAGTTTACAAATGTATGTTTAAAAGCACGTCCATTTATATGCAACGATAGATAGAGGCGTTGATTTCATTATTCACATAATGATGCAAAAGGAATCTGACATTTACAAACATGGAAATGGAACCGTGTACCACCAACCATTTCTCGGCCACAGCATCACTAGCACCACCTCTTCTTCTGCTTTCAAATTAGGAAAACCAGATTTCAGCATCAGTTTTGAACTGACTGAGAAACGCACATTATTACAAGTACTTTGATAATAAAAAGTTTTGAACTTACCCTTAGCCTGGCATGCACTTGTCTGTCAATATACGCATAAAGTTCTTCCTGCCTCATTAGAGCTTCGTGCAAAGCCTATTCAGGAAGAGACAATTATCACCCAAGAACACAATAATAAAGGAAAGATTCATGGGCAAAAACCATACTACTCAAAAGCGATGGCATAATTTCGAGCCAGAAAAATATGAGTGAGGACAACCTAAACTTAAAAGTTGCTAAATAAAAAATTCAGTATTTTGAATCCATGCCTCAAATTGATGGACATGCAGGACTATATTTGAGACGTTAGATGTTTCCAACAAGGATATGGGAGCATGGTAAATCTCCAAAACAGAAAACAGAATGAAAGATTCTAGTATATTTTGGCATACTGCTACATTTTCAAAGAAAAAGAGATGATGAAATCATAGTCATCACTGTGTCTTGAAAGATGATAAATAATATAAAATAAGAGATAGAATTACCTTTTTTGTAGAGATTAGCTCTGCTTCTATTGCATCTACACGATAAACAGCAGCATTCAACAGCTCCTCTTTCTCACAAGGCATCTCAAAAGATTTTGTCTGTAGCATATCTACCTTCTCTTCAAGTTGACTAAGTTTCTTCAAAGCAGATGATAAAAGGTCTGCCTTTGTGAACCCTGGAGCTGGTGAAGGAGGACGGAACTCCTCCTTTAAAGGTAATTCCACCATTATATCAGGAGGGTTGAGGGCAGAATCAGACAGAGTGTTGGGAAGTTTTTTGGTCACCCGGAGTGTCGCTGATTGAATAGCAGTAAAGAAAGTGACAAAGATGATAACAAGCATAGCCCAGAAACGAGCAAAGATTCCTACTGAAGGCATTTTTGCAGTTTCTAGATGTATCCCTGCAATGAATTTTCAACAGCTTGGTTCAAATATTAAAAAGTCTATATATTCAATGTGCCTAATCTTCTGAATAACTTATTATTATCTCATCTGGAAGATATTCATTGATACTTCTACTCTCTTACTCTAGGATGCATTAAAAGGCAAAGCAAGATTGCCTCAGCTAAATAGCATTTATTAGCAAAGAGACTATTAGCAAACAAATACCAGGTTAAAGCATTTGATAAAACAACGCTTGGACAGTGTATGCATTCTAACCTGCAGAAACAGATGGACTTTGATGCAAAACCTGCTTCTCGCAACCTGAATCGATAACCTTGTCAACCATGGGGACATCTTCATAATATTCGGAGTAGCTACACACACTGTTAGCCTTCCCAAGTACCCTAGCCTGAATCAAACATCAAAGAAAATTGGCTCTGTCAGTATGTTCACAACATTCTCTTTTTTCTTTGCCAATCCAGTATTTTTGCAACTTGATATCCATATTTTCAGACAAGTCGTTCTCTATTGCTGTTTAGCTTGTTTACATCTTTCACCAAAGTGATAAACAAAAGAATGTTTCCCTAGGCTATGAACTAGTAATGAAAAAAGAAAAAGGAAGAAAGCACAGCACTTCAATTCCAATCTTCAATACAATCAAGGTTGAAAGCGTGAAAAAATAAAATGAGAGACCAGGTAGAGACCAACAACCTAGGCAAGAGTTTATCCATAAATGAACTGGTTCAATCACTTTAATGCTGTGCTCAGCATCAAAAAGATATTTATTATCAAATAACAATTACAACCACCTACTTCTTCACAGACGGGAGTCAACTTTGGTTGCAAGTAGCTTCTGCTAGCTTTAGGAGATGTCAATTCTTCAACTTCAGATCCTGACTCCGTGGTAGAAGTATCACCACTTCTAATCTAAATCAACAACCAGATTGCTAGTATTAGATGAAATGTGCCTTAATAAAAAATAATAAATGCATAATGAATTCATGATACAGATTGTATGATAGTCCAGCAGATCAAACCATTGGAAAACAAGGCTTCTCATAAGAAATTGCTTTCCCATCACTGTTGGTAACAGTTACTACTTGTCTGAGACATTGTGCCTCACCACCAAGTAATATCTGCAGGAAAGATATCATTCATTGAACCATACTTTTCAAGAATAAAATGAAAACACTAATCTTATTATCTTATTATCTTATTATCTTATTATCTTATTATCTTTTTCTCATCTCATCTCACTATTCTAAAGGAGGCAGTATGGCAATATTAACCTTTTATATAATTACTTGGCATATTACTATTGGTAATACTTTTCAGGAATTGATATTTCCAGAGCAAAAAAGACTAACTAGAGCAATTTAAAACTTATACTTACAATTTAATTATTAGGTGTTTCTAAAATTAGAAACTTTGCTCTGGAAATAGCAAAAACAGCTCTTGCAATAGGACTACAAGTGTTAACACACAGCATTATCTTTTTTACATAAAAATCATATTTAATTCTCTAATTTTCTAACTCTCTTTAATATGCTTGTAACTCTATATTTAAGATATTTTATTTATTTGTATTTTGTTTTCATGGGTTATTATTATTATATTTATGTCAAATTAAAAATCACATTTGATTTCTGACTTTTCACCTTCCTATATGATGCTCGTACATTTTCATTTATGATTTTGTTTTTCTTATAAAACAATTAATTGGCTGATATTAATTTATCCATACTATTAAGTGCCAATACATAGCTTACTTTCAGACTCTTTACATTCCTTTAATATTTTTGTAGCTATATATTTAGGATACTTTATTTTCTGACTTTTCACCTTCCTTTACAATGCTTGTAACTCTTCATTTAGGCCTTTATTTTTCTTATCATTAAAAATTATTTGGTTGATATTAGTTTATCTTCACTACAAGTGACAATATATATCATTTATTTTTGACATAAAATATCATATTTAATTTCGAGACTCTACCTCCCATTAATATGTTGGTAACTCTATATTTATAACATATTATTTATTTTTATTTCGTTTCTGACTTTTCAATTAATGTATTTATGCATACAAAACAATCATTTAATTTTCTGACTTTCTACATCCCTTTACAATGCTTGCAACTCTTTATATTTATATTTTTCTTTTTTTAGCTATAAGTCTTTATGAATGAATTTCTGAAGCAAAAAAAAAATTAATTTTATAAATTTTCACCTTTCTTCAATATGTTTCTAATTCTCTATATGTGGCTTTTGTGTTTTTTTGCCATGTGTCCTTATTAACAAATTTGTTTTTGACATTTTTCTGTTAGAAATTATTATATTTGTAATGTTTTATAAAATTATACTAACATTTTTTATGTCTATCATTGTGATAAACATTTTCTAACACTTAATTCCAATTTTATAAACCTGAGTGATTTTAAAAGATGTACAAATTTTCGATGAACAGTTAACAAGAGCACACAAGTTGAAGGTAAATAAAATTCAAAATTGTACCATTCCAAATCTGTTGTTTACAAATCAAGTTTGTTATTGTCTTCAATTCTTTATTTATTTCAAAATTATTGTAAATTAAATGGTTCTTATTCATTATAATAAAATTTATAACACTACCCAATATAATACTTTCACCATTATATTATTGTCATTAATCATAATGTTATTTTCACATCATTCACAAGCGTGTTTACTCAAGTGCAATGCATAAAATAATGACTAGTATATGATAAGAGAAGAGAACAGCAAGGTCAGGTACAAACCTTTATTATGCTTGGATCCGTCCATGGACCCTTGTCGGACCTCATACACCCTTCCTGATCAGAACAGGTGCAAGAACCACCCAAGAATTCGGGCAACTCACTGGAAAAGAAGTAAAATATTTTAATGTCTTCAATAGTTAGCAGGACTAAGTGAGATAACCACCATATCCACAACAGAAAAGCCAAATATACCTGGCTTCAATAATTTCAAGCAATTTGCTCTGGTATTTATTACCAAGAACCTGATGGAAATTCTTATATTAGTAAGGCCATATTGATAAATTCAATCAAATGCATATAATATTGATAATCAATAAATTAAAAAAAAATCTGTAGAACATACATGAATCTTGGAAACTGTTTTTGGGTCAATGAATTGTTTAACAGTATTCCAGAGTAGCTTAAAACCAGGACCAGCATTAATTATAAACATTCTGTGAAGTGTCTGCAGAAAGAAGAGATGCTTCATGAGCTGATTTCACATCAAAGTCTAAATTTGATTCCAGATATTAAATATTACAGCAACTCTCAGCCTACAAAAGAGAAGTAAATATAAAATCTTCATACCTCAGGGTAGTTGTCATTATCAATCTTCTGCAGCCGCGTGATTAGCTCTCTAGCAGACTTGGTGAAATTTTTAAACCCCTAAAATTAGAAAGTTGGGAGAGCAAATTGAGAATATAATCTTAGAATGAGAAGCTATTCCAGGAAAACTTTAAAGTTCAAACTAAACCAATAGACATCATACCACGCCTTGAACATCTAAAATAGTCGTGCTTGAATCTATGTGCCTCTTTGCAGCAATAGAGCACGCAGGAAACTTAATGGCAAAACTCCTTTCAAACTCCTTTACATGGTACCTCACATAACGTTCCAAAGTAGTCACTTGCATCAGTTTGTTGGGATCAACTTTTCCCAGTCTTTCAATATAAACAGGTCTTCCTTCCTTGTCCACACCATGATTACCATGAGGGTAGTATTGTAAAACTTCATCCAACTCATCATATTGGTAATCCTAGGAAAAAGAAAAAAAAATCAATTATATGGAGAGTGAGAACAGATTACATGCTAAGTTGTATAAAAAGCTAGAACAATTCGCAACTGCATTACAAACAAATAAACCACAGATCTAGTTAGAAATTATGCCTCAAAATGCTAGCAAATGAAAAGTATCGTACCTCCATGATGGTATCAACACCAAAGTCCTTCCTCCATTGGATCATGTTAGCCCACATGGCCTTTGCTTTCTCAATATCAAACTTCCTTGCTTTCAAGAACCTGCAATATAAGCAATTAAGAACGAAACAATGGAACATGGAAAAAACCACCCATTCAACATCTACCATTGTGAAGGAATCACCTCAACAACGTATGATAATCATCAAGCCTTGAAGGTAGCAACTCTTCCAAGATAAGAGCTTGTCTAAATCCATCTACAGCTTGCTGCTCCTCGACATTCCGAACATCCTCAATTGAAAGAGAGTTACTCCGGCCTTTCTTTGACTTCTTGAGAGAGTGTCTAAACTTAATTGCTTTCTTTTTGAAATTCCCAATTCTTGTTCCTTTATCATCCTCCGAGTTCTCAAAATCTGATTTCTTCTCTTTCCTTTCATCACGGCTAGAGAATCCCTCAAAGCCTGGAAATAAAATGCCACCAAAATCACAAACAGATTCACTCATCACAATTACTCATTAGACACTCCATTTACTGTCCCTATGCATATCAAAACATACATTCAATTTTTAGTTTATTGGGTTTCTGAAATTCTAAGCAAAATGCGCAGAAATATTTGTAATTGTATATTAAAATTAAAGACTAGTTTCAGTAAGACAATCTTCCAGTTTTCAGAAAGTCGATATTTTGAAAATAATCGAAATATTTCCCTGATATTTTCTCTGTATTTACGTCCACCAGCCATTCCATTTATGAACAATTAAGCGACCAAATAAAAAAAAATGGAGAAATATTTTCAAGAAGAAACCAAATTACGATGTTCAAAATGTTTCTAATTTTAGAACTCAATTAAAAAAGTACAAACTCCAAACCCAAATTGAAAATCTCTTCAACCAAAAAACCCCCAGAAAAATCTTCTAGTAACATAATTTATCAAGCATTAAAAGAGGAACGTTAGGGATACATAAAATAAAAATAAAAACTCACAGGGCCTAGCGAATCGATCAAGCGGTCCCGACATGGCAACGTTCTGAGGAATAAAAACACTAGTCGATTCAATACACAAAGCACCGAAAGCAATTCAAAGGAACAAAGAATTACGATATATCTTCTCCTGTGAATTTTCTATCCTTGATGTCCGTCTGATACATCTCTTGCATAATCTAAATAAAATCGTCAAACTGAAGACAGAAATAGACTTCTGAGAAACATAAGATCTAGGATTTAATATATATATATATATATATATAAAAGGATTGCGATATATAATTAAATTTATTTATCTTCTAACTAATTAAGCGATTAATTGGGTAAATTATAAGTAAGTCACCATAGAAGCTAAAGAAACCGAAGGCGAGAGGGTTTGAGAAGGAGGAGAAATGGTGTTCTATTATCCAATTCATCAACGACCTTTCGTCTTGATTCCTATTGGTAGTTGCCGTGTCGGCCCGTCGTAATAAAGCGCGTTGGGCTTGGCGGGAATTTAACGACGCTAGTTAAGTATATGCCTAGTTTTGTCTCTCTTTGTTTTCCTTCTTTCTAAATAAAGGGTTTTTTTTTTAATATCAAATTCTAACAAGAGTTGCAATTTAGCTCCAATCGTCCCATATTTTATAAAATAAAAAAATAGCTTACGTGTATTATTTTTTTTAAAAAAATATATTTTATTTTTATAAAAAAAAAATATGATAACAAAAATTTATGATCCTTATAAAATAAATTTTTATGAGTTTTTTTAATAACGGTAAATTTATGGTACCATATCTAATAAATATGAATTTAATGTATAATTTTATTAAAAATAAATGACTTCAACACCCTTCATTCTTTTATATATATATATATATAAATATATATATAATTAAAGAGTATTCCTTCTTTACATTTTGTTTTTCAGAATAAAATTGTGATTAATTAAGATAACAATTTACAAACTGTTATTGATCATCCTTTAAAAAAACGTGTTCTTAATTAGGCTTTGAATGTTGATGCACATGTATGTACGTTATTCTGTTCTTTATACAACACCTTTCTAATTTATACCACGCATAGGCGACAACCTTCAATACCCTACTCGTTAATGAGAGATTTAGAGGCATACAAAATTTCAAATATAGTTTTTCCTCTTCTAAGTTTTTTTATATAAATTTATCTAAATATTTATCAATAAAATAATATCTCTTTTATCTTTATATAATCTAATTATTCACATATTTTTGCTTCTAATTTCTCTAAAAAATATTTTTGTATGTAATATAAAAATTTATATACACTAATCTAAATTTTTAGACACGAGAAAACTATATATTTTTTATATTATATATGTACTATTTTAAATGAATTAAAAATATAATTTTATTTATAAAATAAATTATACTATATAATTAAATTTAAACTATTATGTGTTGCTCACGCATCTTAAGTTCAAAGAGAATGGTGATAAAGGTAAACATAAAACGTCAATGGTATCATTTACTCTATTTATTTATAAATGATTTCATTTAGATATTTTAAAAATTTATAATTTGCAGAGGATGTATCTTATATCCAAATACCAATCATGAAAGTTAGGTAATTTTAAATTAATATTTTTTTTTTAAATAACGGTAATGGAATAAAATCCCTTAATTTCAAAATATGCATTGTAAGTGTCGGTTCCCCTGTGAAATATTTAAATATTATCACAATAATACAATTTATCCTCGTTTGATGCCCAAAGGCTAAGAAAAAAAAAATCAACTCTTTATAAATAAAAGAACGAAATAACACATTAGCCTTTCATTTTAATTTTTGAGTTAAATAAATTTATTTTATAAATTAATCATTTTTTCTTACTAACAATAACTCATTTGAATTTATAGTTTTATACTAAATTACATAATAAAAATACTATAAATCCTCTATTTTCATAACTTTAATAAAATGAGATAAGATCGTACATATCACATCTCTGACATCAACTGTTGGCGACTCAATTGGAGTTTCGATAACCTCACAATGCTTCGACAATTACCACCAATGATTATATCGAAACTCCTGTGGATGTAATATATTACATATAAAAATATACGTAGATGTAACAGATTATATTATATAACATGTTATATCTGGTGGGTCATCAAAACTATGATAGATGTAATATTTTACATACAAGGATACATGTATAATACGTTACATCTGGTAGATCGTTGGAATTACAGTGAATATAACATATTATATAAACATACATGTGAGCGTAATAGGTTACGAAGAACATGTAGATTTAATAGGTTACAAAAATACATGTAGATATAATAGATTACATTCGATAAGTCGTTGACAAAAGTCATTGAAACTTCATTGGGCTGTCGAAAGTTTGGTATATCAGTAGAGATCTTATAGATCTTATGGGATCTAATCTTATTTTCATTTTATTGAATTTATATAACAAAGGTATTTTGATATTTATATATATGATACTATGAATTTTGGATTAAGTTTTTGTTAATTTGAAAAAAATGCTATTAGAATAAAAAAAATGTTATATAAAAACAATATTCCCTTTTAATTTAAATAAGATGGACAACCTACTCTCTTATTTATATGGCTTATATTTTAGGAAAAAAAATTAATCAAGTTGATTTATTGGTAGAGAAGAATTTCGGAGGAAAAAAATATATTTCTTTTCTTTATATCTCTCATTTATCTTTATTCTCCATTGATATTGGATACGAGTTGTGAAAGTTAACTTTCTTGTATCAAGTACATATTTTAATCATTTTACTTTTATAAATAACACTTACGTTACTTTTTATGTAAAAATGAGACACATTAGTCATTTTTAAAATAGTAAAATATTAATTTATTAATAAAAAATTCTATCATAATAATAAGGTAAAGTTAATGGGGCAAAATTATTCTTTTATTTTAATAGCTTAAAACTAAAATTTAATTGTACAATATTTTATTTATTTATTTGATCAACTTTTTTATAAATTTTATATTTTATGAAATATTTCTATTATTGTTTGGGTACTTTTTTGTATCATGTTTTCTTGTAGGTATTGGTTTAGATCTAAATTGCATACTTTATATAAGTGACGTTGTACTCCTATCTGTGTGTTGTCTTCTCATGTATAAAATACGGTTTCTATTTTATTCTTAGTATAATTATCTTCTTCTGTGTAAGGTTAGTTACTGTGAATCAGTAATTCACACACTCACATAGTTCAACATACTCTGTAAGTGAGTATGTTTACACACATCACATGATTGATTTTTTTAGATCATTTCGAGTGCTGGTATTTATGAAAATTATTCTGCATTTTTTGGAAATTAAAATTGGGAATTTTTGGCACCTCATTATCATCTTTGGTAAGGTGGTGGTGAGGTTTGTTATGGCTTGGGAAATTTCTATAAATATCCCTTTTTCTTCTTACTTTATATTTAGAAAAGATATATTGGAATTCTATCAAATTGACGTCTCATCTTTCTATTTTTGGATTATTAATACCTTGTGTGTTGTTTGGTATTGGTGATTCGTGAATATGTGAACAAAACCATGTGAGTAGTTGATACAGTGTTTATAAGTGAGTTATATGTAAGCCGTGTGTCGCTTGAAAGTTGCTTGGATGTAACTGGTTATATGTGAGAACCTTACTGTAAGACTGAGTTAAGTTAAAATTCTTTGAGTTCTTGCATCTTGGACTGTGTGTCCATTGGTTTTTTATTGGATGTTTGTGTTTATGGGTAGTTATGTTGATTGTCCATTTTACATATTATTGAGATTTGGTTTCTGATCACACCATATTAGGTGGTGTTGGCTTTGGAGGAGAGTTAGGTTCATGTGTCGAACCAAGTTGTTATGGAGGTAGCAAGCAAAAGCAATAATAGACAGTTAGGGTAGGTGTCCCTATTTATAGAGGTATTTATGTTTATATTTTTCTATCGATTTGTATCTATTTATTATTTTTAGTGGATTGTTTACTACTAAATGGTTTCTTTAAACAACCAAGGATGTTATCACATAGATAAAGTTTTTATATGGGTTTACCTTGTTATATCTTATATTTTGTATGCTCAAATAAATGGCTAGTATAATTAGAATTAAAATATGTATATTCCTACATACTAAAGTTTAAACTCTGATTACCAAGCTTCTGATATTTATCACTTGCTTTCCATTTATTAAATTTTGTATGTGTTGAATTGAACATATTGTTTTGTATTTTCATTGTGTAATTTGCTTAATTTATGTTTGTGAGGCTCACTTTACCAAGTTGATATAGAGCTCATGAAAAGATTTCATGAGTTCGTGTTTCCACCTCTCATCTAGACCCTAGTTACTTATTTTAGTTTTAAGAACAATTAACCTTCGCATAATTGTTCCTACATATGAGAATCTTCACTTTATAATAGGTCAAAGAAGTATCTTAAATTAAGTCATTTATGTCATTTAGTCCTTCATATTAAAAACATTGTCATTTAGTTCATTAGCTTTGTAAAAAAGATCAATTAAGTAAAAATTATATTATTTTAATGATTTTTATATAAAATATTATTATTTTATGTCAAGTAATTGAAAAATGATTAAAATATAAGTCTTTAATAATGATAATAGTAAAATTTAATATGAAATATTTTAAGAAAAATAAACAATAATAAAATTCAAACAAAAAGTTATTGAAATTTATAATTTAATTTTTAATAAAAATTAAAAATTAATAAAATATTAAAAAATTAATATTTTGAGAATTTTTTATATTAATTGTGACTTTACCACTGTTAAAAACTCATGTTTTAATCGCATTTAATCAGTTGACAGGAAAATAATAATATTTTAATAGAAAAATCAATAAAGTAGTATAATTTTTTCCGAATTAACCATTTTTACAAAGTTAAAGGACTAAATGAAACTATTTCTAAATTAAGGGACTAAACGACATAAATAATCTAATGTAAGGAACTTCTATGACATTTTTCTCTTTTATAATATTAGAAATTGGGTTACACAGGTCAAAACTTTAAAAAACTAATAGTGTTAGAACCACACGGATGAGCTCTCTAGTCTATTATTCATCAAAGACCATGTAAATGGTGCAACCATTGCTCCTATTCCCAGAAATGCAATGGAGGTGTGTCATTCAACTTCTAGTACTAGTCTTTAAAGATAGTGGACATGAAAGAGTTCATCTGTGTGGTTCCAACTTCACTAATCTGATATTTTTTTTAACCTATGTAGCTTTATTTTTGATATTGTAAAGTATGTAGTTTGGATCCAAATATGATACCTACAAAAAATGAAATACAAAAAAATGGACAAAAAATACATAAAAATCCATAAAATATAAAATTTATAAAAAAAAAATTCTCCAATTTTTTTTATAAAAAATATACTATTCAAATTCAATTTTAAAGTGTTAAAATAAAATAAATTTTTTCCCATATTAAATCACTTTATTATTATGTTAGACTTTTATTAATAAAATGATATTTTACTTTTTAAAAAGTAATTAAAGTGTCATTTTTAATGAAAGAGTGACCTAATAATAATTTTTCTATATTTGAGATCACCTCTTACTATGATTATGGTTCTCACATCTTACATTTAGATGTAAAAGAAAATTAGAATTATTTATATAGATTAATATAATCATTGGTAGTTAGAAATTATATCAAATAATTAGTAAAGTATGTTAGGATACAATTGGTATAATGAGACAAATACTAAATAAGCATGTATTTATTTAAGTCTATAATCGGATGGACAAAACATATTTGGATTGTGTGATATGCCCATGGGGTTGTCGTACTCATAAGCCTAAACTAACTTATTTAAGGTTATAAGTGTGACGAGCCTATTGACTTATCACACAATTAAAATATGTTTAGTCTATCCTATTATGAACTTAAATAAATATATGCTTATTTACTATTTAGTTCATTACATCAATTTTGTTTTAATATGTTTTACTAATTACTTGATATGATTTAGAATTGTTAATGATCATACTAGTCCATATAAAATAACTCAAACAATTCTCCCACTTGGACAACATAATCATGCATTGAATATCCAATGACATCATCATGACTTGAATATTCGATAGCATAATCATACAAATGATGCATCTAAAGACTTTTAAGCTAAACTGTTATGTGCAATATGCATCAAAAGAGTACATATACTACACATAACATGCAATTGGAGATTTAAACTATGGCAACATAATGCACTTATGCATAGACACGATGGGCGTTTGTGTATCAAAAATATGCATACTTGAGACTAAAAAACGATGATAATAAAATACTAGATCATTCACTAAATAATTACTTCGATCCTAAAGGCCAACACAATAGGATCAAAATTCTATGATGTTATCCCATGCTAATATATCCAAAGTGTAGGCTTGGTTTGAGCATTCTAATTTCTTCAAAGTAACAACATTGAAGGCACAACCTGACCAATTAAGACTAGCAACACATCAATGGTAGAAAATACAAGATGACCAATGTGTACTAAAGGTGGACCAATTGACTCAATCCAAGGTTAACTATAAGTTTTTTAATTGCAATAACCTAAATATATATTGTTGGAGCTAGAATTACTACGGCTGTTGGCACTAGACTTACCCTCTAATGGATCCTTGTTAAGGGATTTAGATTGTACTCATTCCAATTACCAGACTCTATGAACCCATATATACTTAAAACTCCCACTAATCCAATACAATAATGGGTTTCAAAATAAAAATCCAAGTGAAAAATATGCTTTTAAAACAAGATTGAGCTAAACTGTAGTATATGAATCTAATAATATGTTTCATGCAATATAGTCATGTAATCAATCCATTGAAGGAAAATGATTTGTAAAATAGCCACAATATGTTATCAAGATTTTTCAAAACATTACTAGCAATTCATAACCCTTGAATAATTCTACAATCTATATTTTATAACAATTTATCTCATAACATGCTAATATTTTGTCTTCATTATCGATGGCATTGTATCCAACTATATTCACAATGTTGGTTCACCGAGATGCTTATAACATTCTTTATAACTATTTAACATTGAAGTATTAATCTAGTTTGCCACATAATACTTATGTCAATCAAAAAAATAGTTCAAATTTTATCCAACTTGGATGCCATCGTAGACAAATTAGATTATACAATAAATATGAAATGTCAAACATGAGAAAACATTTAAACTAGTCATAATCTAGTCCAAAAAATAGGCGAGAAAGTACCCTATCACGTAAAACATTGAATTGATATTATCATTATGCAAATAAGAACTCTCTACCAGATGACATAAGAAATAGTTAAGGAATATGGAATAATAAACTACATACAAACAAAACAAATATGTTAAAATCATCAAGGCCCATACATCCACATAGAATGCTCTATTTTCAAGCCCTATGAAACTAGGTCTTAAATGTCTCATAGTATAATGTCATGTCATAACCAATTGTGCACACCTAACACATAACTTGATAAAACACATAACCATCACGTGCAAAATAACACGATCAAAATAGAAAATCACCAAGCTTCCACACTTAATACATCAATAGATATTATCATTCACTTGAAATGTTCGCTCTAAATTCATATACGAACCAACCTAAAGTGAGTATATCCATACATAAATGAGCTCATTAACGTGCTTCTCTTAAACAAAATACTACACATAATCATGAGTACAAACAACTCTTTATATCATGGAAGAAGCATTAAATTGCATAATTATCACCAATAAATTTTCCAACAATCACATATTACAATCATCAAATTTTCTATGAAAAATTGGATTCTGCATCTATTTAGCCATTATGGCCTCACAACACAGTATATCTATGCTTTTGTTATTTAAATGAATTTCAAGTTTATAATCACACTCTATAACAAAAAACTTCTTTTATATTAGACTATTTTTGGATTGCATTACATATTTGACATCACAATAATCAATTAACAAAAAATTTGAATTATCCAAAATTACCTTGGATTACTCATAAAATAAATGGCACAATATCACATTACATAACCTTAATTACTTAATATTGACATAACACCTCAAATTATTCTTAAAATAAGTAATGGAAAACAATTCATATCAATGCAAGCATTTTTTTATTATTGTACACTCATTATGACACTTGCCTGAAATTTCAAAATGTGTACTACATAATTGAATTAACATTGGTTCTAAGTAAGTCATATTTAACTAAGAGACAGATTAGGCTCAATCCTCTTAATTCTTTAACACCTAAAACTTTTATGGGCTCATGAAGATTTAAAATTGCCTAATAACCAATGTCCATTATCTTAAATAAAGGCTTGCACCTAGAGTGATTGCACGCATATCACCACTATCAAATAAGATTTGTTTACTCCCACTGATCTTTATATACATATTTAAATTCACATTTATTTGATTATTACTACAATACATACATATGGTTTCTGAAATTTAGCCTCACTTTTTTTTAAACTGAGGCCATATGGTTTTGGCCTCGGTTATTTAAAAATTGAAGTCATAGATATACCCTATGATATTGATTATTTAAAAATCGAGGTCATAGATATACCCTATCAATTTTTTCTCTTTTACACCAACACCAAATTTTTCTATCAATTTTTTTCTTTTTTCCTCTCTTTTTTTCTTCTTTTTCCCTCTTTCTTTTATCTTTTTCCCTCTCTTTTTTGTTTTTCTTTTTCTTTTTCCCTTTCTCCTTTTTCTTTTCCCTCTCTCTTTTTTTCTCTTTTTCTTTTCCTTTTTCCCTCATCTCCCTCACATTTTTTCCCTCTCTCTCCCTAAGGCCGCTCCCTTACATCTCCCTTTCTCTCTTTTTTCTTTTCTTTTCCTTTTTCCCTAGCAGCTTGCTCGACCTAGTAGCTTCATTTCCTCTCTCTTCTTCCTTTTCTCTCTATTTTTTTCTTTTCCTTTTCCCTAGCTCACACCTCATTGATTGGCCATTTTTTCGTTATCACTCATGACTCAACTCCGGGTAGTGTGATACCCTCTTTTTTTACCATATCATTTCATGTATGTGTTGATTATTAGTGAAATTAGGTCTATACACAAAAAAATATTAAATTAGAGGTTATGAATTTCATGTATGTCCTTATATTTCTTACTACAATTTCTATTAGGGGTTATGCATTTCATGATGTTATACTTGTAATTTAAATAAGATTCTTGTTTTTTGAATGTTATACTTGTGACCGGGTATTCTACTCTCATGTTTCTGTTAACTTCTTAATTTGGGTTTTCACTTTTGCTTCGTACCATTTTCTAATATTGGAGTTAACAAATCATGTCATTTGTGTTGTCTTTATGATTTTTCTATAGGTGAGCAGATAATTCCATCTGCTTGTTTGGACATGGTCGTTATTGGAAACTGGAAACCTATCCCAGTTAAGTAACATTGTACTTATTAAGCTATGTGTTTCTTTTTAAATGCTATTATCTAGTAGTCATGTCTTGAGGTTTTTGATTCAATCATTGTAAATATTTATATTAGTATCACCTATGAAATTTTCATCTTGTTTCATGTCCATGCCACCGCTTCTAGGCTAATAACAAAAAAGTATTTAGATACCACTCCTTCCATCCTAACCAAAGAGATTATTAATGCTACAATGAATGGCCACAATGTTTTTGTTTTAATGCCAACTGTAGGAGGTAAAAGCTTGACATATTAGTTAAAACATAATTTTGTGGTCCCTAAAACCTTTTATATCCATTTGTTATGCCATCTAGAATTTGCTTAAAATTATGGTTATTTGTACATGCTTATTTCTTGATTTGGTTTCATATAAGAAAATATTATATTATTCAATTGTTTCTGATCAATTGATTTCGTTTTAAGGATATTTTCTTGGTTGGTTTTCTTTTTACTATAAAATAGAAATTTTAAACATGGATTTTTGCTAAAATTACAGATTTTGTTATCTTGTAGCTCCCTACTCTTGTTTTTCCATACATAACATTGGTTATATCTCCCCTTGTGTCACTTATTTAATATCAAATCATGCATTTGTTATAGGTATGAGAAAAAATTTCAGCATTAGTATTTTTTAATCCTTAAGAGTATATTTATTATAGCTTAGTTGGCAACTAGCGGCACACATTTATTTTTCTAGTTGTTATCATCCTAGGCAAACATACCTACTGCATCCTTAAGTGCCAATATGGAATGGACTGAGCAACAGGAGATCTTCAGGGAACTAAATTTTGACCATTGTAAATATAAGATGTTATATGTTACACTAGAGAAAGTTTCCAAGTAAGTTTTCAACATTATTGAGCAATGTTTCTTTGCTATATCAAATAGTTTAGAATAACTAGGTAGGTGATAAAGTGTTTTATTTATAAGTCAGGACTAATAAGAAAATGGCTTGACGTTTTTAGTGAATATGAAGTTGGCATATTACTATATTGCTAATTCTGAGTAGTTTTGGTTTCTTGGTTATGGCTGTTTCTCTTGAGTCTCTTCCTACTAAACATTGGTCCTTATCCTTGTTAAGTGGATACAGGAATTTAAATCTGCTTATGTAATATACTCGTCAAATATCTCTTTTTATCTAATGCATAAGTGATATTCTTTTGTGACAACTAGAGACCTTATATGCCCATGAGTTGCTTGCAAGGATTGTTATTGATGAAGCTCATTGCGTAAGTCAATCGGGGCATGATTTTAGACCAGATTATCAAGTTGTGATTTCTATAGCCTTTTTAAAATTTTAGTTTGAGGTAAATTTATGTGCTCTGATAATTTCCTTTGTACCGTGTGTAAATCTGAAGCTAAATTCCTTTCTCAATCATATTTTCTTGAGTAATCTTTGTTATTATATAGGAATGTGGACATAAAGCATCATTTTATCATGGTAGCATAATTCACCTGCTAGTCCTGATTTGACATGCATACTCTATTAGGAGGCTACATGTATATAATTATTTTAATGGATTTTCAGTTGTATCACAAACTCATAATAAGCCATGAAACATGCCTCAGTAGTCAGTAGTCAAATACTATGGATGTGGAAGTAGCAAGCTGTATGTATATGTCAGTGCCAGCACCAGGACTACTACTAGGCATCGACACCAAACACCAGTATCAGCGCTAACGCCAGCACCAACACCAGCATGCTAGCATCAACGCCAAAACTAGCATGCTAGCACCAATACCAGCACCATTGCTAGTATTAGCACGCCAGCACCAGTACTAGCATTAGTACATCAACATGAGCACGAGCATTAAAACCAACACCAACACCAGTACGTCAACACCAGCAAGTTATGTAACCTATCTTTCTACTAAACAGTCTTAGTATATTCAAATTTTTTGCATGTATTTCATATTTTAGAACATTTTAATTAGTTAACTATAGTAAGACTTTATTATGTTTTAGTGCATATAAAAACTCTCAAATGTAATTTCATTCTTAATTTTAACATAACTACTTTTAGTTTTCTTAATTTATCAATTTATTTTAATTTATATTGAAAATAATGTTAAATGGTTTGTCTATAGCCTCGATTATTTAAAAATCGAGATCATAGGTAATAGTCTATAGTTTTTCTCACTTAGGCCTCAGTTCTTATAACCATGACCATAAACCTACAATCACGGTTAAAAATCGAGATCATATGCATATATTGTAGTATTGATTATCATTAAAAAATATATTTTCAAGACTAAATAAATAACAGATATTTTAAGTCATTCTATTGGTGCTTTAAAAAAATTTAACTTTAAACACTTTCTTTGATGAGTACATATACATTAGTAGGTTGTAGTGTTCACATACTTTAAAACGTTATTGAAAACACATACACTTTCAAAATTCTTCATAAAAAAATGTTAATCAAATTATGAGCACATGTAAACATCATTAATAGAAAAATTAAATGGAGATTAAACAAAAATATATCATCTTCATTCACTCAAAAGTGATGTTTACATAACAAAAAACATATGCAACTAACAAAACATATCAACTAGCAATTCAAACATGTCTTTTTAATCAAAATGAAACTATATTGTTATTAAAATGCTTTTTATGTATGTTTCTTTAAAAACAATATTTATACTTTCATTCATTAATCATTCAAATGTAAATGTTAACATAGTTAGATTTGTGGTTAGGCAGATACAAGGTCATAAATGATGAGAAACAAATGAAAACTTGTTCAATTTTGCCTCATAAAATATAAGTTTTGATCAAACCATTTAATCATCTTTCTTCTTAAAAATGACTTAAAATTATGGTGCCATAAAATAAAGGCTTAATTGAACTTGACTCTATATTGAATATAACATTTTAAATTCTTTATTTCAATTCACCCAACACAAAGAACATATTTTATAAGAAAAATATTTTAAATAATATATTTATATATAGTTTCAATTCAAAAATATATATGTATATATTATTCATCTTAAAAATAAACATGTTTTTCTTTTACTACAAACAATATTACCGAGCCAAAATATTTTATAAAAAATGTCAAATCAATTATTTAATTAATTTTAATTATTATGAGCAATATTAACGCTAAAAACAAATCCATTTGATTTGACAAAACACTTTATCAATGGTGAATACAAATAACATTACCATAAATAGATAAGGTAATATTTTCATTTATTTATTAGAAGAGGCGTATCTTTTGAAGACAAAATAGATTCCTCAATATCGAACACAATGCATGAAAGGAGCCTTGAAGAACCATAGGGTAGTTGAAAAATCATCTATAAAGATTTCTTCTATAGGATGTTTTATTTTTGCAAAGAAAAATATTCATTCAAAAAAATCATTAGTTATAATATGGCTTCATTCTTACTATTTTTTGTAACATTAAAAAAAGTACAATAAAAGAAAGTGTTTAAAACATCCATAAACAACATTTCAATGAAAAATGATTTTTTAAATGATATTCAAGAAAAATGAAAAACTCTTTCACCAAAAACACTTAAGAATATCATTGTAACTTTATTTTGTGTACTTTTACACATTCGTGTCATTCTCACAAAATAAGTTCACATAGATTATGATTGCTGCTCTTAAGTTAACAAAAAATAGTATACAAGTGAGTCTCAAAAGAGTATTTTAATGAGGTGCATTTTATTTTACATATTATCATGTATATGATAATCATATGATTGTAGAGTATCCATAAAGTGTTCAAATTATTTTTGTAGAACCAAAACGACATCATTAGGCAATTGCCCTTATGTAAAATATTATTTACTCTACTTATTGTGATGTCATATAATCACATAACAACACTCATAAAATTTATCATATTCATGTATTCATAACATTTAATGGTTTCTACATAACAAAAATATCTCATAACCTTCACAATTGAAGAAATTATTGTAGCTACTTACATGCACCTAGTAAACTAGGATCATGCTTTTAATAAATTCTTTTTATTTCATTCATACTAGAGTCATTCATACCAATGTGAAAAATAACAACTATAAGATGCATGTAAAATCAAGATCATGCTTTTCTTTATTTTTTTAATTTCATCCTAGAGTCATGTATATTAATTGACTCTTCCATATTATAAAGCAAATAATTAAATATCACAACCAAATTTGTCTATGATGACTATAAGTGGGATATAATTTTGAATCGTGTAATTTAATTTAACATTTGATTGTAATATTTAATCATTTTGCTTTATATGCAAAAGAGTTGATTAATATACACGACTCTAGCACGTAAAATCAAGATAATTTTTTCTTTATTTTTTCAATTTTATGATAGAGTTTTGTATATTCATGAGACTATAAAGGAAAAATAATTAAATATCATAACTAAATGTGTCAATATATCACCGAGATGTAAATTAGATTACGTGGTTCATAATTTTAATTATTTTTTTTATCAATTTAAGTATTTTTGTCAAATAATAAAACATCGAGATAATATTTAATTATCCCTAAAAATCTTAATAATTTTCTTATTTTATTTCTTTTTTTGTGATTGTGTACTATAAATACTCTTTAAAAAAAATCACAAAACAATGTATAAAATGAAATGCTTAAACTCACCAGATGCAAGTGTATAAGCATTCAATTGTTATTTAACCTTACATTCTTTATTACATATCTAAAATAACATCAACAACAACAACCAAAACTTAATATACATTGATTTCTTATTAACTTAACACACATGATACACTTTATGATTAAATTGTAAGTCAAAAATTTAATTTAAGTTAATAATGCATTTCATACAAAATTTGTATTAAAATGAAAAATTAAGATTTTATACATTAAGTATCTCAAAAATACAGAACATATTATGCAGCATGAAATGCTTAGACTTATAAGAAATAGTCACTAAGCATTTAGTTGCTATTTTATTTCCACATTTAACAATAATTTTTAAATTTTAAATTGATCAAAAACTTATGTGCATTATCATACTTTCAAAAATAAATACACTAAATATATACTTTGATTTGTACATTATTTTAAAAATTACGTATTGGGTAAAAAAATATATATGTAATTAAAAAAATTGTAAAAAAATATGTGATAAGAGATATATTAAAATATAAACTTTATATCTCTTAATATAATTTTTTTTAAAGATTTTCGTTTGATAGTGAACATGAAAAAAGACAAAATAGGAAAAATGATAAAGACTGATATTAATGTTCACTGAACACTAACGGTACCACTTTTTTTTTCGTCAGTCCTAAACCAATCCCCTCTTACGCGTGTGTGTTACACGCGCTACGATTTGCAGAAAATGGATATATAGTCCGACCCGATCAGTTTCTGTGAAATCCGATTACCGAAAAATGACATAATATATACCTAAGCGATCGAAATAATATGAATAAGAGATCTGTGTATTTATTTTGGTTGAAAATAAATTTTGAACAAAATGCCCAAAATCTAGGGCTTTTCGGGTCATTTAGCAATAACCTAATCCAATCACCAAAACCGTTGTAAAATACACCAAAATGATCATAAACACACGATTTAAATATCCATGGCAATAATTTTCTCCGAAAACAATATTTTATAAAAGTTGTGAGGTATGGTGTTATTTGAGGTATGGTGTACTACTATTCTCAAATTTGATGAATCATTATTTCCAAAAACACGAATTCAATGTCAAAAATATTATGTTGATAAATCTTAATTCAAAAGTATTAACAGTTTTAATACCAATTGAACCGAATCTTATAAATCATATTTGCAATACAATACTGTGAATAGATGATTTCAAGAAATAGCATCAAACATATTCCGAGATATTTTTAAAATAAAAATTTCAAAAATGTCTTTCAAATATATAATGAAAATTAAATCTAACGAAAATAAATATTTACATTTCATAAATAAAAATAGAAGAAGAAATAATAGAAAACTAAAAAGAATTATTAAAATAAATAAATGAATATGATTATAATAAATTACAATAAAATATACACATGAAATTTACAGAATTAAGAAAAGATATATATAAAGTACATATAACTAATGATATTATAGATTATAAATATGATTCTTTAAAAAAATTAAAAATAGAACCATCTAGAATATCAAACGTCCAGATAATTAGAAATAAGAGAAGAAAAAGATATAATTCTAATTTCATAGAATATAGAAAAGAATTGGAAGAACTATTCATGAATCTTAAAAATAGGAATATAGAGAAATTAATTAGTTTGTTAACACTAACTAACGAAAACTAGAAAAATATTATAATGAAAAGTTTTGTACAAACAAAGAGGAAGATGATATAACAATAATCAGCGAGACTGATTTTGAAACAGAAATCATGATCCTAAAAGATTATATAAAACTAATTTAATTATCAATTCATTACCAAGAAATCTGACCCACATAATGAAGAAAGAAATAGGTAAAGGTTAAGAGAACTTGATGTTTTTAATAGTAGAAGACAATCACCAAAAATAAAAGAAAGATTATATTAAGAAACTAGAGGTAATATCCCACCAAAATTCAATATTTATAAAAATTATAGATATGATATCTTAAATCTAAATTATATAAGAGATAGAAAAAAGCCTTATATGAATGGCCTAGTGGTATGAGTTTCAATCTGTAGGGTATTAGTAGCTCATAAAATGATAGAAAATGTTAAATTTTGGTTTTTAAATTTAATATACCAACAATATTTATTAATGTAAATAAATGCTCTCACAGGAATAGAATAGCTAGATATTGTAGTAAATGAAATATATAAAGAATTTGTTGGAAAAGATAAAGAAATAACTATCACTGAATCTAGTGAAAATGAAATCAATAAAGCTAAATAGCATTTAACAAATATGAAAATTTGTAACATGTGTTACATAAATTCTTTTATTTGTGAATATGAAATGTATTACCATAAATTACTACCTTCTATGCAAACAACTTATAAGTAAATGTTTTTCCAAAAATTACCTAAAAGGTTACATAAGACCTTCATAAAAGGTTGGAATCAGAGAAATAGGAAAACCATACCAGGAACCTTAGGAGGAAGAATAAGAAGCCTTAAAAGCTAGATAATCATTAAATGTTAAGAAAGAAATGAACATAAACAAATAAGAGGAAATCATTAAATCTATTGTGATACAAAATATTTTAAAATATTAGAAAAGTATGGATATAATATAAAACCCTATAAACAAAAATATAAAAAACATAAAAAAAAATACAAGACATTTAATAGATATAAATTTAGGAAACAAGATTTTTAAAAATATAAAAGAAAATTTAATAGAAAAACCTATAGAAAAAAGTATTTTAGAAGAAAAGGTATAAACCTACTGAAAACAAGAATCATTGCCTTTTAGGGAAAAAGAAATGTAGATGTTGGATTTGCAATGAAGAAGGATATTATGCCAATGAATACCCTAATAGACTTCAACATAATAAAGAATTTAAAAATAAATTTCTACAAAAATAAAAAATCTCAAAAGAAGCTTTTAAGATGAAATTAAAACTAATTGAGAAATCAAATATAGATGATACTTACAATATTTATCTATTAAAGGAAACTGAGAAGAAAATAACTCACTCAGAATATGAACACTCAGAATATGGATACTTTTCATTAGAAGATGAATGATTGTATAGTATTACAAATCCAAATAGAACCTATATTAAAGTAGGATAAAAATTTAAAGGTTACACTAGCTATAATTTATATGCATATATAGATACATAGGCTAGTATATGCATAGCAAGTAAATATGTATTATTTAAAGAGCATTGAAAACAAACATCAAAAGATTTAATTATAAGAATTATTAATAATATTAAAATAAACCTTGATAAGGTTTTAAAAGATACAGATATAATGAGAAGATGAGAAAATGAGAAAATTTTCATATTTCTACCATATATTAACAAGAAATAAGAGTTGATTTATTAATAGAAAATAATTTTTTAAACTTATATCAATCTTTTACATAATATTTAGATAAAATAAGTCTAATAACATTAGATGGTGAAACCATTTATGTATCAAAAATAAGAAAAAACTTTTACTGTTTCAAACCTAACTTTTATGCAACAACATGAAAAACGAAAAACGTGGTGAGATAGACACAAAGAAATAAAATCTTATTTAGAAAATATTTCATTGGATATAGAAGAGAAAAAAAATTATTTTTTTAATGAAATACAGGAAGATAAAACCCTAACAAGTATCAAAAAATTATTAAAAATAGTAAGCTTTGAAAATCCTTTAGATCCAAAAATTAATAAATCTAAAATTAAGAGACCCTAACAAGATTATTAGAGTAAAACCAATGATTTATACTCCAGAAGATAGGATTGAATTAAAAAAACAAATTCAAGAACTTTTGAAACTAAAAATCATAATACCAAGTAATTCACCTCACTCTAGTCCAACATTCTTAGTAAAAAATAGCTGAAAAAGAAGAGGAAAAAGAGAATGACAATAAACTCCAAAGCATTAAATAAAAAAATCATTGATGATGAATATTTCATTCCAAAGAAAGAATAACTATTATCATTAATAAAAGAAAAGAAATACTTCTCGAGTTTTGAAAGCAAAAATAGATGACAAAGATGAATAGCTTTGTAGATATACATTAGAATCTTTCTATAGTCAAGAATTAAATTATCACAGTAATGAAAAAGAATATTTAGCTATTAAAAAGACGATTAAAATTTTTGCAATTTATGTTGCAAGTTTTAGATTCATTGTTAGAATCGACAACAAGAATTTTGGTTATTTCTTAAGAATTAATATTATAGGTGATTATAAATAAGGATGATTAGTCATATGGTAACATCGGTTCAACCACTATAATTTTGATGTCGAACATCTTTCATGAAATAAGAATAGTTTAGTAGATGCTCTTACTAGATAATTAGCACCTTTCACTATTTTTATGCTTGTAGGAATGGAATATCTTGATATTAAGATAAAGATAAAGGAAAAGGATATAAAAATCCTATAGGAACAACTTGAGCTGTTAGACCTCGAGAAGTGTCTTATGGAGACAAGAAATAAACAGGAAGAATTTATTTATTCAAAAAACCTTTTAGAGTTCAAAAACTCTAAAGAGGAATCTTTATCAAAAATTCAATCTAAGATGAAAAGAAAGAACCTAATAGTTCAAAAGTGAGTAAGATCTCTGAATTAAAAAAGCTCAATTGGGATGATGAAGCAAAAAAGAAAAAGAAAAGAAGAATAGAAAAAGACTTATGTGGTCTATAATAGCCTAAAACCAGGAATTTACAACAATTGGACAGAAGCATGTAAATCTATTATTAGGTTTAATGAAGTAACTCATAGAACCTTTACTAACAGAATAGAGGCTTAAGACAATCATGCCAATTACAAAGTATCAAAACTGATAACTCTAGTGGGATAGTAAGGAATTACTTTGCAACATTACAACAATAACCAGCAGCACCTAACATGTTGACAACTCTAAGAAAAATATTTTGTCATCCAATACTATTTAGAGATGCATCTCTCCTAAAAACATCAAAGGTAATAAGGCATCCAATGTTATTCAGGGAAATAGTTCCTCAGAAATTCATTAGTCATTGAGGACGAAAAGAACCAATGTAAAAATATCAGCAAACCATAATGGTTAAATCTCTATAACTTGGCTAGAAAATCTACCCAGGAACACATAGAAGATATGAAGTTCTATATTATATAAATGAAATTTCCTATAAGGAGTAAAGTCATCATTTTGAAAGGAACTGATCCAATATTTTTTTTATAAAGCTTTTTATGTAAGACTAATTTAAAACATATATCCAGGAATTAATTTAAATGAATTATTATTTTTCAGAAAATTTCAAAAAAGTAATCAAGAACTTCAAGAAGGAGATAAGAGTAAGTGACAAGCTTGTTTATCTCAGATTTTCAGTTTACTAATGGACTGAAATGAGGAAGAATGTATTTGTCTCTACCACTTCATCAACCTGGGGATTTCCAATACAAACATAGAAGTTCCCAAACTAAGGGCGCTCTAGAAAAAGAATTCAATATAGATGAACTTTATGTATTAAGGTGTCAAATATTAGGCCAAATTTACTATGAACTCCAAAAAATTAATAATTCAACTGAGACCAAAGTAAATTACTCAACTAGTGAAGTCCTATAGTAATATGGCTCTCATCGAAGAGGATGGTGAAGAGATAACCAAATTTGAGATAAATTGTAACACCAATAACCTAAAAATTGGTCAACAAACAAGGAAGGCATTTTGCTTCTATGCCATAAAAGCCAACAAAGATCATAGATGCATTTACTGCATTAAGGATCGAGAAGATGAAGATGGGACATCATGAACGTCATCCAAAGAACTATGGTTAGAAAATAATAAGAATAAAGAGGAAGACTTTTCAATAAAATATGACAAAAAAAAGATGTAGTAACCACATCTTTAGTCGGTAACATGTGCCAAGAAAAAGCAATGGCTGAAATTGATAGGCCAAAAAGTAGTAAAGTAGATGAATTATTAAAGTAAGGATAAAATATGGATTTTAATCTTATAAAAAAGGATTTCTTATGCTATAAAAGATACTCTTATTTTCATTGAGAACACACAAAAAAATTAAAGCACATGGTTTCTAACATAGAAATCCCCCATATCTAAAAATTTCAACCAATAATTATGAGTTGCTAAGAATCTCTTCAAGGTTCTTAGTTAGCCTTAAAATTATAATAATTATTATATTATGAATAAAATAGAGTACATTTACTCTTTTTTAGTAAGTCTAAATTGGACACAATCTATTTACAAATGTAGAAGGGCTTACCATTATTAGGAAGATATTAAGGTTTGAGCAAAGCTGATGCATGTGTAATAAGAAAAGACAAACAAAATGAAAGATCGTGATAAACCCATTAAATTTAGGTATAATAATTATAACTCTTAAGCCAATTAAGAATCTTCAATGTTTAAATATTTATTTATATTAATTTATAATATTGATAAATAAGAATATGAAGATAAAAATAACAATGTTATGATAATAAAAATAAAGAATTATCTTTAATCAACAATATACAGAAATTAACAACTAGCATTAAACAACTAGCTTCCAATTTGGTATAAAAGTCATAGATTTGAGGATATCAACATAATATGGATGAAAAAGTTAACATTATTAGATTTAGGGGTATCAAGGGTATTAACCATAAAATTTATGAATATTATAGTATTTTTTGCAAACCTTAAGAGCAAAAGTGAAGATATATTAAACCTCAAGGATATTTTTGATAAATATCCATGGTTAATAAATAATTCGATTCTAACGTAATTATATTATGAAACAAGTAGCTTTGATACCAATAGTTAAAATATTACATTTCAAATAATGGAATAATAATTTATTTCAATGATACAACATGACTAAAAGGTAATATACCTATATATTTGTATAAGTAATTGATCTCTATTAATGCTAATATTATATACGTGTATATTTAATATGTAAGAGTTAGGAGAATGGTACTACTCAACATTGTGAATAATCGTTTATGACTCTAACTCATGATTTTCTATTTATAATATAACCTCGATATAGAATCCTAAATCTAATGGGTCAATTTAGGTTTATAAGTGTAGTGAGCCCATAAGCATATCATACAATTAAAACATGTTTAGATAATCTTATGATTATTTAATATTTGACTCATTACACTAAATTTGTTTTAATATATTTTATTAATTATTTGATATAATTTAGAGGTGTCAATTATTATACTAATCCACATAAAATAATTCCAATAAAAAATTGTGGAGGGAGTGTTGCTATGTAACATGACACTAAGAGAATGTCTATTTTATGTATAATTGTATTGTATTAAACTATATTAAATTATATTGTAATTAGTTTATATAATTTTATAATTAAAATTTTAAATAAACTAAATTAAGTATTTAGTTCAATTTACACGCATATATCTTAATCGTATTAGTTTTTAAATAATTATATTATTTTTAAATTATACAATATTTTTCGATTTTACAATCAAACACATGATTATATAAAAATTATATAATCAAGATTTATGTAACAAGCATGTCATTAGTGCACAATCAATGCATGTCTTGTACGGTGGATAGTAAAGTAATGACAAAAACCTATATAAACCCAACACTTAGGAATAGACATATTTAATAAAAATGAATCAAATGATTCTTTCGAATAAATTTGAAACTCATTAAAAGGAATAATTTCTATCTATTATGGTTTGAAAAAATTATAAATCGAAAATAGTGATTCAATTTCGATTTTATAAAATTATAAATTAGATATTATATTTTAAAATTTATTATCATTCACGTGCTCAAATTTTATTTTACATTTGAAGATTTTAAATTTAAATAATATGTATTTGAATAATTTAAATTTGATAATTATATATAATTTATATTTATATTTTTAAGAAGATGACTCATAAATAATTAAATATATGTTAAATTGTAATCATTGATAACTTAATTTTTAATATAAATATAACTTATTGTTTGATAATTTTATAAGAATATTTATAAATAAATATTTATATAAAATATTACTCATTTCGATTAATTTAATATTTTTGGTAAATTTTAATTTAATATTTTAAAAAACGTTATTGTTAATTTAGTTTTTATATCATGTTGAACCGACAAAAGCCGAACGCACTCACACTAACTTCGGTCTTATCTAAGTCGTGTAGTAGATATGTTTGTCTTGCAGAATTTTGGACGATCGGCCAACTCTCATTCGCTCAAAAGTGTGTCCCAGTCGTGCCATGTGGCATGTGCCATGTGCCACTGCCATATAACAGAATCATATTTTTTTTGTTACATTTTGAGTTATATGGTGGGGCCGTATTCTCTTTCATATATTAGATTTGTTGCTAAATCAATTAAAATTTATAATAATTAACGATGAATAAATTAAAATTTATAATAATTAATAAAATATTTAATATAATTTTGATCGAAGATGTATGAATGAATAAATAAAACGAGTGTTTAATACATTTTTACACATTTTATTTTATATATTATTAATAATTGATAAATATATGAACAAATTATCTATTTTTTATACAATAAAAACTTATATTTTTAATTATTTTTGTCCATGTTTCTATATACTTTTTATACTAATACAAATCATCATTTTAATTAATGTTAATTTTAATTTAAATATTTATAAATTAATACTTATTAATTAGATTAAATGAACTATTTTAATTTAATTAATTTTATATTAAAATTTTTAAATTTAACATCTTAAAAAATATATAGGTTAAATTAGATTTAAAATATTCTTTAAATTAATAAATAATTATTTAAAATTTATATTTTTAAATTTAAGGGAGAATAATGATGACATATGTAACATGTATATATAAAAATTACAAACAAATTTGAAATAATGTAACTATATGATCATTTTAATTTTGGACAATATTTAGTTATTTTGATAATACAAAAATTAGTTTTATTTACTAAATTTAATTATTAAAATATTGTAAATATAATGTTAAATTTTACATAAATTATATAAATAATATTATGTATTTGGTGATTTATATTAAATTTATCGATAGTTTTAATTTAATAAAGTTGAAAAAATTGAAACGTTAAGTAATAAAATGACTCATTTATTTTAAATAATAAGTTATTTTATTATTTATTTTATATAATATAGAATAACTATAAAATATATCAACAAATCGTATTTATTATTTACTTTAAATAAAATAGAATAACTATGACGAATATCAACCCATTCATTAAAAAAATCCTACATCCGCCCGTAGCACACAAAAAATGTAACAGTAAAATTGAACCAGTACAGTTTATAAGAAAGTTGAGAAAGAAAAAAAAAAGGAAAAAAATATTAGGAGACGGAGCAAACTACGCTTGAGAAAAAATAGAGGTTCTTCAGGTAAGTGATATTGACAAAAGCTTTTTTGCTCTGGTCTTTTTATATTTTCAAAGGAAGGTAATCAGAAGTACGAAGGATAATCAGAAGTATATTAACTATAATAAAAATATATAAAGGTTTATTAATTTTTTAATTAAATATTATAAGTATATTAATTATGAAAAAATATATTAAAAATTTAAAAATAATAATATATCATAAACAAAACATGTGAATACACATATATATTATTTTGTGAATTATATATTTAACATAAACAAAATATGTGAATACACATATATATTATTTTGTGAATTATATATTTTTAAATCAATTGCTATGTGTTTAAATTTATTTAAATTTATATTTTATGAGTTGCAATTAATTTAAGAATATATAACAACTCAAAAAATAGGTACCATGTGTTCTATTTTTGATTTTTTTTTTTAAATTTTAAACTTGTATTTCATATCTAGTGTACTTCAATAACCCTTTTATGATACATATATTGGCTTATGTACAATTTCAATTTTCAATAATTAAGTTTATTGAGATGGTGTTCGAACATAAAGTTCGACCTGAAGCTCGACCCTTGAATAACCCGATTTGTTATGTGCTTTGCCCGAGACTATAAGATATGTTAGCACCTAAAATGATAATCTTAGGGTGTTCTCACCTACCCAGAACATGCTAAAGTATTAGAAGATCCAATCAGTCAATCGATCCGTCAATATGGTCAAGTTTAAGTTTGGTTATGCTTTTACTTATGTAACCCTCTAACATGAAGTGATGTGTACCCTATATATAATTGGTAAGTGTACATATAATTTACTCTAATTCTTTAACTTCTCTCTAGTATCTCTTTCTAAAATTGAATTATCCCAACATTTTGGCTCCCAACGTAGGGCTCAGGATTTAAAGGTCGAGCTTTTGTTTCTAACCCTATGTTTTTCTAGGATTCATCTTGAGTTTTGAGAGAAAAACCTTGCAAAAAACACTTCACCTCGTGATCTTTTAGAACCACATTCATCAAGGTTGGAAGGCAAGGTGAGGAAATATTGAAGCTAGCAAATGAAATGGCTTCATAGGAGAACATCTTACCAACATGCGAAAGAGTTGGCTCACCAACTTCTCGAGTTGAGAAGAGAGCTCGAGGAGACCAAGTGAGAAAATAGAGTGTTACGTGCGCGAGTAGATCCAAATGCCCCCTTAGGTTGAGCGAATAACCTAGTTGAAGAAATTAGACCAATTCTTATGAGAAACAAACTTACTCGAGATGAGAATGTAGTAGATGGTGTCTAATGACGAGTGCTTAAAAAAATACTAAAATTACTATGATTTAATGTATTTTAATTGATTAAATAAATTTATATTTGTATGATTTTATCATATTTTTATATAAATTTATCGTTTCAGAATTATTGGTATTTTTATTTCTTTTTGGGTATTTTCGTTCAAAAATAATTCAAAGACTCAAAAAAAAATACTATAGGTAATACATCACATATATGTTGAGAAAAATGAGAAAAAACCAAAAAGAAAAATGGAAAAGTGGAAAAATAGATGCTTGTGTGTAGCTAATACACTCTTGCGTATGCCCACGCACCCCATGCTTATGTCATGTCGAGTCCCACTTGCGCTCGTCTATCCTGTGACAAATCTCGCCCTACAAGCGTGTCAGCCTGTTCAAATGTGTCCAAAACCAATTTTGAGATATTTTTCACCTTTTTAGCCTTTTCTTCATTTATAAAAGGACTCTCTTCCCCAATCTCAAAACACACAATTTCTCAACTCTTCTCCCTCTCTCTCTTTCTCTTTCTAACTTTCTCTCTTTAGAAAGTTTTCTTAATTTTTTAGTTTTAAAGTTCTTTTCTTTTTTAAAAGAACTAGTTATGCTGTTGTGAATTTTTAGTTTTTAATTTATAAACGGAAATGCAAACTCATTTGGAGGTTTTCGAGAAACAGAATTAGTATCAAATTTCTATATGAATTCTTTTGAGGTATAATTTTAAAATAAATTTTTTACAGTTATTTTTATGTTTTATTCTTTTATGTTATATTTAATTTTTCTGTGATTAAATTTAACATGGTTGACTGTTTGTAAATATGATATAATAATAAGGTTATTTTTCTTGCAAAATATTAAATAGGTAAAATATTTCTATAAAATAATTCGATTTTTTTATTCAAGATTTTATATTAAGGATGTTAGCGAGAAATATATTATTTTTCATTACAAACTTAACTATAAAAATTAGATTTTAAGGTTTAATTATCCGGTCTGATTTAGAATAATATCATTTTATTTATTGGTACAATCGCCCGGTAGTTAGAGTGAAACTCCATTTCAAAAGTTTTTATAAGAACTATTATTCAAAAATGTATTGACAACATATGGTTAGTAATGGTTTTAAAACTTGAAAGTTGGTACTCGAATAATTAAATTTTTAGGTTTAATTTGAACAACTTGAATAAATTTTAAAATGTCTAACCCTACTCGTTCATTTGTAATCTCTTAGATAAAAAAATTAATTTAATTAACCAAATTAATTATCAACCATATTCATAGGTGTTAATTGATTTGTTTAATTAACAAAAAATATCTAACTCCACCAAATGTGTTATTTATATAAAAAAGAATCAATAAATATCAATTTATATCTTTAATAACTTAAATAACATGGGCAAGCATAATTAACTTAATTATTATATTCATAAATACTTCACTATTATAAATGATAAAAATTTGCATAATTATTTATTGAATCTATATCTATGTTTTTTTATGTTATTAGATTAGGAAACACAAAAAAAATCAAAATATGAGGACAAGATGTTGAGTATTTAATTTTATTTTTAAAAGTTTGAATAATAAATTAAAAACCACATATATTCCTTCCTTAGATTGACCTTGGGAGTATACTTGTCGTTTTCTATAAAATGATTCATACACTTGTGGGAGTTTTACAAATATAAAACCAAAGTATCTGCAAAATCGGTATTGTTAAATTTTTGTCTCATTATCTAACAACATAATATTGGAATTGAGACGAAACTGGTCTAAAGGAAAAATGCAATCATGTACAACAATGAGCAATTATTGGGAGAGCGAAGGATGTGGGAGGCATACTTCCAAATCTTAAAAGAAACAAATAGAAAACAAGACGAGGCATTCATGAAACTAACAAGAGGCAAGACAAGGTTAAATCACACTATGATGTGTATAGAGATTGCGAACAACTGTGTCTCTCCGTTCTCTAACGAAATAGAGAATAATGAACCACCCACCAAATTTATTACCCCCAAGTGTTCAGACTATCAAGGAATAAATGATCCTATGACTAATGTTCTGCATTTTAAAACATCCATGGCCCCTATGAGCCTCACTCGAGGTAAAAGAGATGCTATAATGTGCAAACTCTTTGTAGTCACTCTATGTGATGGCACTCTTTAATAACTTTGTACCCCATACTATAACCTCTTTCTCTCAGTTTTCTAAGTTATTTATTACCAACTATACTAGTAACAAGCCCATAAGGAAAGAGTCTCATCACCTCTTCTCAATCACCTAGGGAAATTGAGAGTTAGTAGAGGATAATTGAGTGACTTTATGGTAAATTATAAGAGAAGATCAGATTGTCAGCCCCAATGTGAAATTTTAAGACTGCATGTTCCACCAATCAATATGGTAGAGCAATGTTATGAAGATATTGTGAGGGCCATTCATACTATATATAGAAGACCTGGGCTTAATGGAACCTTCAATAACGCACACAAAAGATATACTTGAGATTTGGGTGGGTCAACTTATGTTTATAATTTGCATAAGGGGCCATCCTCTACAACAATAACATTCTCCAATAATGATGAGAATTTGGCTCCTCATGAAGACTCTCTAGTAGTCACCCTATGGTTAAGATCATGCAATGTATATAGATTCTTGATCGATACTGGGAGTTCAGTTGATCTTTTTTTCTTACAATAATGAAAGTGCTAGGTGTGAAAGATTGCAACATCATAAAAAGGAGTTACCTCTAGTGGGATTCAACAATAGTACCACCTATGTTGTTGAAACTATGATATTGCCTGTCATTGCAACTGGGTTAATAATTATGACCAACTATGGTGATTGATGTTTCATCCCACTACAATGTCATTTTGGGGAGACCATGGATACATAAGATGAAGGTAGTTCCATTTACTTTCCACCAAGCTATTAAATACCCAACATAGGAAGGCATAAAAGATATAAGGGGGACCAGGAGAAATGTAGGATTTGTTATAATGCTACAATAAAAAAAGTGGTTCTGAAGTAGTAATTACAGTATGGGTCTCGTAAAAAAAGACTAGGGGCAAGTGCTTAGTAGAATAAGTTGATTCAATTGGAGTTCAAGATTTACATGTTGGAGATGAAGGGGAAGACCATTCTTTAAAGTTAAGCACCAACTTAACAATGGATGTTAGAGAACAACTATCACATTTCTTAAGAGCCAACTCTAATGTCTTTGCATGAAAAGCTACAGATATGCATGGAATTGACCCAAGAATCATAACCCATAAATTGAATGTTGATCCAAATGCTAGAACTATTAAGAAGAAGAAGAGAAAGTTTCCAAGAGATAAAAGTAAGCTTAGGTCACCACATTTAAAGAGACAAATATTATGAGAGAAGTAAATTATCCAACCCGGTTGTCAAACTTTGTATTGGTAAATAAGGCTTATGGCTCACCTCTAATGCGCGTAGCTATCACAGATGCAATTGATGCCTGTCTAAATGATTGTTTTTCTTTGCCAAGTATTGATCAGTTGGTCGATTCCATCTCCAAGTTTAGTTTTATGAGTTTTCTTGATGCATATTCCAACTTTCATCAAATCAGAATACACCCAAAAGATGAAGATAAGACATCTTTTATTATTGAAAAGAGGACTTTTTGCTATACTCGAATGCCTTTTTGTTTAAATAATGCAGGAGTTACATATCAACGTCTCATCAATAAGATGTTTGCTAATCAATTGGGAAGGAACATGGAAGCATATGTGGATAACATGGTGATCAATTCAACAAAGCTTGTAGATCATATCAATGATTTGGAATAAATTGTAAGGTTTATGTGAGTGTTGGTAATATTCGTGACTAAAGCATATAATTGTAATTTTAATTTCTAACTATGTCTTAAAAGAATATTTTCAAGCCAAAGAAAGTATCAAGCCTCAGCGATCACATCTAAAGTATATCTCTATTCCTATACACGTTAGATTTCATATTAAACACATAGTGAAAGAGTTCATGACTCCATACACTACCAAGATAAAGTGATATAGAATCCTTAAGGACTTAATCCTAACTCGCATAGATATGAAATCAAATACTTATGCAGTCTACTTAGCAAAAGTAAAAAAAATTGCAATATCAAATAAGCAGATAAATTTGAAGAACATATAGTATACAAATTCAACAAAAAAGCAAGTAATAATATAAGGCTTTCTAATCAGAGTTTAATTTTTTAGTATGTTATAACATACCCACCTTAAACTTAGAATATACTAACATAATAGCATATCGTACATAATAAGCTATATAACGAGATAAACCCACATAGAGACAATATATATGTAGTAACATCTTTGAGTTAGTTAAGACAACCACTCAGCTACAAATAATTCACTAAATAATAAAATAGTTACAATTCTAATAGACAATAAAACCACTATTATCTCTATTAGATGGGACCTTTATCCTAATTGCTTACTACTACTCCTCACTTGCTTCTTACTCTACTGTTTGGTTTGACACTTAAATCTAACTATCCTCCATAGCCAATGTGACTTGATAGTATGGTAACCAATGACTTGAGAATATGGTAACCAATAACTTGAGAATATGGTAACCAATGATCAATAACTAGAAGTATATCAAATCATATTCTCAAGGGACACACAGACCATCACTATAATCAAATCATGTATGAGATACACATAATTAACCTACATATGCACACAGCCTACAATTTGATTACTAAACTCGTTAAGTGACCCACACTCAAATATAGTTTCTCCAAAATAATTTGGACAATAGATATAAATCTCAAAGTGAATTTTGGTAGAGTTTTGGTTCTTAAATGAAGGGTAAAGAAGAGAGAAATGAGTGGAGTATTTATAAGGCTCAGTTTTACCACCTCATCGGCCACCTCGCCAATCATCTAACCAAGGATAGTGGTGAGAGTGGTGGTGAGCTTAGTGGTGAGGTGCTAGAAAGTTGAATTTTATGTTTCCAAAAATTATGAGTACTATCCATAAATACCCACATCCAGAATATACCAAAAATAAAAAGTAAAAACGTAAGCTTGCATGCACGTTAGCTTGTCGAAAACCAACACTCTACCTAGTATGCACACTATGAAAAAAAATCACATGGTGTGTGTAAACATGCTTACATACAATATATACCTAACTATGTGCATGTGTGAATTACTTATCCATAGTATCCAACATTACACAGAGGAAGAAAAATACACTAAGTATAACAAAACATACACCGTTTTTTGTACACCAGAATCTAACACATAGATATGAGTACAACATGACTTACATTCTCTCCTTTTAGTTTTCCATGTCAAAATACTACATAACTAAGTACATAAACTCATCAAATATGAGATGATCATAAAGTTGTCCTAGAGTTTTTTGTTCCTATGAACAACACAACAACACATACCAAAACCCAAAATACACACCTACACTAAGTACATATTCAACATTTCATTATCACTCTTCTTTCGCTTTCATTTCCCTTTCTTTTTTTATAGAAATCAAGCTGGTAAAACTGAAAAACCTAGAACATATTGGCTCAATTAAAGGATGGATAAGGTAAATGGGAATAAATTTTTGGGTTAGCCAGTTTTTAGGAGCAAATTAAAGAAGGGATACTACAAAGTCTCAAGGAGGGAAGACTAAGGATATGAGAACAATGGTGGCAAGAATGGAACATATGATTCAAGGATGGCCTAATGTCTTCTTTCTAACCAAGCACCATTTAGAATTTTGCCTATAAAGACACTAAAGGTGGATTGTAGAGGCTGTTAGAGAAATACAAATCATCAACGTAGGAGATTAACACAAGCTTTTTAAAATAACCATACTAATTCACAAAGATATGACATCTGCAAAATAAAATTTCATTTGAGATCAGACAAACAAGAAAAAATTAGCCATACATGCCCTCACGGAATACATATGTCAAAAAAACCATGATCAAAAGCATGCCAAACATATATTAACATGATCTCTCTAAAATTCATTTTACATGCAATAGTAGTAGAGAGAAAAAACTATTAGTCTCACGAAACACAGATGAAAGACTATCAGGTGAGATGACAAGAATGGACTCAAAACAAGTCAAAGCTCAAAAGGAAGGAAAAAGTGTCTTGAAAAGAGATAAATAATAACACTCACATCATTACTAGTTCGGAGAAAGAAAGAAACTAACTAGCTAATGAACATTACAAGCAACATTCCTAAGTGAAAGAAGAAATAAGGAAAGCTACTAAAACCACTAAGCATGTGATAAAGAAAAAAGTTTCAACATGGAAACACAAGATATGCTTAGACAGGGACAACAATTCAAACAATAGCAATGCCAACAAAACACACAAGTTTAGTTAAAATATTGTAAGTATGTCAAAATCCCTAAAGAGTGACACATAAAGATACACAAAGAAATCTAGAGCAAGCTCAGAAAAGAGTGACATATAAAGATGCAACTAAGAAATATATCTCAATTAATTTCACATAAATAACTACACAACAAAAGGGTAAGAAGGTGAATAATAGGTAAAGATGGATAGAATTTGTCAAGAGATAAAAAGTGAATTAACACAAAACATACTAGGTGTAAGAAATGAATATGTAGTATAATAGATGAGAAGCATTATAAATGATATGACATAATAATGAAAGGACAGTAGAAAGATAATCCTACTATAATGACACTACATGATGATAGCATGTGACATGATGCTCATATAAACATCCATAGAAGAAGAAGTAAATAGTAAGTGTAAGTCCTGTTGTACTTGTATTTGTGTGTTAGATTTTAATGTACAAAACATGGTGTTTGTTATTTTACTTAGTGTTTTTATCTTCCTCTATGTAAAGTTGGTTGTTACGCATCATTAATTCACACAAACACATACATAGTTAGGTACAATTTGTATGCAAGCATGTTTACATATACTAGGCATTGGTTTTCATAGTGTGCATGCTAGGTAGAGTGTTGGTTTTCGACGAGCAAGTGTCCAAGCAAGCCGAATTTTTTACTTGCGGTTTTTTTGTGTATTTTGGGTGCGAGTATTTTTGGATAGTACTCAATATTTTTTGAAAATAAAAAATGCAACTTTTTAGCACCTCACCACCAAGCTTGCCACTACCCTTGGTAAGGTGACAGTGAGGTGTGCATTCTAAGCCCTATAAATACCCCACTCGTTTCTCCTCTCTTTATCCCATGTTTTCAATGTTAAAACCTTGCCAAAATTCATATCGAGATTTATATATGTTTTAGAAATCATTTTGGTCAGATTATATTTAAGTGTGGGTCATTAAAAGTGGTTTGTGATCACATCATTTTCTATATTGAGTATGTGATTTAACTGTGTATCTCTCATACATGATTTGACATTAGTAGTGGACTGTATGTCCCGTGAGGTTGTAATTTGATACACTTCTAGTTACTGATACTTGGTTACCAATCATATCACGTTGGGTGGTGTTGGATGTGAAAGACAATTGAGTTTGAGTGTTGAGGCAAAAAGTTACAAAAGCAGCAAATGACAAGCAACAGTAGGTAGTTAGGACGTTGGACCTAGCTGATAGAGGTAATAGTATTTTTACTATCTATCATAGTTATAAATTGTTTATTGCTTAGTGAATTATTTTCTACTGAATGGTTACCTTAAGAAACCTGAGGATGTTACCATATAGATATGATCTCAATATGGGTTTACTTTGTTATATTGAGTGTTATGCATGATTTGAAATTGTACTAGTATAATCCAAGTTTAAGGTGTATATGTATTAACATATTAAAAGCTTATATTTATATTAGAAAGCTTCTACATTCTTGCTTTCTTTTTGTTTGATATATATGTATATATATAATATATGTTATTAAAGATATATGCTTTTGATATTATATATTTTGTGCTTCGACCATGTGAATAGTATAAGTGTGTTACTATTTTGTTTTTTACGAGTTAAGGCAGATTCCTTTAGGAGTTTTCTTGTCCTTACCCTAGTCGTAGACATGGTTATGGACTCTTTCAGTAACTAATGAAGAATGGTAATAACATGTTAAATAGACAGGCAAAGCATCAAGTAAAATTGAAAGCACTATACAAGACAAAGAAACAAGGAGAAAGGTAGAGGTATGCATCAATAGAAAAATAGGACACATGCAGCCAACAAACAAACATAAATTCATATACATAAAAACTATAAACAAAGAGAGGAAATGAAAGTATGCAACTCAACTCCAATAGATCATCAAAAAATAGTGATCATATTACATCCCTCAATTTAAAGAATTTGTGAGGCATAACAGAACTTAGAGATAGTCTCTAACTCATGTGAGCATGAGGTATATATTGAACTCATGTTCTATTTTGTTTATAGTTTTTAGAAAAATTATGATGAGTCATCCATATAAGAAAGATGAGCAGACTTTTTAAAGCAGATTTATTTATTTTTTCACTGTGCCTTAGTTGTATAATGAAACCTATATGAATATGCTCGGATGAGCCACACTAGGTACATCTATATAAAAAAACAGTGGGGGTGAACAAGGTGAATAACTCCAAAATGAATTCCTTACATATCTAGGACATGGCCTAGCAAGATGGCTAGTAGTGCCATAAAGATAATAGGTAAAATGAGTGAAATTAGAGAATTTAGGTCCCAAATTTTGAGGAGTTGTATATAGAGAAGAAAGAAAAAGGTGCTCATGTCAACTTTCATATGAGGATGAGAAGTTAATTTTTTATAGTAAGGTCTTACATGTCCTAGTTCACCATAGTGGTGAGAAGTAGGGATATTAGTACGTAGAAAGAGTAGATCACTACTAGAGTGACAGGAAGTGTTAGCCTTGAATGTAACAACTGACTTACCTTTTGGGGTGATAGTAACTGACTTCAACTTAGAATCTTGATCAGTAGACTTGACAAACATAGAAGCAGTAGAAGTAGAAGTATAAACCCTTTCTTTATAGCCAATACCTCATTTATCAATAAATGGCTTTTTGTTACTAATAATTTCATTTAATTTTTGGGAACAAGAAATCATTTTGTTGACAGTAGAGGAAGATTGAGTCAATTCTTTTTCACTTAGGAAGAGTTTATTTTTTAAAGTTATAATCAACTCTTCATTTTCCTTAAGGAAAGGTTCCAAGTAAGCCATTGAATTTTTGAGAATCCCAACTCTCTCATTCATATGTTTCACTTAAGATTTTTTCTCAGTGAGAGCATAATTTAGATACTCCTTAGTACTTTCAAGGATAGTTATCTACTTCTTTAACTATTCAATATCATTCTTTTGATCATTCGAGGGATCATGATTAACATTCAACGGAGTAGTTTCATCATAGGTGCAACATTTATATTCTTCTTCAAGTATATTCATCTTCTCAATATTTGTGTTAATCTTTTCTTGCAAATCTAGATGTCTATTTTTAATGATCTCACATCTGTTAATGAGATCATGTTGTTGATCATTAGTTGAGAACTTCCTCCTCAAGATTTTTCTTCAAATCACTTATCTCGCACTCATTTTCATCCAGGCTATGAAAATCCTTTTTCTTAGCTTTTTCTAATTTAATGTGCTCGAAAAAGAGTGCATTGTAAGAGTTAAGCAATTCATCTTGCTTATCATTATCATCAGTTATAGATTTAACCTCTTGAACATCTGATGTAGCATTCGGTGGATCAACATTACTACTCGAAGCAATTTAGTCCAAAAAATTAGTGGCATCCTTATCATCACTACTAGTATTATTTTAAACAATAATCTTAGCCTTCATTTTGTGCTTATTTGTGATATTTTTTTCTGGAAACAATTGGCCACAAGGTGACCAGGCTTTCCATATTCAAAGAATTTGATATTGATTAAGTGCCCTTTGCTAGATTTATCATATTCATGATCTAATTCATCAAAAACTTTAACATATTTTGAGCCTTTAGAGCTTGAATTACCATTTTCAATACCCCCAAAAGAAGGTTACTTCTTTCTAAATAAATTATTAAATCTCTAGGCAAGCAGAGCCATTTCCTCGTTATCAGGATTAAATTCATCATTACAAACAAATGTGGTAGAAACATCTTCACTCGTACCACTTTCTTTTGATGTCTTAAGAACAAAGCTCTTTCCCTTCACGAAAGCAGGTTGCTCTCGTCTTAGCAACAAGTGATGTAGTTTGAAGACTTATAGGTCACCAATTAATTCATTAACAATAAGTTCACCATGCTTGTACATGGACTCAAGTAGGGTAACTTTGGCATGAAAATGATAAGGTAGGATAGAGATAATTTTCTCAATCTACTTTTCCTTTCTAATAGGTTTACCCAAGTTGTAGTAACAGTTGACAATGTTTGAAAAATATGCATAAAATTTGTCAAAATTTTCATCCTTTTGCATGATATAGAGTTACAAATCTCTTTTCAACTTTACAATTCTAGATCTTTTTATAACTGAAGTGCCTTCATGAGTGGTCTCCTAAATGTTCCACACTTGTTTTAAAGAAGTATAACTCTAAATTCTCCGAAATCCATCTGGTAAAATAATCATAATGATTTCTTAGAGTCCCTTGCTATTCCATTCAGATTCCTTACTCTCATATTTATTCCACTCACTCATAGGTTTAGGAATCATATTATTATCAGGTAGGGTTTTGGTTGGATACGTTAAGCCATTCTCGACAAGGAACTACTCCCGGTCTCCTTGGGATCACTAAAAAGTCTTCAGTTGTGACTTTCAATAGGCATAGTTCATCCCATTGAAAAGTAGAGTTCTACCTATATTTTATCCTCTTAACTCCATCAGAGAGAAATGTGTGTATGAATAAGCGAGTTAATAGAATCAACACTGCAGCGGTTAAGCGCAAAAGGGTACACCTGTTCTAATATCAATTGGAAGAGTCTATGACTTGGTACACTACTAGGGTAAGGAGATGTAGATTCCTTAAGGACACAACCCAAACTTGCACAAATAGGAAATCAAACACTTACGCATTCTACATAGCTAAAACAAAAATAATATAATATCAGATAACCAAATAATGTTGAGCAATAGATAGTATAAAAATTCAACATAAAGCAAGCAAGAATATAAGGTTTCTAATAGAGTTTAAGCTTTTAGTGTGTTGTAACATACACACCTTAAACTTATATTGTACTAACATGATAGCAGATCATATATAACAAGCCATATAACAAAGTAAACCTACATAGAAACCATATCTATGTGGTAACATCTTTGAGTTGGTTAAGGCAACCACTCAATAGCAGATAATTTACTAAACAATAAAGTAGTTACAATTATGATAAACAATAAAATCACTATTACCTCTATCAGTTGGGATCTATGTCCTAACTATCTATTGTTGCTCATCTTACTCTATAATAGTTTGGTTCGACACTCGAACCCAATTATCATCCACAACCAACACCACCCAATGTGGTGTGATTGGTAACCAATGATTAGTAATTGGAAGCGTATAAAATCACACTCTCAAGGGACATATAGTCCATCACTACAATCAAATCGTGTACGGGAGACACATAGTCAAATCACGTATTCACACAGCCTATGATCAAAAGCAAATAATTCACACCTTAAACTTAGATTGTACTAACACAACATGAGATCGTACATAACAAGCAATATAATAAGGTAAACCTACAAAGAGAGCATATCTATGTGGTAATATCCTTGAGTTAGTTAAGGCAACCACTCAGTAGAAAATAATTCACTAAACAATAAAAAAGTTACAATTCTGATACAAAATAAAACCATTATTATCTCTATCAGCTAGGATCTCTCTCCTAACTACCTATTGTTACTCTTCCTACTTCCACAATCATTTGGTTCGACACTCGAACCCAGTTATCCTTCATAGCCAACACCACTCAATGTGATGTAATTAGTAACCAATGATCAGTAACTAGAAGTGTATCAACTCACACTCTCAAGGGACATATAACTCACCACTATAATCAAATCATATACGGTAGGCATACAATCAAACCACTGATAACTCTATGAAAGTAGAGTCATTAGCATACATTTTATTTAATATTTACTTATTTTATTCAATAAATAGTATTTTTGGGGTTAAAAATATTATAATATAATTTTTTTTAGTGAAAGGGGTGAAAATATAATTTTTGGGATTTTTTTGGAATTTTTATGGATTTTTATGAATTTTTAAAGTATGACCAATCACAAGATGCCACATGGCATACCACATAAACAGATGAGCTGACTTGGTATGCCATGTGGATTCCACGCAAGCAAAGACAATGAATCGTAAATCACAGCGTGTGAAGAGCCATGAACCATATGACATGTGTCGATACGATGTTCAATCCGAGTTTAGAGCGCGGTCAAACCTTCGAGTCACGTGTCACCACTTTACTCATCCAGCCGTTCCAACCGTGCGCCATGCCATACGTTACCGCAAATTACGTTACACTGACTCAATGAGCATTGACTCTGATAGGTCTCCCGTACCATGCGTCGCGCTTTGATTCGCCTAGTGAATTCTATTTGCCATATGTGGTGCTGTGATTGACTAGCGTTGTTGATTTTTCTTGTTTTGATTTCAACTCTTGATCTGACGGTCCAAATTGTACCTGAGCTATATTTAAGCTTCTAATCACCCCATAAACCCTAAAGAGTTGCCATTAGCATAATTTGGGTAAGTTTTTGGAGCTAAAAAGAGAAAAATATAGAAAAATGCAAAAGAAGATAAAAGTTTGATGGAGATTCAAGAGGAGATTAGCACTACAATTGAAGAGATTGATTGTATTTCTTCTTCTACTATTTTCTTTATAAATTTTTATGTATTTCTTCATGAAAAATTTGAACTTTATGAACATAATTATGTGTAGTTAATTTATTATTCTAGGGATCTTATGAACCCAATTTTCACTATGTGATAATCTAATATTTTACCCCAATTATAATTATAATTATAATTTAATTATATTATTTAATCTAATTTTTATACTATTAATTGTTTGCCCAATAATTTATCTATAGAGGCAATTAAATAGATTTGAGAGAATTATTTAATTGTTTGTCTTGATTAAATAACATGCATAATTTCTAGGCAGAGATGTATGAATTTTATGTATGTAATCCATAATTGATAAACTTAATGAGTAGTATGCAATTTAATTGGCATGAGAGTTTGATTAAATTAACTACTATATGGTGTGTAGTTTACTTGAGAAATGAAGACATGCTAGGTTAGATTCAATTGATCATGTAAATAATTGATAATTATATTGGGAGGATTTTAGCGATTCATAGGTAGAAAATTGGGGGATTAATTATTCCTAGATATTTTCTTATATATCTTTTTAGTTACCAAATCTGATTTAATTAATTATTACTATTTGCTTTTAGTTATTTTAATTTTGCTTCCTTAAAATATAAAAAAACAAAAAAATTGATTTTTATTTTTTTAGTTTTAAAAATTAGTTTCTAATAAAATAAACTCTGTAGGAACGATATTTTCTTATCATTATATTACTTATTGTGGTATGTATACTTACGTATTCATTACACACATAATTTGTATGACAATCAACCATGTATTCACACAACCTATGATTTGATTACTAAACTCACTAAGCAACCCACATTCAAAAATAGTCTCTCCAAAATAATTTTGATAATAGATATAAATATAAGAGTGAATTTTGGTAGAGTTTTGATTCTTAAAAGAGGGATAAAGAAAAGATATATAAGTGGGGTATTTACAGGGCTTCATTTTGTCATCTCATCGACCATCTCCCCAAGGGTGGGGTGAGTTTGGTGGTAAGGTGCTAAAAAGTTACATTTTTTCTTTTCCAAATATGTCAAGTACTATCCATAAATACCTGCACTCGAAAAAAGCAAAAAATCACAAGTAAAAATGTTGGCTCGTTTGTCGAAAACCAACACTCTATCTAGAATGCACCCTATAAAATCAACCTCATGGTATATGTAAACATGTTTGCATACAAAGTGTACGTAACTATGTGCGTGTATGAATTTTTGATCTACAATAACCAACCTTACACAAAGAAAGACAAATACACTAAGTAAAATAAAACATACACCATTTTTTGTACATGAGAAGGCAAGACAAAGATACGAGTACAACAGAACTTACACATAAGAACAATTTAAAAATAGGCTGTTCGAATTAATTATTACCCATTGACTTTATTATTTATATAACTAGATCAATCGAGGAATTAATACTTGATCGATCAAAATTAATAACTAGATCGATCCATTTTTTAAGAATTAGTTAATTGATACACTAGTTTGATCTAAAAGACATTCAATCAATTGAATTATGTACTCGATCAATCGAGCACTTGATTTGATCGATCGAACGATCAGGACTTTGATTTTAAAACCTATTTTTAATATGAATTGGATTAACCTTTTACTATATTGTCCTTATTCTTTAAAACTCATTAGCTAATTTTATGAACAATATGGTAATTTTACTTTGATCTAAAGTGCTTCAAAATATTCTATAAATATAAACCTAAGCACACAATTGAAACTAACCACACAAAAGCCTAACTGTGCTTATTCTCTTCAAATTTTATTCCCTCTCTTGTTTTGCTAAAACTATTGAAGTGGGATTTTTCATTAAGTTAATTTTTCAAAAATTTGTGGTTGTATTTGATGGATTAACAAGCCTGCGATAATTGAGATATTTCACTTTTAAACTTATTGTTCTAGAGTTGCTAGTTGTTTTTAATTTATCTGATATATTTTTAAATGAACTATTTAAGGTTGTTTATTAATGAATTTATTTTATGACATACACTTACACTTGTGTTTATGTGATAACCTTGTAGGTGATAGTGATACGGGTTCGATTAACTCATGTGACTTGAGTTTGTTAGAATGTTGGTCCGGATCCAAACAACTTTCTTGTAGAGATTATGATGAAGCTAACAAATTGTAAGTAGATTAGGTGAAAGCATTACCTTGGTGAGTAGTTTGAGTCCTAGCCTTGTAATTGAATACTTATTTTTCATAGTGGATTGTTAGGTGGTCCGATGAACTGGTGGTTTTTTCCTCTTAGGTTATTGGTGCAGCTTAGGTTGTTTCCACCTAAAAATCTCATGTGTTGATCTTTATATTTATGTATTATTTTATTTACAAATGATTGCATGCTTGGCCACTTATGAGTTTTTAATTTGGAATAAATTTTGTTCATTATCTATTCACCTCCTCTAGCTAATCTGATCCATAACTAAAAAAAGACACTTTTAATTGGTATCAGAAGCGATCACTAGATACATTTAGTATGCCTAGGACCTTGTTATGGAAGGGTGATAGCTTAGATGTTGAGGAAATTAAATCCTCTTTTCTTTCTTAATATAATGTTAAAAGTTTTCAAGAATTATTTTCTAAAGATGATATAGCCATAAAAAGGAAAACTAGTTTAAAAGTGAAAATATAAAAGTTTAAATGAAAAACTTAAGATACATGAAAGCTTTTTAAATAAATTAAAATAAGAAAAGAATATTTTGCAAGAACAAAATAATGATTTGAATTTGAGTCTTACAGTTTTGAAATAAGAAAATAACAAGCTTGCAGCTGATAAAAAAATTTGGTTCACAAATAGGGAAGGCCCATATCAAATAAGAGCTGTGGCACCAAATGGAGCTTATTTATTAAAAAGCATTAAAGGATTTGAAAGTGGTACTAGCTGGAATGCTTGACATCTAAAAAAGTACAACTTTTAATGTATTTCAATATATGCTTCAGATTCAATATATCACCCTTTGTTTATAATATCTTTTGATGATTATAACAGCTCTTGTTAAAATTTCATGTCACAGGTTGATCACCTTGGTCAGGAACCAGATAGAGCATTCTAACAGATGTATAAAGAGTTGATCACCTCGGTCATAAACCAAGTAGAGTGCTCTTGCTTAAAATTTCATGTCACAAGTTGATCACCTTGGTTAGGAACAAAGTAGAGCACTTTGACAGATGTTATAAAGAGATGATCATCTTGGTCATAGACCAGGTAGAGTGCTCTTGCTAAAATTTTATTTCAAGAGTTGATCACCTATATCATAGATTAGGGAGAGCGCTCTCGCTAAAATTTTCAAGTTTCAACTATAGGTTGAGCCAATTTCATAAAAGGAGAACTTTATTATGAAATACAATATTACATTGATCTAGCTTACAAAGTTAAGCTTGAAACTACAATTTTTTTTATATAAAGCTTAAAAATGAAAAGGAATTCTTAAAATCCCTTGAGGAATTTGGATGCACAACTAGTGTCCTAGTCATTAGTTTCTTCAACTAAAGGCAAATGCTCCACCTGAATCTTGGTTACCCTTTTGCAAATATCTCATCCTACCTTGCTTGAAGCCAAGCTCGAGTTGTCAGTTAAATTTTCTAATTCCATAACAACACTTATTAGTTTAAGGAAGATGCCTTCAAATCGCTTCATGTAAAAGCTTTCACAATGAGACTCTATATCAATTAGGGTAACCATCTTGGTTATAGTTCTTCTTTCACGTGCTCGAGTTTGAAGTAGTTGCTATTTGTTAGACTCGAGCTCACACTTAAGGTATTCATAAAGAGAAACAGTATCCTTGTTGTGAGTTAACTCAACCTTTAATTTGTCCATGTTGGTTGTAAGCCTAGCATTCTCTTGTTTTAAGGCTGAAGCTAAACATTTATTTGCCTGATCAGAGGCCATAAAGCTCGAAAACAAAAGATGGAGTAAAACGTGCTAAATTTTCAAATTAAAAAAGACATCTGAATTGCAAGTAACCCTAATGCCTTTTATAGGGCAAGACATTGGGATGAGTAGTAGGAAAAATGTCCTAAGAGCCATAAGATAGGTTTACATCAATAAATGTGTTATTAATGTACAAACATATATACAATACATGTATAATCTACTTTCAAAGCAAAGCCATAAGTCTTTTGGTAAAATCACTTTCATTAGATGAATGTTGTGCCTTAAACAAAAAAAGGTACATATATATATAAAAAAAGTGCCATTTTGGTCCAAGCCAATCACAAATTTAACATTTCCATCTTATAAAGATTGATCTCTCACCTTGGTTTCATTTTCTTGACGACACTTCTTCATCTTCTTCAAACCCACCAAAGGCCTCTATCCTTCCATCCCTTGGATAAATAGAGGGGGAGGGTAGAGCTTTTGGTTTTTTCATGTTGTCAAAGAGTTGAACAATAAAAATAGATGACGAGTGCCTGATCGAATTGATAGGGTCATGTAGGAACAAGCTTAAAGTCTACCAGTCTGTTAGGATGCCTCAGGTGCATACATCACTGCACTTCCACTTGACACCTATCGTAATGATAAATGGCTAGTCTCTCTGTGACCTTCTCTTGAATTCTCAAAACTTCTATCGCTCCACCCCCCGTAAGGGTAGAAAACCCATCGCTATCTTGGTTGTGCTACCAGAAGCTCTGGGGAAGTCAGAATAGGAGAGCATTCATCTTGAGGTGGGCTTACTACTTAGATGCTTTCAGTAGTTATTCGCTCCGCACTTAGCTACCCAGAGTTTACCATGGGCATGATAACTGGTACACAAGAGATGCGTCCTTCCCAATCCTCTCGTACTAGGGAAAGGTCCTCTCAATGCTCTAACACCCACACCGGATATGGACCGAACTATCTCACGAGGTTTTGAACACAATTCACGTACCGCTTTAATGGGTGAACATCCCAACCCTTGTAACATACTACAACCCTAGGTGGCGAAGAGTCGACATCGAGGTGCCAAACCTTCCAGTTGATGTGAGCTCTTGGGGAAGATCAGCCTGTTATCCCTAGAGTCACTTTTATCAGTTGAGCGACGACCCTTCCACTCGGCAACGTTGGATCACTAAGGTTGACTTTCGTCCCTGCTAGACGGGTGGGTCTTGTAGTCAAGCTCCCTTCAACCTTTGCACTCGAGGGCCAATCTCCGTCTGGCCCGAGGAAACCTTTGCACGCCTCCATGAAGGCCTACACCTCATAGAAATTATCTACCTGAGATTGTCCATTGGCCCGTAGGTCCTGACACAAGGTTAGAATTATAGCTCTTCTAGAGTGGTATCTCACTGATGGCTCGGACCCCCCTAGAAGGGGGCCTTTTTCGCCTTCCACCTAAGCTGTGCAAGAAAAGCTCAAAGCCAATCCCAGGGAACAGTGAATCATAGGGTCTTTCTGTAGAGGTGCAGGTAGTCTGTATCTTCACAGACATGTCTATTTCATCGAGCCTTTCTCTGAGAAAGTGCCTAGATTGTTACGCCTTTCATACGGGTCAGATTTTACCCGACAAGGAATTTTGCTACCTTAGGACCGTTATAGTTACGACCGCCATTCACCGGGACTTCGGTCGCTGGCTCCCCTATCATCAGGTCACCAACTTCCTTGACCTTCCTGCACTGGGCAGACATCAGCCTCCATACATGGTCTTACAACTTTGCAGAGACTTGTGTTTTTGGTAAACAGTCGCCCGGGCCTGGTCATTGCGACCCCCTTTGTGAGGAGGCACCCCTTCTCCCAAAGTTGCGGGGCTATTTTGTCGAGTTCTTGAGAGAGAGTTGTCTCGCACCCCTAGGTATTCTCTACCTACCCATTTGTGTCAGTTTCGGGTACAAGTACCCTTTTGTTGAAGGTCGTTCGAGCTTTTCCTAGGAGTATGGCATGTGTTACTTCAGCGTCGTAGCGCCTGGTACTCGAACATTGGCTCGAGGCATTTTCTCTACCCCTTCTTACCTTGAAAAAATAGAGGCACCTTGCGTCCTTGAACTGATAACCATCTTTCGGCTGACCTAGCCTCCTCAGTCCCTCGGGACCAATAAGGGGTAGTACAGGAATATTCACCTATTGTCCATCGACTATGCTTTTCGGCCTGATCTTAGGCCCTAACTCACCCTCTGTGGATGAACCTGGAGCATTGAATTCTCCCCAATGTTTGTGTTACTCAAGTCGAAATTCTTACTTTTTCTTCGTTGACCTCCACTCGTGCGGATGCTTCCCCTAGGCGGAACGCTCCCTTACCGATGCATTTTTACATCCCGGTAGATCGCTTAGCCCCGTTCATCTTTGATGCAAGAGCGCTCAATTAGTGAGCTATTACGCACTCTTTCAAGGGTGGTTGCTTCTAGGCAAACCTTTTGGCTGTCTCTGCACCCTACCTACTTTATCATTGAGTGGTCATTTAAGGGCCTTAGCTGGTGATCCGGGCTGTTTCCTTCTCGACGATGAAGCTTATCCCCCATTGTCTCACTAGCCGACTTGACCCCTGCTATTTTGAGGTCATATCTAGTATTTAGAGTTTGCCTCAATTTGGTAATGCTCTAGTGGCCAACACTGAAATAGTGCTTTACCCTTAGATGTTAAGTCAATTGCTGTGCCTCAACACATTTCGGGGAGAACCAGCTAGCTCTGGGTTGGAGTGGCATTTCACCCCTAACCACAACTCATCTGTTGATTCTTCAACATCAGTCGGTTCAGATGTCCACTTAGTTTCACCCAAGCTTCATCCTGGTCATGGATAGATCACCTAGGTTCGGGTCCATAAGCAGTGATAATTTCCCTATAAAGACTCACTTTCGCTACAGCTCTGATGGGTTCCCTTAGCCAAGCCACTACTTATGAGTCACCGGCTCATTCTTCAACAAGCACGCGGTCAAAGCTCTGGGATCCTCCCACTGCTTGGGAGCTTACATTTTCATGTTTTATTTCACTCCCCGATGGGGGTTCTTTTCACCTTTCCCTCACGGTACTACTTCACTATCGGTCACCCAGGAGTATTTAGCCTTGCAAGGGAGTCCTTGCTGATTCACACGGGATTCCACTTATCCCATGCTACTCGGGTCAGAGCATAAGCTAGTGATACTTTCGGCTACTGGACTATCGCCATCTATGGTTTGGCACTCCACCGCTTCGCCTAGCAGCAAGATGCTTGTATTGCTCTCCTACAACCCCTTTTTCACAGTTTAGGTTATTCCCATTTTGCTCCCCACTACTACAGGAATTACTTTTGCTTTCTTTTCCTCTAGCTACTAAGATATTTCAGTTCGCCAGGTTGTCTCTTGCCTGCCTATGGATTCAATAGTAGTTCGAAAGGTTAACCTATTTAGGAATCTCCAGATCTATGCTTATTTTCAATTCCCCGAAGCATTTCATCACTTATTATGCCCTTCCTTATCTCTGGGTGCCTAGGTATCCACTGTAAGCCTTTTCTCGTTTGAACCTCTCCCTTAACTTTAAGGCTATGCCATCCCCTAAGGTGTTGCTAAATGGAAGGATATTATCAACGTCCATGAATGATAAATCATAGCATAGATCGAACTGTCAAATCATAAAATTGGGTGCTATCGTATATCTTTGTATTGGCTAAGTTCACGAGTTGGAGATAAGCGGACTCGAACCACTGACATCTGCCATAGGGTAAACCACCACCTCTCAGGCCCCCGACTGATTCTACCATAGAGGCCCATGATAGACAATAACTCCCCCCCGAACATAGATTACAAATTTCATCATACTGTGCTCTCCAAAGAGCAACTCTTCTAAAAATCTCAAAAGATCCTGAGTTGGAATCCCATTCTAACTAAGGATTCTTGTGGTTCTGGAGGATCTAGCTACAGGAGAACCAGGAACGGAGAGCTTTCCCCCCTTTTCCACCGGTCTTAAGTGATGGAAAATGAGGTGCCCTAAGTGAGTAAGGTTATTTCGATATGTTTTGTTCGCTCATGAAACACATCATTGTGTGCTATTTGGATAGCACTCTTGTTGTCACAAAAGAGAATAGTAGGCCCAAAAAAAGTGACTCCCATATCTTTAAGTAACCATCACAACAAAATAATCTCTAATGTAGTATCAACAAGCCCTTTACTTGGCTTCTGCACTAGAGCGAGCAACCACTGTCTCTTTTTTGATCTTCTAAGATAGTTGAGAGTCACCGAAGAAAACATAAAATCCAGTAGTGGAGCGATGATCTGTAACATCACCAGCCTTAATACCTTACTTCAGCTTTAAGAGGTAGGGGTTTCCAAGCTTGACTAATAGAATAGGGGTAGGCAGTAATGGCAAGGTTTCCAGAAGATTCAAGCTTTTAGATATCTCAAAATACTTTTAGCAACTACTAAATGAGGGACCTGAGGAGACTGCATAAACTTGTCTACAAGTCCAACAGCAAATGAAATATCTGGGCGAGTCAGAGTTAAGTACTGGAGACCACCCACCATACATACTCCTATAGGCCGATGGATCTGATAGCAGCTCACAATCATGAGAATATAGCTTGCCATTAAGCTGGAGTCACATAGGGCAACATGTGAAGCATTCCATGGTGTACTTCTGTTGTGTGTTTTGCAACACAAAGAAATCGTGCAAGTATACACGGTCACAAGTAATAAAGATTTATAAGTAGAGTATCGTTCCCACGAGCATTTGTTACTATAGTTTGTTGAGTACTAAAATTGTATCTCTCTGATTTTATCCAAAACAATCGTTGATATGGAAAAAGGTAAAAAGAAAATAAGAGAACTCTAGGATTGCAATTTTTTCACCAAACTAATCCCCTCCAATCATATTATTTTCTTTGGATTTATATTTTTTAATACATTTAATTTGTCAACCGAAAACTTCTTTTTATTCATACATCTTTTCAGAGCTCGTGCAAACACACCTCGTTAAATTAATTCACTTATATCTCTATGAGAATTAAATTTAATAAGATTAAATTAAGTTCTAAGTTTTCAATGGCCCTGCGTACAATTAGGGTATATTCCTATCCTTAAATGCATACGTGTCATTCTATTTACGAGCAATATCTGTAAAAATGCCTTTCTCGAGTTTATTTTTATGCCCTGAAATCGTTTGATAAAATTCGTAAATAATCAAAAAAAGCATTAAGCACAAAATAGAACGAACAAATCAAACATCTTATAAATCTATCAAAAATAATTAAAATCAAAACTTCATAAATTTAGATCAAATGCATACTAGAAAAAATTAAATTGCCGTTAAATAACAATTAAAATTACAACAGATTGAGGAAAAATTAGAAGAGCAAAGAGAAGGAAAATTAAAACATCAAGTAACGAAAATATTTGGCACACGCATGAGGCTGACAAAAGCCAAAAAATGGCTTTGCGTGTTCCTTGATCCGAACACCACAAAAATTCTAAACTAAAAAAAACTCTTTTACTCTATCATAACATCACCTATTTATAGCTAAAAAATACATCAAAAATAATACATTTTTTAAACGCGTAAAAAAATTATATTGAAAACAAAACCCCGACATTCCCCTTAAAATCCGCGGTCACGCAAAAATCCAAAAATATTATTTAATTCACGTGTGAAACAGGGGCGCCGATTCTGCATTTTTTTTAATTCATTGTGCGTGCCACGTGTCAAAAATACGATTATTCTGCAAGATTCCCTGAGGCCACGTGGCGGCCACGTCATTCGGTTGAACAAATTTGCGTACGAGGAACGTCGCCTGAGGATGGGGCGCGGAAAAAGTGAGACGGTAGCAGTGGAAACGCAGGCGTGATCCGTAGCGTGTCTCGCACGTTGTAAAATACCACGTGTCGAATATGATTCGACTTAAATATTAGTGGGACACGTGGCGAGATTCTTATTACGTAAAAGCGAGGATGCACGGCACTTGCTGATAACCGCGTTGCACACGGATTGTGACCTTAACGGTTCGGTCTTGGCGATAGCTTGGATCCACGCGGCTTGAGATGCGGGCCGTTAAGAGATCCAACGGTCAGGCCGATGGCCTCGGGGAAATCTGCGTAGCCGACATGTGGGTCCCACCTCGGCCGACTGCGCGACATGTGAAGCCATTGTACGTCGGCCCGTGCGAAGGTTTTACTGCAGCGATTTTGCCTCGTCTTGTTCCCTTCTCCAAATGCGGGCCGTTGATCCTTCGATCGGACGATGGGTGATGAAACGGCATGATTTGTGCGAAGTGCGATTCCTTTCTCTGTGAGAAAATTCAAACTTTTATTAATTATATTTTGACCCACAAATTTAATCCAAATTACATTTTGCACTTTCTTAAATTACAGTTAAGCCCTTTGCTAATTTTAAATTAAATTTTTAAACTTTTAATAATTATAATTAAGCCCAAATTAAATTTAAATTATATTTTCGATTTTTATAAATTGTAATTAAGAAACTATATTATCATAAATTATATTTGTGGACAGAAATATGAAATTAAGTACATATTCGATACAAATTATTTAATTTTATTAAAAATGTATTTTTAGCACATAAAAGGAAAATATTAATTTATTTAACAAAAATTAACTAAATATTAATAGAACATAGCAATTATCATTACTAAAATTGATGAAAATAACTATATAAAATACAGTTATCAACTTCTGATAAGTTAGATGCATACCTGGAGATCAAAAAACTTCAATCACGGCTAGAAGACCAAGATCTTTCATATGAAACTGCTTTCCAAGATGTTGCTTCATTTGATGAATAGTAGTAGAATCATTGCCTGTAATATCTTTTTTTGTTCATTTTCTTTTTTTTTATTAAAAAATGGGGATATACCTGAAGTGCTTGAAAAACAAATAAGGTGTGCTCTAGCTGAACTACTATCTAATGTTAGTAGTGCTGAATTTATCAAAGCCTGTTTAAGTTGAGTCCATAAAGAGCCTTTGAAAGCTTACACAAATAGTCTGGATGAATAGATTCTTCATAACTGGGAGGTTGGCCTCGACCTCTTCTTTGAGATCTCCGTGAAGGAAAGCGTTCTTGATGTCTAATTGGGATGATAGTTGGTCCAGTGCTGAATGTAAGTGAGTGCGAATGGTACCATTTTGAGCAACTGGATTGAACATGATGTCTTGGCATAATATATACCATACTCTTTTTCATAGCCTTGAGCAACCAAGTGAGCATTCTTACTTGTGATAAAAGCCTTTTGCTACAAGTCGTTTGTACCTCTATATAAAAAAACCATCTTACTTATATTTGATCTTGTAAGCCCACCTTGACCCAACAATGTTTTTGTCAGGTGGTGGAAAGACAAGATCCCAGGTTTCATTCTTTTGAAGAGCTTCCATTTTTTTCTTTTCTAACATAGCTCGTTTCCAATTCTCATCTGATTTGGCTTTATCGTAAGATAGGAGTCCGGTTCCATGACTTTTTAGATTTATGAAAGACTTGTGCTCAAGTCAAGAGAGTAGGAACTATAGGAGAAAAATTGATCAATAGAAGTGTGGATCTTCTAAGATTGGGAGAAGGATATAAGGGGCCCTGAGACTTAGGAGCTTCAGATAATTGATTGGATTACCAGCATTCACTTGCTTATTGTAGAGGCTGTAAGTCTGAGAATGGGTTGTCATGTGGACTGGTCATGCCTGATCATGGGCTGCTGAAAATCCGAAGATGAATGTTGTTGAGACGCGGAGGACCATTGTAGAGATATTGTAAGTGGTTGGGGCTGAGGAGGACATGGACTGCTACAACGTCTGACCACACTGATGTAATGACTTAAATTCATGAATGGCTTTCAACTGTTGCTGCTTAAGATTCTCCCCCCAAATTCTAGCCAAATCTAAAAGAATAGAAGAGAAAAATCTACTTTCATCAAACCGGTTTGGCCCTTTATGTTTATGTTCTTCACTATATCCAACAAAGCTCCAACGATTTTCTTTTGAGAAAACTTGTTTCTTTGTGAAGCATCAATATGAGGAAAATAGAGACATCCAAAGGCTTTGAAATAGGAAGAGTCTGAAATCTTTTGAAAAAGCTTTTGATAAGGGGAGTCACCTGCACTAGTCAACGATGGAAATCAGTAATTAATATGCACTGCTTTCTTAAACGGCCCATAGGTACTAAGAAACTTTGCTTACATTAGTTTTTAGCAGTCTAAGTGATGTGCCTTTGTTTAAGGGGGGAAGCAAGCCACTAATCATTTACTCAATCAAAACTTGTTCCATTGCACTTATGGTTCTACTTATCACCTACTAAATCTCTTTACGTTCTCCAACACAAATGCAAAAAAACACGTTGAAAGATGAATGCGGTATAAATTGGGGGTGTTTTTTATGGCGCACGGAGTGGCAGTGATTCGTGCAAGTCGAGTGAGAAGGAGGAATTTCTCTCTCTCACCCGACTCACCCCCTTTCTAGTAAGGATTTGGTAGCGAAAGTAGGGAAGAAAGAACCTAAGAAAAAACCCAGCTCCAGCTACCTTTAGCAGGGGATCACTCTATGTGATCTTAGTCATTTCGGCTACGATTGAGCCGTCTCTTCAACTTATTTTCTTTACCCAGGAACTCCAGAACACATTCGGTAGGCTGGTGTTCCTTCGAAACTAGGTTCAGCAGCCTTTTCTGGATCACCAGCCGACTTAGAACCAACTTCAGTAATTTTCTCGACATAAGGCTTTGACATGATTGGTGCCTCGGCCCGTGTAAGGACCGATTCTTGAACTTCTTCAGCTTGGACTGATGGTGAAATTCGAAGGATCGCTGCCAAAGGAGGGATGCCAGCAGCCCTCTATAAGCCAAAAGTTACCTCGGGAGGAGAAGGAGGAGTGTTAGGATTCTAGTTGCCCTTCATCCCATGACAAAGTGGGGAGATCATTTCTTTGTCAGACAAAATCGATTCAACCTGTTGCTCGGCTACTTTTCCTTTCTCTGGATCCTCTGGAGCTTCCTTCGCCTTCGTCTTCGGTTCTGTATTGCAAAGAAAAGCAAAGTTAAGGTAAGAAAAAAATAATGAAAAACGAATGGATTGCATTCGAAAATGAGTATACTAGTAGAAATTCTAAAGAGAGCCTAAACTGGCCTCCCGAAAGTTGGCTCAAGAGAGTCCTTTACAGCCCTCTCATACATAGACATCTCTTCCTCATCTACAATCATATTTTGAGTTTGAGTAGGTGAATAAGGAGAAGTAACTAGAATGTTTAAAATTTTGTAATAGTACTCGCCAAGCCCTTCTTGTTTGAGGATTCTATGGCCAAGTTATAGCCAATCTCAACATTCGTCGAGAGTTGTTCGGCCATAACATTGAGGTTGCACTTCACCTGCTCTTGGTCATGCATTAACTCATCATATTTAGCTTTGGAAATTTTTAGCTCGTGCCTATAGGCCTTAACCTCTCTCAATTTATTTTGCCACCTCAAACTGCCTCATGTTTGAGTTTAGCTCCCTTATGACGTGAGATAGTTTTTCCTCTTTGTCAATAGCCTTACTCTCATATTTTTTGGACTTGGCAAGTAAAATGATGTTCTTGGCTCAGGTTAAAGCATGGCTTTCTTTTTCAACCTTAACTCATTCTTCAGCTTCTCGATATCTCGAACTTTACTAAGCTTGTGCATGAGTTGTGCCTAAAAAAAGAGAAAGAAGGTTAAGATACAAATGAACATGAAAAATAGAATCGAGCAAAATAAATGTCTAAGTTACCATTACTTGAAAGAGTAGTTTGCTTACTACTAAGGTGGGATCCATGTCCTCGCATATAGCATCGAATTGCTTCTCATGAGGCATATATGAAAGATTGTCAATATAATGGTCCACCCTCTCGGGAGCTATACCTCTATAGAGGTCACACCCTTAACCTCAATAGTCAAGTCTTCAATAACACATTTTCCTCTCCTCAAGTCTCGTGTGGTAGGGAGAGGTGTTAGTCAACAAGAGGCCATATGAGTAGGTTTCTAATGGCTTCGAATGGTTATAGAAGGATTTTCCACCCACTGAAAAGGTTGAATGATAGAGATAGATTTAGGGACAACCTCCTCGGTGCTTGTGTGTCTCTTTTTTCCTTGAGAATGTACGGTTTCTTTAGTCGAACTCTTGCTACTCTCTTTTCCTTTAGAGGAGACCGAGCCTTATGATAGATCCATCACCTTTTTTAAGCATGTGCCTTTTTGAATGCTCTTGTTCTTTAATTGAGCTAACATGGCATCAACGTCAAACTCCATGGCTACAAAACAAGAAATACAAAGCTAGTATATTCTAGATTAAAATAATCATCCATGAAAGCTCAAGTTCATTTATCACCATCATCGGGCGCAACTTCAAATCTACCCCCGAAGTCATTAGGTGGGGTCTTGCATTGAGCTGGGTCTCGACACTTGCAGATTATTCTTACTAGAGGATCTATTGAGTCTGATCTCATCAATCCACATACTATAAAGTGCTATAAAGTGAGGTGTATTCAATAAATCTCTTCGAGGAGTGGACTTGGACAGATAGTCCTGTATGCAAGTCTTTGTTTTGCTTCCAAGTTTAAAGTGATAATATAGGAAGCTGTGTTTCTTATCACGAGCTTTATATTTTCCCAAGAGCTCCTTGTTAGCCTTTTATCGCTTTTAACTGTCTCCCACCGACCAGAAACATAAAAAAGTTATTTTTAGTTTTTCTCATTTTTTGAAAGGATCACATTTATACTTGAACCTATTTTGTTGACATATAGACTTATCTAGAATCTGTAAGGTTTGTTTCAAAACATATGTATCATTGAATTCAGACATCTCCAATTCCAACCCTAGTTTTCTACATATAACAGTAAGACAAAGCAGGTACCTCCACCCATTAGGCATCAGTTGTCTTGACAAGAGCTGAATCAAAATCAAAAATTTTCTTATAAAGGGATATAAAGGAAATCTAACCCCGAGTCACAAAGCCTTCTCATGAAAGGTGGTCCAAACTGTAGGTAGGGCCATACTATCCAATACACCTGGGTTTCGAATCATTATTTGGACTGATGAAAGGATGTTGTACATACATCTAAGTCTTGTATCGTCTTTTAGAGCTAGGCCCTTTTTTTTCAATCTTAGCATTCCAACCTTTAGTCCGACCAAACGGTTCCCCAGATACTTTTGTTTGAAAAGAAACCATAGCATAGTTATGGTGTGAGGATATATATCTAAACCTCAAGCAAAAAAATTTAATCCCGAGTTACGTATCTTACCACCCGAGCAAAAAAAATATAATGTACAAGCTGAAAAGAACATTTTCTTTGATATTTTGGTTCGATATCCTAAAAATAATGAAACTAACAAAGCCTTAACCTTTCCTTAAATAAGGATTCAAATTTTCTCTCCAATTAACTGACAAACATTTGCAAAGATGTGCTAAAATGTTATGTATTCCCAATTGTTTTGATTGATTGATTTTCTACTCTTTCACCCTTGTCGAGGAATTGAGCTGAAAGAATAGAGAAACTTGAAGTTTGAAGTTTGAACATAAAGCTCGACCTAGAACCCGATCCATTATGTACCTTGTCCGAGACTATGAGATTACTTTTACTTATGTATCCCTTAACAGATTATGATATATACCCATATATAATTGACATGTGTACATATAATATTCTATATATTTGTGAACCCAAGTACATATAATATTCTATATATTTATGAACCTAATATAATATCCACGTAATTTACTATAATTCTCTAACTCTTCTCTAATTTCTCTCTCTAAAATCTTATCATCCTAACAAATGAAAAAAATACTATAATTAAATTCACAAATCACTATTTCCCATATACTTACCGAAAAAGCTATCATCATCATCGTTATCGTGATGATATAAAGACAATAGAATATTTTTTCATGGGAATCAACCAAGGGCTCATTGTTTCGCATCCACAATTTGAGCATAGGTTCGATTCTCATTATATGTCACGATTAAAAATGGTTTAGTAGCTTCGACATTACATTGACTTCAAAGTTTCATATACACATATTTTATCTATACATATATTCACAATGTTCCTACAAATGAGGGCAGAAGACAGATTAACGACATTGCTGGTCTCATCGAACTTCAACCAATGCAGTTTTTGTACATTCTAGATGGCTGAAAATTCCTGAGATTTTTTAGAGAGAAAAAGTTACAACTATTTATTTTCAATCAAACGATATTAACACTTTGAAACACACACTTCTCCAATGGAATATCAACTCAACACTCACACATGTTAAACAAGTGATGAGGTTGAGAGATATAAACACATGTATTGGAGATTCTGGTGTATGGTAAATTTATAGAACTTCATACACATTATGTCAAGTTCTTCTTGGCCCGAAGTTGACTGAGTTTGTCCCTCCACTGAGCTGCAAGACAACAGGCCAAGGAAAATTCAAAAATGTACATTGGAAGTCATGCAAAAAGATTCTATTGAACCACCTAATTTTGTTTAAAATTTTAAAAGTGACACCATTCCAAGAAATACCATAGCTCGTTGATTTAATTTTATAACAGTAACTCCCAACAAAAAAAAGTACCAGTTTCCCTTACCAACCATTGTTAAGAACCAGACTTTTCATTTTTTAAATTATATTCCAGGGTAAGATTCGAACTTGGAAAGCTCAAAAAATTATGATAGATTTTAAGAGCTTGTTACCTTAGTAGTACCACGATTTAACTTTTGTTACCATTTTTTACCCAGATTTTTGAAATGATACCTTAGTGGTACCCCATTTAGAAAAATGTATCGATTTAGTATAATTTGTCATTTAATTAGGGATTTTTCACATGTATAATAATACAAGTGCGATATTCAAAGGAAATATTTGGATAATCAATTAATTAATTATCTCAAAATACCTTTATTATCCAAAAATTTCATTTGAATAAAATCCCCAATTAAATAATAAATTGCATCAAGTTAGTACCTTTTTTTAAATAGGGTACTGCTAAGATACCACCGATGATACCAAAAGTAGAGTCATGATATTACTAAGAGAACGAACCCTAAATTCCAGGATTGTTAGGAGCCGAACTTCTTCCTAAAGGTAGGGGTTCAAATCCCCTTCTCAAAACCGTAAAAGCGATGCAATCTGAAAGTATCACGCCAGAGAGCAAAATGCTAAACAACATCACAGACAAACTACCAGAAGTTGCCAGAATTAGCGTTACCAGCATCCCTGTAGCGTTCCTCAACAGCCGCTATCATCATGTTGCGAACCAGATTGAATTCCTTTGTTTCAACGCAGAGCTGACCATTTGGCCTGAAACCATAAATCTTCCATGTAAATCCTTATCTTTTGTCAAGATTAATAATTTTAAACAGTTCTAAAGTTCCATCTTTCTAGTCATATGGCCACTAACTAATATGAACACTGCTTCATTATTTTTATCATATAACAAACCAATAATTAAAAGAAAAACATCATTTACAATACTTAACATCTTTCCTTAACATATGTTTAATGGATAACTTTGATAGGTCTTAATACCTCAAGGCTGTCTTAATGTCCACACAAAAAAAAAACCTTCAAAGAAGTATTTTAGCCACAAAGAAGATGCCAACTAAAATAGACTGAATGAACTCTAAGAATATCAAATGCAAAAGCTCCACTGATTAAGAAAAGAAAAGGGCCGATATATTATTCAAAACATACCTATCCAGTTCACCAAATAATAAGCCATCTGAAGCAGGGGGAGTCTGCAGCAAGAACTTCCCCGACTCAATGACTCTCATTCCATCACTATATGCCAGGTACTTGTTGACTTGTATTGGAACCTAACCACATTGGCAATGGTCAAATCCAGGTTCAAATAGGAACCATACTCGAATAATGAATGTATTTTACTTTCAAGTCCTGTATTTTAGTATAATTCAAGAATCTCAAAAGGGAAAAAGAGAAAAAAGGAAAAAAAAATCAAGTTTCAAAAGCACTTCAGAAATTACATTCAACCTCTCTTTCAGCCTTTATAACAAAACTGATGCTAAATAACTACTACCATTCTTCATCTAAATAAGGTATAAAGACAAAGTGTCATGTCAAATGATCCAATAGGAGTATCTTATTGTCTTTTATTATAAGATCTAAACAGATGCAATGAAACATTCTAACATTCCTAGATTCAAATTAAAAGTGACATAAAATGTGCATATGGATATCTACCTAGCTTTAACGGACTTATTGTAGCTTATATAATCATAGTACCTTGCATCTTACTGCAATGTTGATGGCATCTGAAGGTCGGAGGTCAAAACTGATGCACTCTGTCTCATCTCCTACCTGCAACCATATATGTAATGGTGTCAGTGGAAAAATAATACTACTCACAATAGTCAAATCAACCTATTCCCGCATCCCACCAACCAGCATAATGTAAATTTTGTAGGGCTCATACGAAGAACTATGTTCTCTTCAATCCCAAAAGGTTAACACCAAGGACAATAAAGCTCATGTTACACACAAACATTACATACCATTCATGAGACACTCTTTTTATACTCTAACGTACCTTCAAAATGTAGGTCCAAACACTATATATTTAATCTATTTTATTATATTCTAATTCTATTAGTTCTTTTTGCAATGCATATCATTTTTTTTTTTGGCCCATGGATTAACTAAAGATCTGATATTATATAAATTTTGTAAAGTTTATAAGCACCATGAGCTTTAAAATCCCAACAAGATGGGTTGATAGTAAGGCTCATGTTACATAAAAACATTACAGCAGTAATTATTCTTAAGCAACATATGACGCTCTTTTTATACTCTTTTAACGCATAATATCCCAAATAAGAAATGGGAAGAAAACAAAACGAAAAAGAAAAATTCATTAAAGCAAGAGACATCAATACATGCCTTTGTGAGATATAACTGAGCAAAGTATGCCTCATGCACTCTCTTCGTGACTCTGACGAGTCTAACCTGCAATGCATAAAATAAAACATCAAAATCCAATACCTTAATGATGTTTGGCATATCAGAAAAAAGTATTGTGGCACTGTAGAAAAGGATAAACTACACAGAAGCATACTTCATAGCCCATCTTGTCGATCATTTCCTTCACCACTTGGTAAAGAGTAGGCCTAGCCTGAAAAGCATCACACACAACTTTTAACATTGCGATCAATACAGAGCCAACATTTGACCACTAGTTATCTAGAGAGGTGAAATGGTACAAAAAGGGAAATCATGAATCAAAATAAGGGATAAAGATAAGAAATCAAAACATACAATTTGAACATTGCGCATTGCTGCCAGGAGCAAAACACTAGGCATCTCCACTGTAATCAAAGCCAAACTATTAGGTTTCAATTGATTAAAAACAAAGCCGTAGATAGCATCCAAAGATAAACCAAGAAGTGATATTCTGACGTTCAAATTTATTAGATCAAATGAACATACAAACAATTATTGGGAGAAGAAGACCAGTCCCATCTTCCATCTTTAACACCATTGCAGGATGTGGAGTGTAATTCGGTAGATGTCCACCCTGAGGGTTGTTATGAACACATCTCAAGTGCCTTCCATCCCTCATTTTAATCATGAAACCATCCGCTCCACTCTTCACCTCAACTACACATCAAATTCATCATTTAAACATACATTGCTTCATTATTCAACTGGATAAATTTCAGAAAACTACAATTATTGTCAGATATAACTAATGTTTCATAACAAAAGGCCATCTAAATGGGAACTTCGATAAAATAAATCAAGAGGAACTAAATTCCGAAAAACTCATCAAACAGATTATGGAGATATGAGTTGGCCAATTGAGGAATTAGCATACCAGCTTCTAGTACACTGGAGGTGACATAATCTTCATCATTTTCATTAAAATTCTCCTCCATGCTTCCATTTCCATTTGACGACGAACTAAAAACACATTGAATTACCTTACTTTTACGCACGCTTAATGGGCGCGAACCGACACCAACTTTAATGAAGCTACCACTGATCCTTTTGAATCCCATGAGTTCGCTTGTAAGAACCTTAGCCTTTACCAAAGGACGTACCAATGGCAGAGTGTAAAATCCAGCTTGTTTTGCCTCCACGGTGGGGCAAATCACTGGCCCTTGTAGAGAAGACCCCATTATTAAAATCTACCAAAAATTATACATGTCAAAATATTTTATTAGCCCTTTAGTAGCTGATAAATTATATTAAAATATATATATGTTTCACATGATTCTATGTCTTATGGCATATTTATGTCATGCATCTAGGAACTTCACGTTTGGTTGCCAAGAAAATCAATGAAACAAAATAAATTCCATCATTGTAAAAAAAAAAGTACGCATGTCTCTAGTCTCCACCTGATTAAGAAGAGTAAGTATGCATCCCCTTCTCTCTATCTTTCTCTGGGGGCCATAACAACTATTATATTTATCTACAGTCTATTTAGATGATCAATTACGTAGATCAAATTGAAACGTAAAATAAAATCTCAAATCCTAAAGACTATCTACCTTAAAACAGAGACCGATATCAAAATCCTTTTAATCCCGTCGATCGAAGCCAAAAGAAAAGAAAATTCCTTCGGTTTCAGAAGCTTCGGCCACAGACAGATTCTCTATACAATCAAAAATATAGAAATCCAAATGCTAAAGAAAATATCTGCGACAAGATTGAAGTATTGGTTTAGAATTTATATAAATTTCAATAAAGATCTAAGTGGAGAAAAAAGGTCCAATGGCTAAGAAAATAGAACAGAGGAAGCAATCGAAAATAACCGATAAAATAAAAGGGATCGCATAGAACTGATAAAAGGAGTGAGAGACTGGCGAGAGGATAAGAGATTCTTTTTTTTCTTATTGCTTATATGGAAAATGGTGATTACTTTTCAGTCTTTGAAAAAATACGGATAGGACAAAGTTTTTTTTCTAAATTACCTTCATGTCCCTTTCCTTCGTAGTTTTTTTTTCTAAATTACCTTCATGTCCCTTTCCTTCGTAGTTTTTGTTAAGAAATTTCAAACATGTCACATACCAAAACAATAAATAGATAATTCCTAGTACTATAGTATTTGTTAATTATAGAAATAACAACGACAATATATAATTGATAAGAGTATAGTAAATATATTTATTTTCCTTAAAATTATTTATTATTTTGGTTCATCAATTTCTAAAGAGTTTTTGTGACATCAATAATTCTAAATAATAAAATTCTTAACCTAAACAGATATAAGATAGCAAAGTATTAATCTTATAATTAATAAAATAATTTTTTTTAGTGTATTAAGAGTATTAAAATTGAGTGATTATAATTTTATAAAAATAAATAATTTTTACATTATAATACATCATTTATAAAAATAATACAAAACTAAAATATTGATTTATATATAATATAATAATGAAATGTAACATCGAATAGCATGATTTATTTATCAATATCGATTTAAAAGAATAAATTAATTAGTAATTTAGGAAAATTAGTGCTTTAATTTGTGTCATTATGGCATGATTTAAGAAAATTAGTGTCGTAATTTAAGAAATTGATAGCTAATTTAGGAGCAAATATGTGTGAAATTTAGAGAAAGGAGCCTTTCTTCGTATATAAATAGGGAAAAGTTCATGCGTTGAAGAACAAATCAAAAAATAAGAAAAAATCGAGAGAGTATAATGGCTGAAAGAGAGAAATCTTACGAGTTTGGAAAAACACTGAGAGATATTATTAGTGAGAAAATCGAATCTGATACATATATTTCCTCTTTCAGTTCAAATAATATCTGTTGCTACCCGTGAATTTTGGCGAATTGCCCGAGGCCACGTAAATTACGTGTGTTTCGTTTTATCGCTTTGATATATTCATATCTGGTATTGTGCTTCCGCCACAAAAAATTGGTATCGAGCCAAATATAGCAGTATTATATATCAAATCGAAGCTCTCGACGAGATGAGCAGCAAAGGTGAAAGAATCGCTCAAATCGGAAGTCAAAATCACCGCTAAAAGCTTCGATCCTGGTCTTGCCGTAATTGAGTCAACTTCGCCGAGTTGGGCCAAGAGTCAACTCGGTCCACTAGTGATATTTGGACCGAGGTTAGTGCATTTTTTCATCCATTTTCAAGCTGAGTTGGATCTATTCCTAGGTAATTGGACCATTCTGATTCAATCCATAGACCTAGTTTTTTTCAAATAAGGTATAAAATTTGTAAAAACACTCTTGTTTTAAGTTGTAAGTGCAAAATTACGTTATCCCAGTTTATACTTATGGCTAATAAAGGGAGAGATCGAAGAAGGTGAACAAGTTGACCGTAGAATTTATGGCAAACCAAGTTCTACTCGAAGAAGAAATATGTTGTCAACGCAAAGTTTGAGGTGGAGAAATTCGACGGCACCGATAACTTTGGAATGTGGCAATGTGAAGTATTAGATCTATTGTTAGAAAGGATCTAATATAGCCTTGGAGACACGGGCAGGAGATTATTCAAATGAAGATAGGAATTATGTCAACCGAAAGCCAGCTTAGCACATGATTCGACTACGCTTAGGAAAAGATCAGTACTTTGTCGTGAAAGAGAATGTAGCCGTAGTTCTGGAAGAAACTAGAAGGGACAAATACATGACAAAAAGTATTGAGAACAGACTCTACTTGAAGAATAAACTTTTTCGTTTCGAAGACAAGGTTACCACATGATTGAGCACTTAGATAATTTCAATAAAATTTTGGGTGATCTGCAAAATTTAGATGTTGAAATTATCGATGAAGATAAAGCTTTATTGTTGTTGAATTCATTACCGAGGCTATGAGCATTTAACCCATGACACTGTTATATGGAAAGGATGAGGTTAAGTTCGTAGATGTTTCAAATGCTTTGGTAAATATTGAGTACGGAAGAAGGATCGAACGTGATCACAGACTGATAAACGACGGCGGCCCGGAGGTAGGACTAACGACAAAAATATGGCGGATCGATTAATGAGAGGAAATCTAGATCAAATTCGAGTAGAGTCATCGGAAGACGTCCTGCGAAGGACGAGTGTGCGTATTGTCACCGAAGGGCCTTGGAAGAAAGATTGTCCAAACGAGGACAAGTCAAATGCAAATGTTGCGAGAGAAGGCCGATGAAGATGAAGAATCGCCTTTTCGGTTTCATCATCAAAAACCTACTCGAGATAATTGGATCCTCGATTTGGATGTTCTTATCATATGTGTCATACGGACATTGGTTTTCGAGTTTTGAGGAGCTCGATGGAGGAGTTGTGCTTATGAGCAGACGACAATGCACTGTCAACAAAAGGTATCGGAACAATACGACTAAAGATGCACGATGGTACAATCGGACGACTTACAAATGAGTAAGGTATATTCTGACCAAAAAGAATAACCTTATTTCTTTAGGTGTTCTAGATTCGATGGTTACAAGGTAACATTGGAAAATGGAGTCTTAAAAGTTGTACGAGGTGCATTTGTAGCAATGAGAGGGTACTCGGAAAGCGAACTTGTATTTCTAGAATGGGTGTACGATTACAGTGAAGGCGTGTGTCTCAAGTAGTTACGAAGAAAAGGCAAATGATTCTTCTACCGTGGCACATGTACGTAAACTTAGGGCGTATCGGTGAAAAAGGCTTTGCAAGGCTTAATGAAGCAAGGTCTTTTGAAAGGTGCCAAGACCGGAAAGTTTGATTTGCGAGCATTGTGTAATGGGAAAACAAACAAGAGTCAAGTTAAACCTTGCCATTCATCGTACTAAGGGATTTCTTGATTATATTCACATGGATGTTTGGGGACGCTTCCAAGAATGCTTCAACTTGGAGGTAAACGTTTTTTGTGACTTTTATTGATGATTTCTCTAGATATGTGCGGATATACACATGAGTCCTGAAGATGAAGTTCTAGATATCTTTCTTAAATGGAAGAAAATGATCGAGACTAAGACGGGTAGGAAGATTAAAAGGCTCGGATCGATAATGGTGGCGAGTATAAATCAGGATCCTTTCTTTAAAGTTTGTCAAGATGAAGGGATAATCGAGACATTTTTCGGTTCTCGTACACGCAAGTGGCAGAATGGAGTTGCGAGAATGAATGAATCGTACTTTGGTTGAGAAAGTTCGATGTATGCTATCTCATTCCAAATTGAGTAAGACATTTTTGGTGAGGCTTTGTCATATGCAACTCGTATAGTCAACAGAGACTTTCTGCTTGTGCATTAAATGGAAAAACTCTAAAGAGGTACGGTCTGGACAACACTGGCTTGATTATGATTCATTGCAAATATTTGGATGTCTGTATATTTTTATGTTAGTGAATCCAAACTAGATCCCGGAGAAAGAAAGTTGTTTTCTTGGGCTTTAAGGAAGGAGTTAAAGGATTTCGACTTTGGTGTGGTGAATCGAGAAGATCGTCTTGCTAGAGATGTTACATTCGGCAGTACGTTATCTTTGAGACAAACAAATTGAGGAGAAGAGAATGAAAGTCCAAATACTCTTTCTAAGGTGATGCTTGAGACTCAAGAAGATCCGAGGAAAAAGATTGCACAGTGCAGATCGTGGTGAAGATGAAATTGATGATCGAAGAGATCTGGTGACCGGTGGAGGTTCTACTCGCCATCCCCACCGATTAATCGGCGGCAGAATCTATTGCCACTACTCGGCCTGAGAAGGGAGATTAGGAAGCCTACAGAGATACAGACATGGTAGCATTCGCACAGTAATTGATGATGATGTCCCATGCACTTACGGAGAAGCCGTACGAAGAGTTGATAGTATGAAGTGGAAAATGGCAATGGATGAAGAGATGAAGTCTACTGCATCGAGGAATCGGACAGGAGTTGGTTCAACTTCCCCGAAGGAAAGAAAGCTATTGGTTGCAAATGGGTCTATGCCAGAAGGAAGGTGCTCGTAGGTAAAGACAACATCGGATACAAAGCGGGTCGGTAGCAAAGGCTATGCTCGGGAAAGAAGGAATAGGCTTCTGATATGAGGTATTCTCACTGCTGTTGTTGGCATTCATCTATTCGGATACTATTGGCTTTGGTAGCACGGTTTGATCTCGAGTTAGCTCAACTCGATGTCAAAACGAGCTTTTCTCCGTGGTACTTTGAACGAAGAAATCTACATGTCTCAATAGGATGGCTTCAAAATTCTAGGACGAGAGAATTGGGCTTGCATGGTGAAGTCAAGTCAATTTACTTAAAGCGATCACCGCGACAATGGTACAAGCGCTTTGATAGGCAATTATCGAGAGAGCAAAAGTACACACATAGTCGGTTTGATCATTGTGTATACTTTCGGAAACTCCAAGATGGTGCCGTTTATTTGCTCTTATATGTTGATGATATGTTGATTCGTCTAAGAAGCGAGGTGGAGATCGGCAGTTGAAGCCTCTATTGAGTTGAGAATTTGAAATGAAATATCTTGGAGAAGCTAAGCAAATTCTTCAGATAGAGATCAAAAGAGATAGAGTTCAGTCTGACGTACGACACGGAGCATCGAGTATCTGAAGAAAGTACTACAAAGGTTTGACATTGATGAAAAAACCAAACCGGTAAGTACACGCATTTGCTCCTCGCTTTCGATTAAGTCATTAATGTCACCTAGCACCAGATGAGAAGAAGAAAATGGAACGTGTTCCATATGCAAATCACCGTTGGTGCCTTGATGTATGCAATGGTTTGCACCGGACGATATTTCACGGTTAGTATAGTGAGTCGGTACATACGTTCGGGTAAAGGACCATTTGCGGCCGGTGAAGTGGATTCTACGGGACATCTATGGTCTGTGGATATTGGTTTGAAGTTTGAGAGACAAGGCGAAGGTAAACACCTAGTTGGATATGTGGATTCGACTATCTTTGGAGATGCGGATAAGCGTCGATCTATTTGGTAGTTATGTGTTCTGATAGCGGGAGGACCGGTTTGTTGGAGATCAACATTGCGGTCGAAGCCAGGCTTTGTCTACTGCGGAAGGCGAGTATATGGTTGTATGCGAAGCATTCAAAGGTATATGGCTTACCGGGTTGACTAAGGATTTGGGTATTGTTCGGAAGAATGTGGAGGTTTTTGCGACGGCCGTAGTGCCATTTGTTTGGCAAAGAACCAAGTTCATCATGGTCGCGCGAAGCACATCGATGTTCGATTTCATTTTGTTTGGGAAATCATCGATGAAGGAATGTTATACTCGAGAAAGTCGGAGCTGAGATAACCCCTATGAGATATGCTTACAAGGTGGTTCTGAGGATCGAAGTTTCAACCTTTGCTTGAACTTGATCAACATCTCTCGAGCTTAGGACGCTTTAAGCGCGTTTGGGCAAGACGTTATGAACTTTTCGCCAAGGTGGAGATTGTTGAATATTGGCTAAAAGTAACAAATTAGTGGCATAATTTAGGGAAATTAGTGGCTAATTTGTGGTATGATTTAATGGCATGATTTAAGGAAATTAGTGGCATAATTTAAGAAAATTGGTGGCCTAATTTAAGGCTTAAATTATGTCACAATTTAAGAAAGTGAGCCTTTCTTCATCTATAAATAGGGAAGAGTTAAATGCGTTGAAGAACAAGGCAAAAATCGAGAAAAATCGAGAGAGAGTATAAGCAAACTCAATGAGAGAAAATACTTACGAGTTTGGGAAAACACTGAGAGATATTATTAGTGAGAAATCAGATACGTATTACGTATATTTCCTACTCGGTTCAAATAATATCTCACGCCTCCCGTGGACTTAGTAATCACGAACCACGTAAATTTTGTGTGTTCATTTTATCACTTTGATATATTCATATATCGCTATTTATTGCTTCTCCTTCTCCTTCTCCTTCTCATTCTTATATTTACTTTGAGGAAATTTCTTTTTTTATTAGAGTTCTCTTTCTGCTATTTTTTTCTTGACATTGTTAATAAATAATTTATTATTTACGAATTTAGGTTTTTATTTTGATAAATTTACTCTATGAATATTAGATAAAATATTATGAAAAATTTGTATACTTTTTACCCTAAGTCTACGAAATTTAATCAAAATACAAATATTTTTATACGAAAATTCATAAATATCATACTTTTATAAAGAATTTTAAGTTTTTTAAGAAAAAAAATTATATTAATTGGGTATTATTATTTTATATTTTCTGAAAATATTTTATTGTATCAATTAATATGTTTAAATCTTAAAGTAAAGATAATATAGAGGGAACAATGAAAACACACAAATATTCTCTAATAGATTTGTTAGATGACTTGTAGTTAATTTTAGTTTTAAATTTAATGTTTTAATGTATTTAAAAAATAAATATTGATATTTTTGTATTTTTTTTATCATTAATAAATTTTTTTATTATTTCTATAATAATAAAACTTATTTCCTTCTTATTTTTAGAAAGATTTATTTCTTATGAATCATTATTAATGCATTAAAAATATAATATATAGTCATCACTTTCAAATAATTTAAGTACTCTTTCGGACTACGCTAATATGCACGATCGTTTCCTTAATTTAATTTAATGAGTTATCTTTTTAACGTTAAAATATAATAAAGTTGACTTATTGTTATAATAAATTGTTATTATTATATTTATTTTTATTAATGATAATTTTATTTAATAATTATATCATTTAAATATAATTAATAATAGAATTAAAAAAAATTATATATTTTTATTATAATATTATTCAAAACTATTATAATAATATCGTTATTACTATATAAAAAAAAATAAAAAATAAACTTATTGGGCTATCTGTGATTGAAATTTACAAAGTGCTCCCACCACAATCTCTCAAGATCAATAGTAATGATAGTTGAAACAAAAGTTCAAGAAAATCTAGCCTTGGGGTTATGATGCACAATGAGATAGGTGTGGTAAGCTATCAAGGTTGATACTGTATATGATGGCCTTCCTTCTCATCGCGGAATTTCCAGTTTTAAAGGAAGCTGTTAAAGTTGCATTTTAATTTAATATCTAAATGTTATCCCAAAAAATATTATTAGGTTGAAATTGGGATTTAATTTTATTTGAATTAAATTATAAATAAATACATATTTTATTTTATATTATATATATCATTTATATTAAATAATTATTTTAGTTTAAAAAATAAATATAAATGTTTATAATAATTTAATAGTTGTATATATATATATATATATATTTTAATTGTAATTATTAAAATAATATTTGTTATAAAAATATAAATATAAATATAAATTTATATATGTTGTGTTTTATATATGTTAATAATTTATAAATAAATTTTAATATAATATATTTGATTATATTATCAAATCGAATTTAGATTAAAAATCTTCAAATATATTCATATAGAATCATATTCATATTAACCAAAAATAAATAATTTCAATTCAATGCTAACTCTTAATTATAATAAAAAAAATTAGAAGTTATGATAATGATAGATCTTAATTGAATATTTTGGTAAGTGATATTCAATATTATTATTTGAGTTTTGTTGCAAATAAGTAAGTATTTTTTGTAATTAAAGCTATAATGTTAAATCCAGTTATTATGTATTAGAGCATAATTTATTAATTAATGTTTCCTTTTTACTTGCGTGGATTTCTAAAACCATGTCACATATTTATGTTAAATTTTGTAAACTCTAAATTTATTATAAGAAAATAATATTATACAAGCATTTTTGTTTAGTTTTTAAAGGTTGTATATTACTCTTCTTTATAAAATATGTTTGTAAATCATTTATATTTTTGTAAAAGTTGTGACAGATAATGATAAATTTAAATTTTTATCTAATTTTATATTAAATATAATAAAAGGTATATTTGATACGTATTTATATTTTTTAATTAAAATATATACAATGAAATAGTTTTTAATTAAAATAAATTATTCTATTTTTAACAAATTCTTTCCATAAAATTTACATAAAATTCTATTATCTAACGTGAAATTTGAACGTTAGATAATAAAAATTTTATTAAAAATTTTGTTTAAATTTGAAAGAAATTTTTTCATTTAAAAATTTAATTTTTTTAATTAAATATTAACTTTCACCTATACGTTTAACAAATGGATAAAGAATATCGTGACGATGAAACTCTAGCTGCAAGAGATTGAGGTATGTCTCAGAAGTCAGAATCGGAAAACCATCGAAATTATTTAAAAAAAATTAAACTTAACTTTTTATCATTTTAAATAAATAAATAACATAAAATAGTATAATTTATTTAATAATATAAAAAAATTTGTGTGAATTTAAGTCTAAGTAATACGAAAAGAAACACATAAATGCATAACTTACCTGAGTTGACATCCATTTAAAATATAACATTATTATATATCATAAATATAATATTATTTTAATTGAAGTGATAATTTTTTATTTGTTATTATTAACAATGCAGTCAAGAAAAAAATTTAGAAGAGTTTAAATAGTATATATTTTAATATATTAAATATATAAATTAAAAATAACTAATTATAACTCAACAATATAAAGCTTATTTGAATATGTTTAAGTTTTAGAGTTTAAGTTTTATTTACATGTGTATAATGTTTTTTGAAAAAAAATTATATTTCATTTATTTAAACAAAAAATATAAAAATAATTAAATTAATAAAATAAAAATATATCAAATCATTATATATTAAAAAGTTAGTTTTGTTATAAAAAGAGAGTACTCACTTTCTAATTTTTAAATATTATAAAAATAAGTTATATTTGTTTTCTATGTAATGATACATTATTTAATTTTTTTAAAATTAATACAATTTAGTCACACTACATTGTATTTTACATGATGTAGTTATTTCTAGCTAATTTTGTTTTTAAGATTTTTTTTTATAAAAAATTAAATTGAATTAAAATGAATCTTATTAGTAGAAATCACCTAATAGATGTTTGAAAATAAAAATGTCTAAAAAGATTTTAAAAAATTGAAAAATAAAATAAATTAAAGTCATCAATTTTTTTCTAAATCGAAATATCTACGAATTTAAAACTAATATGATTGAAATGTATAAATATAAAATAAAATTATTAATATATTCTGATTGTAAAATTAAAGTTATTTTGATTTAAATTTTATTAAAATAAAGAAAAGTAGATAAATTTTTTTGAATAAAATTTTCAGTATCCAATTTAATCCCTAATTATTAACTATATTAGTTTGATAAATATAATTTAATGAATTCAATTTTATTTATTAATAATACTTATTATTTTTTATAAAAATTTAATATTAAAATTACAGTATAAGTAAAAATAATCATATTTTAAAATTTATTTATTTTTATTTTATTTATTAATTTTATAATTATTATTATTTATTTTTAAATATAATTTATAAAAATAATATCTTATTAATAATTAAAAAATTATAAAAAAAATAAAAAATTAATCATTAGTGTCGGTTTTTCAAGACGAATATGATAAAGAAAACAACAAACGAACAAAATTGTTTTTCTTGATATAAATTTGTTATCACAAACCTTTATTTAAATTACATTTCAAATTTAAGATAAAATAGATTTTTCTCGGCAGAAAAGAACTGCAACAATGCCAGCGGCAGTAGCTGAGTGTACTGTTTGTTAGATAGCTACATCCACGTGTAAATTTACTAGTTTGTCACCGGTCACTCAAAGCCGTTTCGATCTGGATAAGGTCCCATCTTCTGCTAAAAGATAAATGTTAAGACTCTTATCTCAAATTTTAAATTATATTTTCAAATTCAAACAAAATACCTTTTATTTTTTTAAAAAAATTATATACAGTTATTGCACATCTCTAATTTTATGACCAAGAATCCGAAAAAAAAAATATTACGAATTCGATTATACGTTGTTGTTCACACTATTAATTCAATTTTTATCCAATAAATATTAAAGATAAATAAAATTTAGATACGGTTATTAGTATAATCATACCCGTCAATATTTAAAATTAATTATATTTATTTAATTAATTTATATATTTATTAAATTCAATTATATATTAATTAATAATTAAGGTTTATTAAGATATTTTTAATTTAAAAAAAATGATTTTTTTTAGATATTTTTTAATAACCTTCTCGAACCGTTACCCGTAAAAAAATAATTGTCCATGAATTAAAATAATTTTCGAGTGATTTTGTGTATAGGTTTTATAATTCAATTAAAAGATGGTTATATATCAAAAACCGTTCTCGTATGTACCCGTGCCCATCCCTATGTGTGACATATATTTTAAAAACTTTTAAAAATAAATATATTTTTTAAGTTCTATTAATAAATTTGCAAGATTTAAAAATTAAATTTATAAAAATATCATTTATATTTATTTTATTGAGATTATCAAATTAGTTTTCCTCTCATTTATACTACCCAATTAATTAATATGTTTTATTTATATTATTTCGTTAATTTTTGTTTAATGATATCACACGTTAGTATTAGATTTAGAACAACTCAAATAATTAAGTGATAAATTTAAAATAATTCAGATAAAAAGTAGTATATTTAAAATAATAATTTGTTCTAAATATATCACTTAACTATATGAGTTGTTTCAAATATACTATATAACTTTGTTAGACAAGACCAATAAAATGATAAAAATAGAGCAAATATAATAATTAGATTATATAAACCATACAAAAACTAATTTAATAATTTAAACGAAGCAAAAAATAATTTAAACAAAACAAATATAATATTTCAATAGTATTTTAGAAGTTTATTCTAGATTTAAATGAGGTGACATATTGTAATTTGAATATCATTTTATGAAATTGATTTTGATAACTTTACTATTAGAACTAAAATAAATAAGTATTTGAGAGAGGACTGCGTAAGAAAATTATAATTGAATAGCTAATTAATATTATTGATATTTTGGTATTTATGTTAGTAAGATAATTATTTAAATATGTTATTATTGGTTTAATATAGAACTTAGTTAGCAAGTAAATTTTTATAGACTCTAACCTAGCACAATAACTATAACAAACTCTTAGTTTTAGTTGGTATAGCACAATTTCAACATAATCATCTTCCTTAACCTCATTGTCTACGCAAGATTATTAGCTTAGTTCTCAAATCTTAAAAACGTTGTAAAGACCTTGTCATCACATATGTGATTTGTTCTTAGGATTGAGTATACTCCATATGAAGCTTGACAGCTACTACATTTTCTCTAAAATGAAAAACAATATCAAAATGTTTTATACATGAATAAAAAATAAGATTTCTAATCAAGAAATCTGCACTTACTTTAGTCATTGTTAGAGCAAGAGCTCTAAACTCAACCTCTATTGAAGATCTTGACACCACTTTTTTCTTTTCAGAACCTTAAAAGATAATAGAATGATCAATAAAAATACAATGACCTCATATACTTCTTTTATCATCAAGTGATGATGCCCAGTCTGTATCAGTGTAGGTAGTCAAGCCTATGTGCTCATATTGTTGCAACTTTAACCCCAAATTTTATATACCATATAAATATCTTAGAAGTCTTTTTGTTGCACTCCAATGCTCAATTGTAGGATGATACAAAAATTGACATAACTTATTAACAACAAAAGTTAGTTACTATACACTCTTGTAAACCATTAAATATTTTTTTGTATAATGTAATATCATCCAAGTTTTTCCATTGTACTTTGAAAGAGTTTCTCCTACTTATGCAGGAGTAGGAACTAGTTTAGTTTAATGTAACTCCACCTTATCTCACAATTTCTTAATGTATTTCCTCTTACTTAAGTGGAAACAAGTGTTTGTGTACACCACCTCAATTCCCATAGAATAACCAAGCTTTCCGATGTTCTTTGTAAGTTTTATAAGTATTGGAGATATTTATAAACAAAATGTTTAAATGTAAACTAGTTTCTAGATACATTATCATGTCCATTGTTCAAACTGAAGAACCTTATAAGTTTTAACCTAATATGTTTCAAGTATACACTTATTCTTAAATACATTATAATTCATTTTACATACTTAAGAATATGTAGTATATACTGGTTGATGGATCGAGTGTCTGGATCAATCGGGTTCGATATACATGATCTCAAATTTTATTAATCATTGCTTAGATCGATCGAACAAAATCAATCGAAAAGGGTTTTGATCGATCAATTTTTATTTGATCGTTGTTGGATCGATTAAAAGGATTTTAATCCATTGACCTTATTAGTCCAATTGATCGAGTTTAGACTGGATCGATCAAGAACGTAGGTTTTCAACTTAAAATCTTTTTGTTTACTAAATCTAAATTATTGTTTTATCTTATGTCCCTATTTATTATTGCTCTATGAATTGTTTAAATAAACAAAATGATAATTTCTCTTTAACTTAGAAGTAGGCTTTCATCTCCCTTATATAAAGAACCCAATTCTTCTTGTTTTAAACAACCACACTTATTATATTCTTTTAATTATTTTATGCTTTATCTCTCAAAACTTTTTATAAAAATTGAATCATATTTTGTTAGACTCGTTCTTGAATTAACTATAAAACATTGTATAGTTATACTTGATTGATCAATAAGCCTATTTGTTTTTATGATATTTTGATTTAAAATTTTGTTCTAAGGTTTTCTAGATGATTTATTTTAACTAATTTAATTCTTGAATCTTCTAGCTAGGGTTTTTTAATGTTGAATCCTCTCTAGAACACACTTTGTACTTTTGTTATTTGTACTAACTTTTCATGTGCTTGTTGGATGGGTTCGATTTCTATATACTTATCTTGTGAAGATTGTGAAAGAAGCGACAACTTGTAAGTAGATTTCATTTAGGGCTTTATCTATAAAGGATAGTCTAGGACTTGGCTTTGTAATTGAATATTGATTTTTATAGTCGATAGTTAGGTGGTTCGGTGGACCGGTGGTTTTTCTTTTAGGTCATTGTTGTAACCTAGATTGTTTACACCTAAAAAACCATGTGTTAAGTTCTTATTTATTTCGTTTTATATTAATTACACATAATTTCATGTTTGGATGGTTGTAGTTTTTTTAATTAGACATAATTTGAAAGATAACCTATTCACCCACATTCTTTGATGGGTCTAACTACCCATATTGGAATAATCGTATGAGATCCTTTCTACGTTCTCTATATGAGAGTGTGGAATTCTATTATTTATGGTTAGGAATTACTAACGATTACTAAAGATAAAACTGGTAGTAATTGGAACAAAAAAAGAATTAATTCTATTTTTAATGGTGTGTTTGCTGATGAGTTCCATCGTATTTTTTATATTGATAATGCTAAGTGTGCTTAGGATACTTTAGAGGATTCCCATGATGGAACAACCACCTAAGTTAAAAGAACCAAAATTTTCATGCTATGCACTAGGTTTGAAAACCCTAGGATAGAAGAAACTGAAACCTTTTCTGAATTCTATCTTAAACTATATGATATTGCTAACACCTCTACCAATCTTGGAGAGAAAATTGATGAATTTAAGTTAGTTCGGAAGATTCTTTACTCATTATCAAATTGTTTACATGCAAAGGTCATTGTTATTGATGACAACAAGGATGTAGACACTATGAAAATTAAGGAATTCATTCGTTCCCTTTAAACCTTTTATATGAGCTTTTGAATACCTATAAAGAACAAGTATGATGCTTTCAAAACCACAATGATTGATGATGGTTACAATAAGAACGATGAGGTGATGAAGAATTAGAACTCTTAGCCAAAAGGCTCAAGAAAATCTTCAACCAAAATAATTCATAGAGTAAATAAAAATCAATTCATATTAAAGAGAACTCAAATCTATGAGTTTTGATGATAATAAATTTAAACTCACCGGAACAAAATGTTTTAAATGGAATGAGATTGGTCATTTTATAGTTAAGTGTGTTAACAAAATGTAGAAAAATGGAAGAACTTTCAATACTACTCTTAGTGACTTAGATAATGACAACGACAATCCTAATGAGTTAGAAAGTTGTGGCATCAACTACCTAATATTTACAACAAATATTGGTGGACACTCCAGTAAGTCTGACATTATCTCAAATAATGAGAGAAGTGATGTTGAATTTTTGCTTACTAAATTCAATGCTAATAATCTTGATGAACTATTTATAGATTTAATGGGTTCTAATAGAGAAAAAAACAGGTTATTAGTAAAAGTAACCAAATTAATTCCTCTATCTTTTAAAAATAAAAACTTGAGCTATCTAAACTTGTTAATGGTTTGAATTTAAGTCTTGCATATATTAAATAGGAAAACAATAATCTTGTGCAAGAACTTGAACAATTAAATGAAGCTATGAAGGGATTAACTATTGGAACTCAAAGACCAAATAAAGTTATTAACTATGGAAAACTTGTTGGAGACAAGAGATGGTTAGACTATGTAGATAAGCACTCTACACCATCATCCTAAAAAATAATTTAGTATGTAAAACCCTCTAACACTTCTTGTTCACATGCTACACATACACCTTCAACATCAAATAGTACACTTGTAAGGTCTTTTAATTCTACTCCTACTATTGCAAATTATGCACAAAGAATCACTTCACCTATAATAGAAATAACTTTTAAATTTGTGCTTGTCTGTAATCATTATAGTAGAAAATGTCATATTAGGTTCAAGTGTGGATTTCTATTGACTACTGCCCATATTAATAATTCTTTCCATACTTTTAGTTATAAGACTCATTATTATCATCCATCTATGCATATTATGTCCAATAATTCTACTAGAAATTATGAGGTTTTTGGTTCAAAAAGACAAGTGAAATTCAATATATTTAATTCTAGGATTAATTATCATCATCCTACCATGCATGTTGCATCTTCATTTAAAATAAATGTGAAATCTAAAGATATGTCCAAGAACATTCCAATGACAACCAAGGTAATTGATTTATAACTCAAAAAAATAGAGAAACCAAAATTCAAGAAAATTTAGGTTATAAAAGATTATCTTTTTTCGATCACTAAACTGCCATTTATTGTTCACTTAGGTAGCTTTGTTTGAGTGTTAAATTAACCCAAAGTGAGCACTTTAATAAGATTGTTTGCTAGTTATTTTTTTATTGTTGTTTCTTTAGTTTTTATTAAAAAACAATTACAAAAAAGGTAGATTTATTTTAATAATGAAATAAACTTTATATACTACCTTCACTCACAAACTTGACTTATTTTGATTGATTCTTCATTGTGTAAATGGGTATTTTAACTTATGCATTTACGTACTTTTTCACGTATGATGATCAATATTGTGTTTAGGCTTTATTTTTCACGTTCTAAAATTCTATTGTAGAGTCATCATGTTCGATCTCTAACTTGTGTATATTTTCTTAAAAAAATTAATAAAGGAAAAGAAAAAAATAAAGCAATTGCATGCATAAAAAGAAAAGGCCAAAAGTGATTAGATAAATAGAAAATAAATAAATAAATATCCAATTCCTTATATACAATAAAAATAGGAAAAACAAAAGAAGGAATAAAAACATTAAGTTCTCTCTTTGTAGATTATTTTATTTTATGAATTAATGATTCAATTAAAGTTATTCATGATAGGTGATACTTTTTCCTTTAAACCTTTTATGATCAGTCATAAATGAATAAATTGACATACTATTACGATTAAAACATGCATCTTATTTTGAGTGATTATTGATATATTACAGTATGTGTTAGTATGTTCATGTTTCTTGTCCATATACTTATGCTATCATTAGAAAGTTACAATCCGAATAAGATTAATTTCTCAATTGAGTGTTTTGTTTTAGTCATATTTCAATAAGTCTACTATCTTTAATTTAAAAGAAAAATTTATATATTGCATTCATTAAATACATTCCTTGCTTGTTAATATTGTTTATCATTGCTTCAAAGCTATATTATATGTTCATATAATAAAAAGTGAGGAAGTTAATGGGAGAGTTATTACACTTAAGAGGAATACTAATATGTCATATAGGGAGAGTACTTTTAAATTCAATGCCCTATTTGTTCTACTCATTGCTAGTGTTTTTCTTCTCTTTATTACTACCATGTACACTTAACTAATTAATAACGAGTCTTTTGAGAGAAGTTGTGTACCTATTTGTCTTTTTGCTTTTCAGTGTACATGTAAGCTGTCAAATTTAAGTAAAGATGGTTTCATTAGATTGTAGAATAGTTTTACTATGTGATTCTATGTTTTCTATGAGCGTTATGTAGTGAAAGAGATATTTTGTCACCCAAATATTCCAAAAGAGGAGATTGTAAGGCTTATGGGTATTGGTGATATTCATGAATGTAATATTTAAATGTAAACTAGTTTCTAGGTGCATTTTCATATATACTATTCAAGCCAAAGAATCATCTGAGATTCAACCTAATATGTTTCAAGTATACACTTATTCTTAAACACGTTAGAATTCATTTTACATACTTAGGAAAATTTAGTATATACTAGTCGATCGATCGAGTGTTTGGATCGATCTTGTTTGATCTACATGCTCTCTAGTTTTTATTAATTGTTTCCTTGATCGATTGAATAGGATTTCAATTGATTGATTTTTATTTAATCATTGTTAGAATGATCAAAAATATTTCAATACCTTATTGGTTTGATCGATCGAGCGCATAGGTTTCAACTTAAACCCTATTTGTTGACTCGAGGGAAACTATTGTTTTACCTTATTGTCCCTATTTATTATTGCTCTATGAATTGTTTAAATAGACAGAATGATAATTGCTCTTTAACCCAACATCAAGGTTTCATCTCTCCTATATAAATAACCTAATGTTCATTGTTTTAAACTACCATACTTATTCTATTCTTCTAATTATTTTGTGCTATCTCTCAATTTTTTTATAAAAACTGAATCATATTTTGTTAGGCTTGTTCTTGAATTAATTTATTAAAAATTATGTAGTTATGTTTGATTGATCAATAAACCTATTCATTTTTATGACTATGATTTAAATCTTTATTCTAGGGTTTTCTAGATGATTTATTTTAACTAATTTAATTCTTGAATCTTCTAGCTAGGGTTTTTCATTGTTGAATATGCTATCGAACACACCTTACAATTATGTTATTTGTGCTAACTTCTCAGGTACTTGCTGAACGAGTTTGGTTGCTCATATGACTTGATTTTTTGGAACGTTGGTTTGGATCCATACACATATCTTGTGGATACTATGATATAAGCGATGACTTATAAGTAGATTACATTGAGGGCTTTATCTGTGAAAGATAGTCAAAGACCTGACTTTGTAATTGAACATTTATTTTTATAGTGGATAGTTAGGTAGTCTGGTAGGGTAATGATTTTTCTCATAAGTCATTGTTGTAATTTAGGTTGTTTCCACCTAAAATATCACGTGTTAAGTTTTTATTTATTTTTCCTTTATATTAATTATACATGATTGTAAATCTACTATTTGTGATTTTTTAATTAGATATAATTTGAAAGATAACCTATTCACTCCCTTTCTAGATTAATTAGATTCGTACCTTTAAACTTTCGTCCTTCAAGGAAAAAGAATCATACAACTTGCTAATTACTTGTTGTATTGCTTTATTGTCATTCCCAGTCACCAATATGTCATCTTCGTATACTAAGAAAATGATTAAAAGTCTCCATGGTTATAGATAAGCATAGAAACATTTGAGTTAGATGAATATAACCTCATCTCTTGTAAGCACTTGCTCAACTTCATAAACTAAGCTATTGGAACTTATTTGAGTCTATAAATAGCCTTGATTAGCTAACATATATAATAATGGTAATATGGATTCCCAAAACCAACAGGTTATGTCACATAAACTTATTCTTCTAGCTCCTCATTCAAGTAGATATTGTTCACATCAAGCCATCTAACACCCCAATTTATAGATAGTGTAATAGTATGAAAATTCTTAATGATGATAAAACTTGAAAATAGGGTTAAATGTTTCTGTGTAATCAATACCTTCTATCTAATCATACCCTTTTGTAACTACTTTAGATTTATACTTGCCCAATGTTCTATCAGGTATGAGCTTGACTCTATAAAACTCATCTGTTGATGATATTCTTCCCTTTTAGAGGTGATAGAAGTACCTGAGTCTCATTATTCACCAAGGTATTCTACATTAACAGCATTGCATTTCTCCATTTTGGACAATTGAGAGCTTCTTTTACAGATGCGGGTTCATGTAGCATATATGTGCAACAAACACCTTAGGCTTAGTAATACCATTTTTTGATTGAGTGACCATAGAATGAGCATTCCTAAGTGATGGTGGATAAGCATTGGTATAGTGTAAGTCTACAAATAACTCAATTCCAGAGTCATTGAACACTTCCTTTCTATATTAGTAGCACTTATAGTTGATATGTTGGATGAAAAATGATTTAGAGGTGAAAGATTAGAGGTATAGGTTAAGGGCTGAAAGGTAGACAAATAATGGTTTTTAGATTATACAGGTAATGAAATAGCCATTGAAGATACAAAATTATTGGGAAGAGAAGTTAGTGGCTATTCATTATAGGACTTTGCATAGATGTAAGTGTTTGACTTTGGATAGAAATAGGTGTTTGGCTAGTTGAAGACGTAACAGTTTTCTCATGGATAGGGCTGCTTATATGATGTAAGGATTGATTATGATATATATTATACATTATAATTGATTAAAGGCCCGTTTATTAACTAACCTAAATCCTGAAGAATCTAGAGGTATGTTTACTAGATTTAATTCATTCATTGCGTTAAAATCTAAAAAGACGATAACTAAACTATGCAATATTAAAATAATCGTTTAAAATTTAGTGAATGTATTTAACTCTACTTGTGATAGCAGCCATAAGATACTACTTTGAATAAGAATATTAGCAATTATGTTGTAACATCTTAGACTAGACATAAACATATTCATGTAATAAAATATATGATCACCTATTTCATACATGTATATTTATGGTATTCAAATATAGAATCAAAAATATCAAGAATCAATAATTGAAATTAAATTGTTCATAATATTAAATTAAATTAATTAAAACATAGTCTAGGGTTTAGAGTACCTATAATTATATTATTAAATTAGCTAAATTCTATAAGAATCAACATTATAATTATAGATAACTAAATAGAGAAACAGATGAAGAAAATCTTATCTAGAACTTCAAAATCTCCTTTAAAAGTTTCTCTATATGTGCTCTTGATCTCCTTTTGTTCCTTGTTGCAAAATTGTTATATTGATTTTGTTAATTCTGATGCTCTCCTATTTTGTGGTGTGTTATTTTGTATTTATAAAAGAAAAATCGAATTAAGATGTAAATAGGATTTTTGATTTTCTAGTGGAGATAGAATTAGTGCACACTACGTGTCAAAATGATAGAATAAGTTGCGATGGGAATAAACTATGATGAAAATAAAATGCGATGAGAATAAGTTCGATGGGAATAAGATGCAATGAAAATAAGCTAAATATATTCAGTTCCTTTTTAAGTTAATTCACTTATCAAATAAAAATCATAATACATCCACAAAAATCCTAAAAAAATCTAGATAGTTTATATTTTCTCAAAAATACAAAATAAATAATTTTTAGCACATTATAATAATAAAATATATAAATATAAAGGAATATATATATAAAATCAGATAACTCTTAATACTTTCTCAAGAATACTTTGATGAGGGTATCCAAGTATGTCATGCCATATTACACCATCAGCTGAAGTTTTATTTTGTACTTTACCAGTGTAGCTATAAAGTTGAGAGTGTTGTTGGTGCAACAAGTGAGCAACAGAAGGTAGTTTGTACAAGCCATCTTCAATTCCTCCCATATCCTTAATGTTGAATATTGGCTTTAAAAATAACAAATTAGTGGCATAATTTAGGGAAATTAGTGGCCTAATTTGTGGCATGATTTGTGGCATGATTTAAGAAAATTAGTGGCATAATTTAAGGAAATTGGTGGCCTAATTTAAGGCTTAAATTATGGCACACTTTAGGGAAAGGGAACCTTTCTTCATCTATAAATAGGGAAGAGTTCATGCATTGAAGAACAAGGCAAAAATCTGAAAAATCGAGAGAAGAGTATAAGCAAACTCAAAGAGAGAAAATACTGTGGAGTTTTGGGAAACACTTGAGAGATATTATTAGCGAGGAAATCAGACCGTATTCTCGTATATTTCCTACCAATTCAAATAATATCCGCCTCCCCGTGGACCTAGGCGACCGCCGAACCACGTAAATTCCCCGTGTGTTCATTTTATTGCTTTGATATATTCATATACCGGCATTTATTGCTTCCGCCCACAACAAATTGGTATCGAGCCAAATATAGCAAGATATATATCAAATCGAAGCTCTTGACGATACAAACGCAACGGCGAAAGAATCGCTCAAATCGGAAGTCGAATCACCGCTGCCGCCGGAATCCCGTCACAAGACCGAGTCAACTCGCCGAGTCGGGACCGAGTCAACTCGACCACTAGTGATATTTGGACCGAGTCGTCCGTTTTTCATCCGTTTTCAACTGAGTTGGATCTATTCTTAGCTAATTGGACCATTCCAAATTCAACTACGGACTCCGTTTTTTCAAATAAGGTATAAAATTTGGAAAACACTGCTTTTAAGTCAGAAGTGCAATTTCTCAAGTATCGCTTGTACTTATGGCCGATAAAGGAGAGATCGAAGGTGAACAAGTTGACCATAGAATTTATGGCAAACCAAGTTCTACTCGAAGAACTATGTTGTCCAACGCAAAGTTTGAGGTGGATAAATTGACGACAAATAACTTCGTACGTGGCAATGTGCTAAGTATTAGATCTATTGTTCGAGAAGGATCTAATATAGCCCTCGAGACATCAGGCCAGAGATTATTCAAATGAAGATTGGAATTATGTCAACCGACAAGCTTGCGGGCACAATTCGACTACGCTTAGGAAAAGATCAAAAGTACTTTGTCATGAAAGAGAATGTAGCCAGCTTCTCTCGAAGAAACTAGAGGACAAATACACGACGAAAAGTATTGAGAACGTACTCTACTTGAAGAAACTTTTCCGTTTCCATTACAAGAAAGGTACCCCTATGATTGAGCACTTAGATAATTTCAATAAAATTTTGGCCGATCCGCAAAATTTAGATGTTGAAATTATCGACGAAGATAAAGCTTTGTCATGTTGTCAATTCATTACCCGAGAAGCTATGAAAGCATTTAACCACAACCCCGTTATATGGAAAGGATGAGGTTAAGTTCGTAGATGTTTCAAATGCTTTGGTAAATAACGAGTACTGTAAGAAGGATCAACATGTGATCACAGACTAATATCGAAGCATTGACGAAATGCGTGTAGAACTAACAACACAAAAATCTCGCGAATCAAATAATGTGGGAAATCTAGATCAAAGTCTGCAGGAGAGTCATCCTAAGACGCCCGCGAAGCGACGAGCGTGCCTATTGTCACCAAAAAGTGGCACTTTGAAGAAAGATTGTCCAAACAAGGACAAGTCAAATGCAAATGTCGCACGTAAGGGCCGATGAAGACGAAGAATCACCTTTTCGCTTCATCATCAAAACCTACTCGATAAGGGATCCTTGATTCCTGGATGTTCTTATCATATGGTCCAAACAGACATTGGTTTTCGAGTTTTAAAGAGCTCGATGGAGGATTTGTGCTTACGGGCAACCCACAATGCCCGTCGACGTGCGGATCGAACAATACGACTAAAGATGCACGATGGTACAATCAAACGACTTACAAATGTAAGTATATTCTCGACCTAAAGAAAACCTTATTTCTTTAGGTGTTCTAGATTCCGATGGTTACAAGGTAACATTGGAAAACGGAGTCTTGAAAGTTGTACGAGGTGCATTTCCAGGAAGAAGGGTACTGAAGCGCGAACTTGTATTTCCTAGATAAGGGTGTACAAGCATGGAAGGACAAATTGCCTCAAGTAGTTCTCAAGAAAAGGCAAATGATTCTTCCCGCCTACGGCACACGCGCTAGTGGCATTTAGTGAAAAGTGCTTTGCAAAGCTTAATGAAGCAAGGTCTTTTGAAAGGTGCCAAGACTGAAAGTTTGATTTCTCGAGCATTCAGGTAACGGGAAAACAAACAAGAGTCAAGTTCGCATTGCCATTCATCGTACTAAGCCGGATCTCTTGATTATATTCACACGGATGTTTGGAGACCTTCCAAGAATGCTTCACTGAGGTAAACGTTGGTTTGTGACTTTTATTGATGATTTCTCTAGATATGTCGGATATACACTATGAGTCACAAAGATGAAGTTCGGATATCTTTCTTAAATGGAAGAAAATGATCGAGACCAGACAGCAGGAAGATTAAAAGGCTCAGACCGATAAGGTGGCGAGTATAAATCAGATCCTTTCTTTAAAGTTTGTCAAGATGAAGGGATAATCAAACATTTTTCGCCTCGTACACCACACAGAACGGAGTCAGTATAATGAATCGTACTTTGGTTGAGAAAGTTCGATGTATGCTATCTCATTCCAAATTGAGCAAGGCATTTTGGGTCGAAGCTTTGTCATATGCAACTCATATAGTCAATGTGACTTCCCGCGATCGCATTAGATGGAAAACTCCTAAAGAGGTAATGGTGCGGACAACCCCATATCGATTATGATTCATTGCTAATATTTGATGTCCCGCATATTTTCATGTTAGTGAATCCAAACTGGATCCGGAGCAAAGAAAGTCGTTTTCTGCTGGGCTTTAAGGAAGCGAGTTAAAGGATTTCGACTTCGCGTGGTGAATCCAAGAAGATCGTCTTGCCGAGATGTTACATTCGACGAATCCGCATACAGACAAAAAATTCAGAGAAAGAGAATGAAAGTCCAAATACTTTTCTAAGGCGATGCTTGAGACTTCTAAGATCCGTAAAAGATTGCACCACCACCGATCGTGGTGAAGATGAAATTGATGATCAAGAAGAGATCTCATTGAGTGGAGGTTCTCTCACCATCACTACCGATTAATCACAGCCATAATCTATTGCCACTACTCACCGAGAAGGGGAGATTAGGAAGCCTACCGCATATACACGTACATGGTAGCATTCGCACTTCCAAAGAATCGATGATGATGCCCCATGCACTTACGCAGGCCGCAAAGAAATTGATAGTATGAAGTGGAAAATGGCAATGGATGAAGAGATTTAAGTCTCTACATCGTAATCGACGGGAGTTGGTTCAACTTCCCAAAGGAAAGAAAACTATTGGTTGCAACGGGTCTACGCCAAGAAGGAAGGTTCTGGTAAAGACAACATCGATACAAAGCCGGACCTCGGTAGCAAAAAGGCTATGCTCGTAGTTAAGGAATAGACTACAACGAGGTATTCTCACCGTTGTTAAGCATTCATCTATTCGGATACTATTGGCTTTGGTAGCATAGCTGATCTCGAAGTTAGCTCAACTCGATGTCAAAACAACTTTTCTCCACGGTACTTTTGAACGAAGAAATCTACATGTCTCAACCTGATGGCTTTAAAATTCCAGGACGAGAGAATCGGTCAGTAAGCCGAGCAAGTCAATTTATTTCGCTTCAAGCAATCACCGCGACAATGGTACAAGCGCTGATAGCTTCATCGTGAGCGTAAGGCACACGTAGTCGGGCATTGATCATCAGGTATACTTTCGGAAACTCCAAGACTCGACCTTCATTTATTTGCTCTTATACGTTGATGATATGTTGATTGCATCTAAGAGCAAGGCGAGATCGACAGATTGATCATGCTCCGCTGAAGTTCAAATTTGAAATGAAAGATCTCGGAGAAGCTAAGAAAATTCTTGGGATGGAAATCACAAGAGATGAGTCGCAAGTACACCGTCTGGTCACGTACTCGCATTCTGAAGAAAGTACTACAAAGGTTTGACATTGATGAAAAACGAAACCGCAAGTACACCGCCGCTCCCTCACTTTCGCTGTTGCATTAATGTCACCTGAAGACCACCGATGCAGAAGAAGCAAATGGAACGTGTTCCATATGCAAATGCCGTCAGTGCCTTGACGTATGCAATGGCTTTCGCACTGCACTCGATATTTCCCACGCCGTTAGTACGCTTGGGTACATGCATAATCCGGGCTGACACCTGCGCTGAAAGGATTCTACTGCACATCTGCACCGTGGATATTGGGTTCGTTTGAGAGAGAAAAGACCGAAGGTAAACACCCAGTCGATACGTGGATTCCGACTACGCCGAGATCTGATAAGCGTCGATCTACAACCGGTTACGTGTTCACACCAGTGAGGACCCGCCATTTGAGATCAACATTGCAAGCCAATCGTAGCTTTGTCTACTACGTAGGCAGTAGTATACGGTCAGAATGTATATCCGTTAAAGCTTATATGGCTTCTCGGGTCGACTAAGGATTTGGGTATTGCGTAAGAACGCGGGAGGTTTTCATGCGATGCCCAGAAAGGCCATTTGTTTGGCAAAGAACCAAGTTCATCACGGTCGCACCAAGACATCGATGTTCGATTTCATTTTGTTCGGAAATCGTTGACGAAGGGAATGTTATACTCCGAAAGTCGGAATCGCATAACCCCGTATATGCTTACAAAAGGGTTACATGTGGATCAAGTTTCAACACCGCTTTCGAATCCTGATCAACATCTCTCGTAGCTTGGGCGCCAGTGGGCGCATTCGAGGCAGCGTTATGAACTTTTTCGCCAAGGTGGAGATTGTTGAATATTGGTTTCTAAAAGTAACAAATTAAGGGTATAATTTAGGGAAATTAATGGTCTAATTTCAGGCATGATTGTGGCATGATTTAAGGAAATTAAGTGGTATAATTTAAGGAAATCGCTGCCTAATTTAAGGCTTAAATTATGGCACACTTGGTGGAAAGGGAGCCTTTCTTCATCTATAAATAAAGAGTTCATGATTAAAGAACAAGGCAAAAATCGAAAAATCGTAGAGAGTATAAGCAAACTCAAAGAGAGAAAATACTTGTGAGTTTTGGAAAACACTCGAGAGATATTATTAGCAGGAAATCAGACCGTATTCGTATATTTCCTACTCGCCTCAAATAATATCCGCACGCTCCCGTGGACCTAGGCGAATTGTCGAACCACGTAAATTCTGTGTGTTCATTTTATTGCTTTGATATATTCATATACCGCTATTTATTGCTTCCGCCCACAACACTTAATATAAAATTTATCAGGAAAGAGTTCATCAGAAATATTAATATTTGAGCACAATTTTCTAACTGAAACAAGATTCTTGAATAACTATGACACATGTAATAGTTCAGAGTGTAAAAGTGAGTTTGATCGGGTGTTGAGGTTTCCATTACCAACGTGAGCAATAGGCATAGTTTTACCATTACCTAGCATGATATGATCTATTATATGCAATAGGATTGGTGAGTAGCTGTTTGTTAGAGGTGAGGTGGTGGCTGGCACTAATATCCATATACCAAACGCTATTATTCAGTAATCTTGGATGTGCTACTAATGTAGACTGTGATTGTGTTTAGGTTGGTGATTGAGATAGAGCATATAAGGCTGAAGGATTTGCATCAAAACGAAAGGATGTAGAAGTGATGGAATTATGTTGTGGAAAGGAAGGTTGAATTTGTTCATCACCAGATAAAACTGATGTTGGAAAGCAAATTATGGTGAGGGTGATTGCTGTGGAGGATGCTTGTAAGGATAAGATGTTGTGGTTGTGAAAGGTAAGATGCATGTTGTTATAGGTAAGTGTGGTCAGTTTGAACTTTAGACAGATTTGCCTGTGGTCGTCGAGGTGGTGGTGTAGGTGGCAAATCTGGTGCACTTGACCTTGAATTATTTAAAGGTAAATAACGAAATAACACTTGACAGCTGTATGATCATGTTTTCTGCTTATTTGACATGGTGGTTTATGTCCAAAAGCATCAGGTCTTGGTCCAGTAGGTAGTTGTTGGCCATTTGGAGGTGGTCTGCTCATATATGGTTGATGGGGATAATTTTTAAAGAGCCATATTTGGAAAAGGAGTTTGAGGAAATTAATAAGAAGCTTGTGCTGGGTGTTTGACACTAAGAAGGTGATCCAAATTGAGAAGGTGTTTGAAACCGTACTGGTTATTATACTTGTTGGCCACTGGTAGAGGCCCACTGGTAGAGGACTGTTGATATACAGGTGAAAGTGGACTCCGAAGTGGTGCCTGAAACACATTCTGTTGTTGTCATCTTAGAGAAAATCTATGTTGTTGTGAAGCATCATGCACATAAGTCTTATCAAAGTTTGCTTAAATTAGTAAGGGATCTAGTATGTTCATACGTTCTAGTTCCTTATCATGAGTATGCATCTTAGAGAAAACTTCATCTAAACATATTCTCTTCGTTTGTGATTCAATGTAGTCACTAGTGATGAGTAATTGTGATCCAATCCTCCAATTACATAAAGCACTTGCTCTCTAACACTGATGTTGTCACCAATTGCTATGAGATGATTTATCAAATCTCCTGCAGAGCTGATGTATGAATGCGCATCAATCTTGCACCAAGGTTATCTATGAATGCCTTTTTCAATGCTGTACAAGTACTCACTGACTGAGTTCTTTCCAACTAAATGCTTCAAATCTCTAAGCACTTATGAGGAATAAATTGTATTTTTAACTGCATTATCCCTTTTATTCAAGATCTCATACTCAGTATTCTTCTCAAGTAATTATTCAGATCGTGAAACACTTAAATCTTTATTGATCATAGTGATTATTCTTTTCACAAATTTTGGTGGAATAACAGTAGTTCCATCAAGAAATGATTGAACCATAAACAGTAACAACATGATTTGATTGTTCTCTCTATATCAGATAGTTTAAAATTAAGATTTATATGAAAATCCAAACTACTAGTTGAATTAACACTGCTAGAAGTATCTTTACCATTATTTTTGACTTCTGATATTGCATCAGTCATCACCTGTATACTATCTCCAATATTCATTGCTGCTATTGGAGAAGAAAGAAAACTTCAAAATCAATTTATCTTCCCTGTACCATGCATAGAGGCAGGGCTCTGATATCATAATAAATTTCATAATTAGAATTAAGATGAGTGTTTGAGAGAAGGATCAGAGAAGAAAATTATACTAGAAGAACTAATGAATATTATTGATGTTTTGGTATTTATAATAACAAGAGAGTTACTAGAATATGTTATTAGTGACTGAATAAAAAACTTAGTAAGCAAGTAAATTTGTAACAAACTCTGAGCTAGCGCACTAGCTATAACAAACTCTGAGTCCTAGTTGGAATTGCACAATTTCAACATAATTTCATAGTTTAATAGATTGTATCTACATATAAAACATTATCATTTTAATTATGTTTTATTATAATTTTGTGATATATAGATTTTTTCTTATACTCTTAAACTCTATAAATATATTTAATATATCATATTAAATAGATTAAATATAATTATAAAATATATTGAATTTTATAATTAGATTGTACCAATGACATAGCATTATATGAGCTCCCTTGGACTAAAAGCTTAGGGTGAGCTTAAAAAGATGCATAAAATAAGACATCCAAAATGAAACACAATAATTATACTCGTTTTATATAGAGAGTCCACAACATTAGATATTTAGAGTGCACTGTTTGTTTTGGACATAGTCCATTCCATTATTATTTTTGACTTAAAAAAAAAGACAAGTTGAAAAGAAAAAAAGAAAAGAATTATAGTTGCAAAAATATTTGATATCAAAAAATAAAAATACATCAATCTTCAATCGATAATGCCGCCAGTATTGGTGGATGACGATGACTTAATTGTCATCCCTTCGACACGACAAAACCTATCTTTTGTTGCTTTCAAGTATAACTTTGATAGAATTTGACATTATGGTGCCTTAATAATTGGTTTTTAACATATTTGATACCTGTTATATATGGATAAAATCTTTAATAACTTAGGGGGGAAGGGGGTGTTTGGAGTTCCAAGCTATTATTTAATATGCATCTAAATTTAAGCATATTAATTTATATATAAAATAAGATAATAAATAAATTGGTGATGTTTTTAGTATTCATAAAAAAATTAATTAAAAAATAATGAATATCATTTGTTGGATTTAAATTATGTTTTATTATTTTCAATAATCTCTATCATATGAATTCTACGTTATAACAATAAAATAACTTATAATTTAATCCATTGATATAAATTAATACTAGTAGAAATACATTTTGGGTTTAATTTGACGGCACAAATATATAATTATGGGCAACAATAAAATAATCAACAGTGAGTAAAATAAATGGTACACAATGATTTAAGTTATTTAACCTTTCAATGTGAAAAGTTTAATCTGCCGACGATGGTACATCGAAGAAAAATTCACTAATAATCAAATGGATATACAAATATCAATATTCAGAGAGCTTAACAAAATATACCAAAAATTTAAATATACATAGAAAATAACTATTTCGAATTTACTAGTAATATATAACAAAATAAAATAACAAACTTGTTATTTAATCAAATATTAGCGTACAAATGAACTTACTGCATAAGATTTCTCTTCTAATTTACTTTGCAAAACTTTGAGAGGAAAAATTGGATATTCTTTTCGAATACTTCCTGATGGATTAATAAATAAAAAGGGCTTGATATTAATTAAGAAGCTTCCAACTTCTCTTGTAAAATGGCTAATGGAGTTGATGATGTTTTTCCTCTACACCAGTTGCCACAAAAGGGTACTCTTTGGTAGCTTTTATTTCTTTTTTTGTTTTGCTCTCTGTTTTGTTCTCTCAAGCAGTTGTTGTAAACTCTCCACAAAACAACATATATATAGGTAACAGAGGGTTTAAGTGATAAAAGTTTTGGGTTTGAAAGTTTTGGGTCAACAGTTAACAAATCTCCACCTTGGCTCAAAACGGAAGCAAGTTCTTTAAATATGAAAATTCTTTGAATTACCAAATAATCGTTGTCCATAGCCTCGAAGGGTGATCATTTACTGCAAACACCAATTAAGTCCAAGCAATACTTGAACTTGTTAAATGGAACTGGTTTGGTTAACATATAAGCTAGATTCTCTATAGTGACTATCTTATTGACAATAATAGTACCCTGAGAGATAATGTCACAAACGAAGTGATATATGACATCAATATGTTTGGTTCTTGGTTAAGTGTATCGCACTGTGATTATCAAAAAATACAACAGAAGTATTCTACTGTAAACCCAAATCACAAACCAAACCTTAAGCCAAATGACTACTTTCACTACTTATGTTGCTACCATGTATTCTGCCTCTATCATAGAAAAAAAAATTGTAGACTGTAAAGTAGCCTTCCAACTAATGACACAGTGAGAAAGAGTGAAGATATAACATGTGAAATGACACAGCAGATAGTATTAGAACTTCCATCATATACCAAACCAAAATTAGATATGCCTTTTAAATACCGAAGTATCCATTTCACTGCTTGCCAATAACCCTTTCCAAGATTATCTATATATCTGCTAACAAAACTAACTACATGTGAAATGTATGGACGAGTACAAACCATAGCATACATCAAACTACTAATGATACTAGCATATGGAACTTAAGACATGTATTGCTCTTTTTCTTCTAACTGTGGTGACAAATCCAAAGAAAGCCTAAAATACGTAGCTATTGGAATACTCACAGGTTTGGACTCTTTTATACCAAAGCGTTCAAAAAAATTTCAATATAAATTTTCTAAGTCAAATAAAGCTTGCCCGCTTGTCTATCCTTGTAAATTTACATGCCCAAAATTTTCTTCACTACACCAAAATCGGCTATCTCAAACTCACCACTAAATTGAGACTTTAATTTCTGAATCTCAATTTTATTCTCATAAGCAATAATCATGCCATCAAAATATAGCAATAAATAGATTGATGAACCATCATGGAATCTTTTATGATTAACAATTATCATAATCACTCTTAGAGTAACCATGATCAATCATAAAAAAATCAAACCGCTTATACCATTGCCTAGGGGATTTCTTTAACTCAGATAAAGACTTTTTCAATAAACAAATATGATCTTCCTTACCTGGAACAACAAACCCCTCTGGTTTATGCATATATATTTCTTTCTCAAGCTCACCATGTAAGAAGATTGCTTTGATATCAAGCTATTTTAATTCCATGTCAAACAATGCAACCAAAATAAGCAACACACTAGTAGAGCTATATTTCACAATAGGTGAAAATACTTCATTGAAGTCAATACCCTTTTTCTAACAATAACCCTTTGCAACAACACGTTCCTTGAACCTAGCTGCTTCGACCTCAAGTATACCTTCCTTTTTCTTTAAGACCCATTTGTTTCCAACAATCTTCTAGCCCTTAGGCACTTTCACCAATTCCCAAGTATGATTCTTATGAAATGATTCAATCATTTCATTCATAGCCACTAGTCACTGAACAGACTCATCACAAGTGACAACTTCATGATAACTAGAAGGTTCATACACCTCAATAGATTTTGTCACAAACAATGCAAAAGAAACTAAGTCTGTATTTGCGTACCTCTGAGGGCGTCGAATCTCTCTTATTCCTTTACCCTTAACAATACTGTATGGTTGCTCATGTTTATCTTCTTTTACATTATAAGCAAAATCATCTATCTCATCCATAGATGGTTGATCTGAAGTGCCCTCTTACACTTGACTAGGAGCTCCACTCTCAAGCTCTACTTGCTCACTAACACCATGGTCTTTACCTGCAACAATAGACTCTTTTTACTTTTCCAACATGGAAAACTCATTAAACTTAACATCTTTACTAATAAAAAATTTAGGTGACTTAGGTTCAACATACCATAATCTATAACCTTTCACCCAATAAGGATATCTGATAGGAGTCAAATTATTGCATTTTTATTATGATTTAAAGGTTGATATTTGTGTGAAAATTGCATTTTATTTTATTATTTAATCCACAAATGTCATTTCATGGGTATTTCGTGTTTAAAGTGCAATTTCAGGTAAAATCATAATTATGGAGAAGTTTGGGACAAATTCCAATGATCGGGATTGAGTGCAAATAAAAAGAAAACAAAAGTTCAACATTTGGAATTTCGTCGCCGGCGAGAACCTTACGGAGAAAATGTTGAAAATCTTCCCGAGAGCATGGATTTTGACAAAGCAATCTCACCGCCGGCCAAAGAATTCTCGCCGCCGGCCATAATAATCCCGCCACTGGCGAGATTTAGCAGAACTGAAATCGTAAGTTTTCTAGAAATCTCGCCGCGGCGAGAATAACTTCGCCGCCGACGAGTTTCGTTCGAAAACATTTTTTTATGCTGTTTTGTTCCAAAATTGCCCTCCAAAACCCTAGATCTATATATACATTATGATGGAGAAGGAGGGGACGGAAGACAGCAGAGTTCAAAGGCATTTTTGGAAAAACTTGAAGGATCTTCACCATTGTTGCTACCAAGCCTTCATATTCTAGAGTTTTTCATCTCTTCTCCTTAGTTTTTATATTCTGCAGTTTATTGATATTTGTTATTCATGGAGTCAATTGAAATAATGTTTGTTCTTATTTTCGTTATGAACTAATTCGTTTTTGCTAAGGTTATGATGTAGTTGAATCATGAAAAATTGATTTCTTTTGTTATGGTTATATGAATTCATTGTTTTCAAGTAGAGTATTTATTTCCATGCTTAATGCTTTTAAATTTCTGATCAAGATTTAGATGATTTATTGCATTATATTGAGACCGAGAGGAGATGTGTAATGAATGCTTCTTGTGATAAATACCGTATGTTAAATGCGAGTTTGACACCTAATGCATGATGTATGTGGTTATTCCAGAAATTCCATAAATCGTAATGTGCTTATTTGTGATTAAATCTTCATAGAAATATAGTCGGTTTTCATAGATAAGTAATTCTAATATAACTTGAGAAAGAGTATTAGATAAGTTTGGGTTTTTCAACCATCACTTTTAGCTTTGATTTTCATATAACATGATTTGAAATCGGATTGAATTGATTTAGCGAAATCAAATGCCTTAGCGTTTTTTAATCATTTGTGAACAACATTAAATTTTGTTATTTGCTTTAGTTTTATGTTAATTTGCTTTTAAAACAATTTCAACAATTCGGTTTTAAAATAAAATTAGGGTTAGTCAATTTCGGTACTTAGTAACGCCATTCCTTGTGGGTTCGATATCCATACTTTTGTACACTTTATTACTTGAATGATTCGTACACTTGCGAAAATAAGCATCAATATCCCAAAAATATGCATTTCAATGCCCTAGGCTCATGTTTACCATCATTCACATGAGCATAAGTAGGACAACCAAAAACTTTCAAATTATAATAATTAGCAGGAGTACCAAAAAATACCTTAAATGGAGTTTTCAACTCAATTGCAGATGATGGAGACCGATTCACCAAATAGCAAGCATGGTTACAAGCTTTAGCCCAAAATAATTTATCAAAGTCAACTTGAAAGAGCATATAACAAGCTTTTTCTAAGAAAGTTCTATTCATACGTTTTACTACTCCATTTTGCTATGGTGTATGATGCACAGTGCATTGTCTCAATATGCCATTTCTTTCATAAAACTTATTAAACTGACTTTCATAAAATTTCAAACCATTGTTAGTCCTCAAATGCTTGATTTTCTTGCCTATTTGATTTTCTATACAAGCCTTGAATTTTACAAATTTTGAGAACACATCATTCTTGTTCTTCAAAAAATATGCCCAAATATGAGGGGATAAGTCATCAATAAAAGTCAACAATACTTTTCGTTTTATGGATGGTTGTACTGAACTTGCCCTTATGATACTTTCTATAGACACAATGCTCACAAAAATCAAGTTTCTTAGTTTTCTGACCACCAAGAAAATCATGTTTGTTCAAAATAGAAATCCCTACCTCACTCATATGCCCTAGCCACATATGCCATAATCAAGTAGTATCTGCTCTTGATCTAATGAGGACAAAACTAAAAACACTGCCAATAACAGTGCTACCTTGAAGCACATAGAGGCCATGTGACAATTGACCTTTAATAATAGTGAGAACATCCTTACTAACTCTTAAAAATCCACCTTCAACTATATACTTATAGCCTTGTGAATCAAGAGTACCCAAATATATCAAGTTCTTTTTCAAATTTGGAACATGGTGAACATATTTCAAAGTCCTAACAATACCATCATGCATCTTAATTCGGATAGTACCAATACCTACAACCTTATAGGACACATTGTTTCCCATCAAGACAACACCTCTATCAATAGACTGATAAGAAGCAAACCAGTCTCTACTGGGGCACATATAGTAAGTGCAACTCGAATTAAGAATCCAAACATCTTAAAGAGAACTAATTGATATTGATAGAACATTTTTACTATTGGAATCAGAACTATATGAACCACCAACAACATTATTAGTACCAGAAGACGTTGTGGCAGATTTTCCTTTACCTTTGAGTTTTCGAAAATTTACTTTCTAGTGCCGTTCTTGACAAAAAAGTTGCATTTATCTTTTCTTTTTCTAGATTTGGATCTAGACTTGCTTCTATTATTTCTTGTGCATTTTTCTTGATTTTTACCTTTGACAAATAAACCAATGCTATTATCATTGATGCTAGTAGACACATTTTTCAACTCTTTGGAATTCAAAACTGCTTTGACATTCTCTAAAGAAATAATGTCTCACCCATATAACATGGTATCAAAAAAGTGTTCAAATGAATGAGGCAAAGAACATAATAGAATGAGGGCCTGATCCTCATCATCAATTTTAACATCATCATTTTTTAGATCATGAATAATTTTAGTAAATTCATCAAGGTGATTGTGTAGAAGTGTACATTCTGACATTCTGAATGTATATAAATTTTGCTTCAAATATAACCGACTTGTTAAAGACTTAGTTATATACAAATTCTCCAATTTAAGCCATAACCTAGTGAAAAATTCCTCATTACCAATCTCGTGTAGAGGTGTACCTCATTAGATAATGATAACTGAATTGAACTGAGAGCATTTTCCATCAATGCATCTTTTTCTTCATCAGTTAATTTTTTTGACAATTTATCATTGCTTTCAAGTGTCTTAACGAGCCCTTCTTTAACTAGTATGACCTGCATCTTCATTTGCTAGAGACTGAAATCATTTCTATCATTGAATTTCTCAATTTTGTATTTCGTTGCCATGACAGAAAATCCAATATTAAATAAACAGAAGTACAATCTAAAAAATACGAAACCAATTTGATAATCATATGTTCAAAATAAATAAAAAAGAGTTAACTTGATCAGTTCCAATAAATAACAGAATAACCCAATGCTTTGATTTCAATTTGTTATAAATTAACATTAGCGGAAGAAAATTTTGGGTCCAATTTGGTTGCACAAATATATAATTATGGGTAACATCAAAACAATAAGTAATGAGTAAAATAAATGGTACACAATGATTTAAGTAATTCGATCTTTCAATATGAAAAGTCTACTCCATTAATGACGATATATTAAGAAAAAATTAACTAATAATTAAATTGAGATACATATACCAATATTTAAATAATTTAACAAAATTTACCAAAAATCTAAATAAATATAAAAAATAATCCATTTAATTTACTGATAATATATATAACATGATAAATTAATAAACTTATTATTTAATAAAATATTTGAGTACAAATTAGCTTATTACATGGGATCACTTCTAATTTGTTCTATCAAAATTTAAGAGGAAAAATTGAAGATTTTTTTCAAATGCTTACTCATGAATTAATAAATAAAGTGGGCTTGATATTAATTGGCTTCTCTTGCAAAATGGTTAATAGAATTGATGATGTTTTTCCTCTACACCAGTTGCCAAAAAAGGGTACTCTTTGACGGTTTTTATTTTTATTTTTATACTCTTTATTTAATTTTTCTCTCCGGCTGCTGCTGTAAACTCTCCACAAAATATTTTATATATATAAATATAGGTAACAGTTTAAGTGATAAAAGTTTTGGGCGTTTTGAGTCAACAGTTAACAACTTATCTATCATTATTTTGAAAAACTATCAAGTAAAAGATTGAGACGTTCGTCCTTTTGTATGGGAAAAAAAATCAATAACGCCGCCTCTACATTTTATTTATATTTTCAATTTTATTCAAAAAATTTAAACTTCCTTACATCTCCTTTGCTTATAGTTAATACATTACTAAAAAAAAATTCATTGTATCTTAATTATTATGTTTCTATTTTCTTTTTTTTTAATTATCTATTTAGTACAATTTTTTCCCTAAATTATTAGTTCAAAATAATTTGACCTTTTATCTTCAAATATTGAAAGTACTGTAGTGTTATGTTTTTGTTCTATGTTTGAGCTCGTCAAATTTTCAAACACTCTACGTATTGTTAAATTTTTTATTTATTTTTAATACCATTAATATTATTACTTTTCAACTTTAATAAAAATTTGCATTTTTTATTTATCAAGAAAAAACATTATAGTATCACTGAGGTTTCTATAAAAGATGCTTATTAGTATTGCCAGCCGCTCAAAATGTATAATATAACTGATAAAAATAATAAAAAATATTTTAATAAAATAATATATAATTTATTTTATGCATTTTTTCTTACATACCAATATAATTTCATTATAAAAATTTAGTTTTATATATTTTTTAAATTTAAAAAAAAATATTATTTTTAAAATAAAAAAATCAAAACACATAATTTTAAAATTAAAAATTTAAACAAAAATAGTTTAAAGCCAAACCATCCTAGGTATAAATTATATACTCTAATGTTTGGGTGTAATTTTAGATTGTATTATATAGAATAAAATTAATTACGTAAAAACTGACTCAATTTTCATATAAATTTTTTAAATTTTAAAATAAAAAATATATATTCTTTTTAAGATAAAAAAATCAAAACATATAATTTTAAAAATAAAAATTTAGAGACACCAAACCTCCTAATGAGTCAGGTTCTACTTATTCTATATAATACAATCTAAAATCACAGCCGAACAATAGAGTATATAATTTATACCTATTGGCATAGGTTACTCCCGTCAGCAAAGTGAGCAAACAGTATGAACTTGCAAGAAGCCAACTTGTTAAATATAGAACTTATATTAGACCTGCATATCTCAATTGAGAGTCCAAAAAAGGCATGCACACGCTTTTGACAGGACTCAATCCTATGATTTCAAAACCACATTAGTAACAAATACAACCTGCACTATTAGCCAGCCCAACGGTCAATTGAGAACCCTCTTATTTTGCTAATAGCAAATACATGAACTAGACATTTAACACGAGAAATACAGACTATAAATGAAACTTGTATCTTTTCCTAATCACCAAAAATGATTTGCCCTCTTTCCTTGAAAGCAAAACGTTGAACTAAGGTTCAAGCCACTGAGGGCTTACTGACTGGGAATAATACATAGTAATGATGTTATATGGGAATGAATACTCTTTCTCTACAAAAATCTAAAGCTGATTCAACCACGAGTTCTTAGCGCCTTTGTTCTGTTCCGTTCACCAAATTCACAGCCATGTCAACTGTCCTTGCCAATTCAACTGCTGCTCCAACATAGCTATGAGGAGTCAGTTTCAATAGATTGGTCTTTGCTTCTAAAGGTAATTCCAAGCCCTCAATAAACTCTCTTATGCTGTCTTTTGTAACTGCTTTTCCCCTGGTTAGTTCTTTCAATTTCTCATAAGGCTCAGGGACACCATATCTTCGCATGACCTGTATGCAGGTAGCAGCATGGGAATATTGTTAAACACATGAGAATTCTCTTAAAGAGAACTAGAAGAATTCATCTTACTGCACATGTACTTCAAAACGTGTTTTAATAAAGAACAAACTCCTAAACAATGCTTAAATCACGTAACAGTTATTATGGATAAGAAATAGAGCAATTTGAAACAATTTAAAAGTGCAGATCTAAGATGGAAGTTAACATAACAGAATATAAACCAAGCAAAACCAAAAAGTCATACAGTTTGTATTGGTTCAGCGAGCACTTCCCAGCAATGGTTCAGATCATGATTTAACCGGGCTTCATTCACCTAAATCACCCAAAAAACAAAAAAAATAGTAAGAGTTTCCTTGTCAATTCATTTTTCCGCCAGAAGGCCAGGACTTAAGGTACATGAGAAAAGGGTGAAATTCTCTCTCTAAAAAAGCATCGGAAAATTCCCTAACGAAATCCCCCCTCAATATTTATGACCACACACAAAAAAAATAGTAAGTGTGTCCTTGTCGATTCATTTTTCCGCCAGAAGGGTGGGACTTATGGTACATTGATAAAAAGGTGAAATTCTCTAAAACAGTAACAGAAATTTCCCTAATGAAATCCTCCCTCAATGTTTATAACCGTTAGCACGTCAGCTTAATGGCCCCCAAACTGACACGAAATATGCAGCTTGCTGAAAGATGATGGGCATAGTATTGTTGCATACCTGAAGTTTTGCAATGCCTTGTAGGGCACTCTTGTAGCCAAGAAGAGAGTGTCCCAGTCCCACACCCATGTTTCTGAGCACAGTTGAATCAGTCAAATCACGCTACAAATGCAACATATAGCCAGGAAAAACAATTAGGGCCAGGAAAAAACAACTATACCACCATTTTACCAATACTACCAACAACTAACAAAGTAAAAGATTCCAGTTTGCTATTGTTGGGGACTTGATAAACAATTATTTTGATAATTTCGCAACCATCCACCATAAATGTCATGAAATGCAATAAAATATTCTAATTTTCTCTCTTAACTTGAAATACCATAGGGTAGAATTTTAAAGGGTGATCGACAAGGCAAAAAAATAAATACTTGAAATCAGACAATGGAGATGAATAAACCTGCCACCGTGACACTGGCAATTTCATGCTCAGATGAGACAGATTTCCATTACCCACACCAAGATTGCCTTCACTATTTTCAAAATCAATGGGGTTTACTTTGTGAGGCATGGTAGAAGATCCGATTTCACCAGCCTTTGTTACCTGCTCAAAGTTTGAATATGAAACATTTCATCTTTTTATAGTTCAAAAATGAAACTATTAAGCAGTAGATCAACACTCACCTGCTTAAAGTAACCCAAAGATATGTAGCCCCATATATCTCTATCAAAATCAATCAATATGTTATTGAATCGACAAATTGTATGAAAAAGTTTTGCCATGTAGTCATGAGTTTCAATCTGCAAAACAATTTAAGTAATAATGTCATAATACAATGTAAAAGCTTCACTCCCTGGAATGTTATAAATTGCGTAGTGATGTAAAAACCAATAAAAGCTTCATTCCTTGGAATTTGAGTACCTGAGTAACGTAGGGATTAAAAACCAATCCAAGAGAGGTTACAAACTCCTCAGCAATTTGGGGCCACTTAATATCAGGATATGCAACAACATGAGCATTGTAATTACCAACCGCTCCTGCAAATTTCCCCAAGATCTCAACATTAGAGATTTCCTTCCTTTCTCTGCTCAACCTAACCGCAAATATTGACATTTCCTTTCCTAAAGTTGTTGGTGAGGCTGCCTAAAGGATTGAGAGAAGAAAGAGCGAGAGAGAGAGAGATTATATTAGAATATTAGAAAGTACAAGTAAATACAGAGAATTGAAAAGTCAAGGTCTATCACATAGCATTGCCCAAATATAAATCCATTATGATCTTCAATAATATAGAAACAAAATATTTATAAAGGTTTTCAAATAAACAATTTTTTGTCAGGGAAGCACAAAACTATTTAGTTTTATAGATTTAAGAAAGTGTTTTCACCTGTCCATGAGTGCGAGAAAGCATAGGAACATGTGCATTCTCTTTAGCCATCTCACATATTGACTTAATCAGATTGTCAACAGCAGGAAGTATAACCTTGTTCAAGGCTTCTTTCAGCATCAACCCATGAGCAAGATTGTTGATGTCTTCAGATGTGCAAGCAAAATGAAAAAATTCAAGCACCTGAATAGAGAAAAAAATAGTGGTTTATGTCATCGTTAAGTTCTCAAAATGAAGCGAATAAACATGACACTGTACAGTGCAATAAACATGTTTTTATATATCTGAACACCTTAAAAATAAATTTGAACCTTTGCTATCTCTGGATGAGATTGGCATTTCTGTTTCAAAAAGTATTCTACTGCTTTTACATCATGATTTGTTCCTCTCTCAATCTTCTTTATTTCCAAAGCATCAGCTTCGCTAAAGCCATCAATGACTCCTTGCAAGTATGAAGAAGTATTGCTGCTAAAACTAGGTACCTCAGACATTTCAGGAATCTGCGACAGCTTCAGCAACCACTGAATCTGTGATGAAAGAGTAAAACGTCAAAATCCAAAATAAAACACCCACAAGAAAGAAGGAATAGAGAAATAAGAAACCATTAATACACTGGTAATGATACAATTTGATTATAAAATTAATCACGAACAATGATTATATTTTAAACGAGCAAGAGGATGACAGAAATTTCTAGAAATTCCTAATAACAGATGCATCAAATTACCAAAAATAAGTAACAAATTTTATCTAATAAGCAATGTTTTAAAATACTTGTTCTAGCCTCAATGCACAACCCTTCTACTACGGTGAGGTTAAGCCTTGAGGCAATACGAGGCTTAAGCCTCAAAATTAAAACGAAATAAAAATAAAAACTTATCAAAACAGCCTCAAATTAAAACAAAATAAAAATAATTTTTTTAAAAAACAATAAAAAGACAAATTATAATAAAATAGCATTATAATAATCCTAATAACTTCATATAGTTCATAATATAACAATCCAGTCACCATTAAAACATTACACATGATAAAGTTAAGATCCATAAAAAGTTAACTAAAAACAAATTAATAAAGTTCATCAAAAAACTTCAACCTAGCATTGGACTAAAATATCTCGTGTTTAGAGTCCCATCATCTTCATCATATTCTTTAATCTCAAATGTAAGCCTTAGAGAGTTTCAAATGATCAAAACTACTCAGATTTGTTTTTCTTTTCTGTTGTTCATTTTGTATCAAACAGTTCATAAAAAAAAAGAAAAAGAAAATAGTTCATAGAAAAAACAATTTGGCAACATAACAACAACTCAATAAGAAAAATAAGAAAAAACAAAGAAGAAATAAGAGAAAACAAAGAAGAGAAAAAAGAAGAAGCAAAGAAACAACAAGGAATAAGAAACAAGAAGAGAAAAAGAAAAAATAAGAGGCAAGGAAGAACATATCTACTTGTTGGAAGGAACATAAGGTTGTTAAAAGTTGTTGAAAGAATAAGGAACCAAGAAGAACAGGACCATAGCAGAGGAAGATGAAGAAAGGGACGGCATAAAAATTCCATCATAAAAACTATGGTTTTTTCACTTTTACTCTTACTTTGTCCGTAGTGTTTTTGGTTTTTTAGCTTGTATTTTACTTACCCAAGCCGAAATATTGATGGGCATTATCCAAGAGTCCAAGTGCTTCCTTAATATTGCATTCAAATCCACCAATTTTCTTTTCCCAGTTGGAAACAGAGGCTACAAACCTCAATAACCTCAATGCGTAAAAAAAGGCTCAACAACAAAAGGCGTATAAGTTTTTCATGCCCTAATAAGGCCTAATGCGAGTCTTGAAGCTAGCCTCAAAACATTTTTTGAAACCATGCTAATAAGAGGTGAGCAACCCCACTAAAGCATATTTAAGGAGCATTTAATTCATTATCAATCAAAAAAATTTAAGTTAATGTTTTATGTTTATGACATATTTAACTGCATGATGAGTCAAATATCCATTTATTAAGAAGGAATAGGCAAAAAAAAAAATTGAGAACATTACCTCAACTAAGACTCGGTAATAGATTAAGGCATATTCACTCATATATGGAGCCAAGTCCTTTACTTTCCCCCAATAACGACCATCCAATGGTGAGAGAGCTGTCAAACTTGAAAACTCAAATTCAGCAGGCATCTTCTTGACCACCTGAACAGTCAAATTTGTCTTAAACTCAAGGGATTGAAACTCTAAATAGAATAAAGAAACAAGTGGTGATTAACAAAAGAACCTTCTCGGCTGAGATAGGGTTGTCTTTCAGGGTGGCTTTGAATGGAGTACAATGCCTGTAAGTAAATGATAATGAAAGCTTTGAAAATTTCCAGGAACATAAGCTTGAAGAGTTGTTTGAACTTTGGCATTTTGACGTGATAGGACTAAAGCATGAGTATTGGCTGGTGTTCAAAACCCTAGAAGAAGCTCCAATCTCCATGATTTTAGAACACTGAGCTCTGCTAGTAATTTAGAGATATTAGATTAATACCAATAAAATAGTTAACAATTCCCAAAAAAAAAAAAAATTCTTTAATCCTAAAATAATGGGGGCTAAGAAACCGATTTGAAATTTATGGAGTCAGAAAAATTGTTCCTAATTGGGGTTTGAAGCACAAAAAATTCTCAGCTTTTCTCTAATAATCATGGGCATATAATTAGATTTTTTTCCCAAATGAGATTAAAACACCGGACTGCGTTACCAAAATTTAAGATTTTCCTCTATGAACTTCTTTGTAAAAACTATCTACACTTTTCACTATGCAATCATAAACCAACATTTGAAGAAATACTTTTCATAGAAAAAATATTACAGAAATAGTTGGGGTGTATATAATCTTTTCTCTAATAAACTATGATTCTAAAAACATTGTAACGCATTCCGTACCAAATTTAAAGTATCCTAAACTCGTAGGAGCTAAAAAATATAGATAAATAAATCAGACTGTAGAGTATTTTTGTATCTCTTTTTTTTTCCTTTATATGCATTTTCACACAGATTATGTGCGATATTCAAAGCATCAACTCATTAGATAAAAAAAGCTTAAAAGTTAAGCTCAACAACAGAATGACAAAAAAGCAAGATATATTCGAATAATTAAACCTGAAATTAAAAGAGTAAAAGTGGAAGAGAAAGTACGGAGGCGTTTTCCTCTGACAAAGCGAAGGTGAGCTCGGTCCGAAGAATTAAACGCAGAACAAAGGAGGAAAAATCTCAGAAAATAAGAAGAAGAATGTTACTTGCAAGTTGCAAGAGATGGAGCCGTGACTTGTGAAGGAGTATTTAGTGTTAAAGGACCTTTATAGGTAGTTTTTTTTTAATTATAAATGCATTCTCAGTATCTTATGTATAATAATAGGTTACGTTTTGTAGTCAATATTATTGAGTTAATAAAAGGTAAAAATATTAAAAATAAATAAAAATAAAAGATTAAGATGTTAAAAATAATCATAGATATAAATTAAAACAAACATTAATATTTAGTTAATATTTTCACCACTTATTATTACAAATCGCACAATTATTTTAAAAAAAAACCACTTACTGGAACTTTAAGGGATGGTTTCCATCACTTTTAACCCCTCTAATGGTTTGTGAATACACAGCCTGACTAGCGACCCATTAGAAAATGAAACAGAAACTACCCTAATTTATTTATCCCTCTTATATTTATCACAAATTTATCATTATTTTAACTAATTTGATATTTTTTTATTTGGTATAATTTTATAAAAAATGATGTACTTAATAATAATAATTTATCATATTATCTATATTATTTTAAATATAAATTATTTTATTAAAATATTTATCATTACTTTTATTCGATTATATTATATAAATGATCAAAAATACTATATATAATAATTATAAGTCAATTTAATATAATTATATTTAATATATGTAATACAATATATTATATATGTATTTAATGCTCGGATAATCTTATTTGATTCCATTCCACTTAAAGTACCAATTGGTTTTAAACAAAAAAGAAAAAAAGAAGTTATTTTAATAATTTTAGAATCAAAATCTAACTTATGATAAATAAATTAAGATATTGTGGAAAAATCGGATATATATTTTTTATTTTAAATAGTTATTATTTATTTATGATTTAAATGAATATAACTCAAACTAGTCCGATAAAATAATGCTATTGAAAATATAATAATAAAGAAACTAAAATAGATATTAAAATAGAAAAATAAAAATATTAGAAATTTAACGAGATTCGGTATAAATGTTATCTATGTTATTAGGCGTCGTTGACCACTTTCACTATCTACAAATGGATTAACTCTAAAATTACAACTAATTGGACAAAATTGAGGAAATCAATTACCCTTACAATAGAAATGAAGGTTTATAAATTTTGGAATGTCTTAGAAGTGGAGGATGAGGCTTTATTTATATCCCAAAATACAACACACATCTTCATTCTTAATCAATGTGTGACTTTTTCAAATTTGCTCACTAATGAGCTATACAACAAATCTCTATGTTAACGACTTAATGATTCTTAAATGATTTCTTCAATCTCTAGATCAGCAATGTTATTGTCAATTCAAATTTGCAGGATGTTAATTAAGTCCAGACAATGTTTGAACTTGATTACCATTACCACCTTGGTCATCATATATGCGAGATTCTTTGTATTAATCTTCTAAACTAATACTTCACATTCTTCAATAATCTCTCGTACAAAATGGTAACGAACGTCAATGTGCTTTGTAAGTGCATGATAGACTTCGTTCTTTGCTAAATGAATAGCACTCTGACCATCACAAACACCTTAATATGTTTTTGACCAACTCCCAAGTCTTCAAGCAAACTTTGTAACCAAATAGCTTCCTTCACAACCTCTATACTACCATATACTCTGCCTTTGTAGTAGGATAAAACAACTATGGATTGTAAGGTAGACTTCCAACTAACTGGTGCTCTATCAAGAGTAACCACATAACTAGTAGTTGAGCTTATCTAAATCTTCTACATAGTCAGAATCACAATATCCGACTGCACATTGACCAACATTACTATCCTGCTAAAATACTAATCCAATATGTACAATATTTAAAATATACCATAGAATCTATTTCACAGCCAACCAATGTCCTTTACCGGGATCATGCATGTACCTACTTACAGCACCAACCGCATGTGAATGGCAAGTCTCATACACACCATTGCATACATCAAGCTACCAACCGCATTTACATAGGATACCTTTGACATGTATTCTCGTTCTGCATCATTCTTAGGAGATAATTGAGCATTAAACTTGAAATGAGGAATAAGCGGAGTACTTATAGGTTTTGTATGTTCATTCATACCAAAACGTTGTAGTACCTTTTTCAAATATTGACTCTGGGTCAAACTAAGCTTCCTCTTCTTCCTGTCTCTACTTATCTTCATGGCCAAGAATCTTTTTAGCTTCTCCCAGATCTTTCATAATGAACTCTTGATTTAGTTGAGCCTTCAACTTCTCAATTTTTGCTTGACTCTTCGTTGCAATCAATATATCATCGATGTACAATAGGAGATAGATGAAAGACTCATCTTGTAGCTTGCAAACATACACACAATGATCATGTTTACTTCTAGTATACTTATGTTGCAACATAAACTGATCAAATCGTTTGTACCACTGCCTCAAAGATTGCTTCAATCCATACAATTATTTATTCAGCTTGTAAACCCAATTCTCTTTACCAACAACATTAAACCCTTTTGGCTGAGATATATAGATTTCCTTTTCCAAGTCACCATGTAGAAACATAGTTTTCACATCAAGTTGAACTAGTTCCAAATCCAAATGTGCTACCAAGGCCAACAAAATTGTAATGGAGGATTGTTTTATAACTAGAGAAAATACCTCATTATAATTGATTCCCTCTATTTGAGCATAGCCCTTAGTAACCAACCTTGCCTTGTAGGAAATAGTGATTATGATCTCAATCAACCCTATAATCAACATATTGTGCACCACATATATCAGTCAAGCCTTGCTTTGTTATGCCACACCACAAGTAAATATGTAGACAAGATAAATATCACCTTATATGATGTAAAATAATTGTCGAACATTTTCTGGAAATGCTTGCATTAGAATGAAACTAAGTAAGAATGATGTTATTTCACTTCCTATGAAGGCATTAGGGTTTAGTACAGTTGTAGCAAAATGTCAATTGAGTCAAAAAGTATTTATGTCAAATGAGGTTGGTTGAGAAGTTTATGTACTAATTCTTCTAGAAACAAACATGATGACTAGGTTTTACGACATTTTTATTACATTTGTTAAAATGTAAATTATTTTTTTATAAGATTGGAAACAATGTCTAAGTTTCTTACTTGATACTTATAAAGTTTATAAGTGTTGGCTATTTTTATTGATAAAACATTTACCTATAAACTTTTTTATAGGCTTGTTATCAGGTATCAAGCAACATTAGAAAAATGACCAAGTTTCGAATAGCCATATTTAAGGTATATCTTTCATTACTATCACACATAGTATTGCACTCATGTATTCACTAACATATGTTTACAACACTTAGAATTATTTTTGGTACTAAAGTTTGCATTAGTTGATCTATTTACTAAGGGTATCCATCAATTAAAAGGCTTGATCGATATGGTCAACTTCGATTGAGTCCCATTGGGTAAAATATTAAGTGCATAAATTATCGTTGATCAATCGATCGAGTTTCAAGTTGATAGATCAAGCTCGAGATTTTCCTTTTAAAATATTTATTTAAACTTGAGTTAATTTAAGAAATTACGATTTTACCTTTTATTTAATATGCTTCAATATTTTTAAGATGTGTCTCAAATATAACTTTTACTTTATTAATACTTTTAATAAATTTTGAGTAATGAAGTCTAAAAAGATTTAACTATATTGTTACTTGATAATCATTATCATATATATATATATATATGTATATGTATTCATCCTATATATGCTAGGATGCATATGATAAAAGGTTAATTCATACATTAGTTGATACTAATTATTAGGGGATGATTGAAATCTATGTAAACTAATTAGAGGCAGCCTTTTACAAGCTAGCACAGGGAGATAAAGGCTAATCATCAAGTAAATTTAATTATCAGTGGATATATTTGATTCTCAATACCTTAATATTTTTAGCAAATCTATTTCATATAACTTTTTTAATTAGGTTTTTACATTGATCAAATAATTTTGTATGCGATTATGATTATTTGATTTAATTATTAAATTTTAAAAAAATTACTTTTATTGACCTTATGTTTAATATATTTTTTTAAGGATCTGTTAGTTAATTTGATTTATTTTAAATATGTTTTGAATCTTCTAGTTAGGATTTATTTGTTATTGTCTTAACGAATAAATCCTGGTTGTAGGTTGATCTATGAATGTTTCTGATTGGTGAGGAGTCAATCAGAATATTGGTTAGAATCTGCTCACACTAATCTTGGAGGTTATGAAAATAGATAGAGGCTCATAAGTAAAATACATTAGGGCATTATCTTAGAGATGGTAGTATACAAACGAGCTTGTACTTAAATATTTAATTTCCATAGTTGATAGATAAGGTGGTCTAGTGGACTAGTGATTTTTTGTTACTTCATTGTTGTGGCCTAGGTTGTTTCTACCAAAAAATCTTGTATGTCATTTTTAGCTTTTGCACTTTATTATTTACATACTATTACATATCTGTTAATTGTATTTAGGTTATAAATATATAATAATTTGATTAAATTAAAAATAACATATTCACCCCCTTTAAGTTTGTTTTGGAACTTTCAACACTATTGACAGATTCAGATAGCATATATGAGTATGCTTGGGGTACAACTACATTGGCTTATTTGTACCAATAGTTGGAGACAATTAGTTGATATGATGCAAATCAAATATCTAGATATTGGACTTTGCTACAAGCATGGATTTTTGAGCATTTTTACCTCTCTTACTTAACCCAACCTAGAATATCCAACTTCTAAGTGTATAACATTAAGGGTTGTACACCCTTAGTTCTATTGACAATAAATTGTTGGAGAATTAAGAGAGACACTAGATGATCCCACAACATATTATGGGTGTTAATTTGTCTTTATGTATTTTAAGTTTATGATGTTTATTTAAAGTTGGGTCTTATGTTAATTTATTAATTTTTTATTTCTATTTGTTAGGTTATTTAAGATCTGTATTGCACTAAGATTTTATAGATGACATTTTTTCATCGATGCATTCATTTTTTAAAAGTTTCGAACCTTATCATAACCATAAGGTATTGTGCCATTTTAGATATATTCAGACTATTCCATTTGATCTAGACGAGCCTTCTAAATTTAATAAATTTTCCAATTCTAAGATATGCAAGGTTGAATTTCAATATGTAGATAGGTATTGGAAAATTTGGGGTAGTCATGTCTTATCTCAATAGTCAACAAGTACAATTGTTACTCCCTCATTTGATTGTTCTTCACACTACCTACAATGATATAAAAATATATCACATGTGAGAGTACAAAACCCAATACATAGATTGCCATAGGTTAGGATGGCAATTCAAACTAGTACAACTCAGGCTAGGACAACGACTCAGATACATTGTGTACCCCAACATCCACAAAAATATGTTTCGACGAGTGGACTTAGATCCATGATAGTTACTTCTAACTTTACATGATTCTATAACATGTACTAACTTTTTATTTTTTGTACTTATCAAGGTGTGAAAGAAGCATTGGATATTGTTGAGCTTGCCTCATCAAGAGGAAAGAAGCAACCATGTAAGAAATGGTCTAAGAAATTTAAGAAGGTTCAAAATATCTTGTAAGGATGTGTTAGTTGATTAATCACATATGCATATCAACCATCTAGCAATTGGATGAACACATAATTTTATTAGTTAATTATTTATACTTGATGTATAAATTATATTTGATTTGAATCTTTTAATATTTTTTTTTCAAGATTTTGGAAATGTTATAAGGTCTTAATGTAAGATGATGGATGTTTGATAAATATTGGCTATATGTCTAGTTGTTGAACATTTTCTATTCAATGATATCAACTATTTTTATTTTATAAATTGCTTGTTAGAAAATTACATTTAATCAATGAATTCAGAAAATTCCAACACACATACATATAAATTTAAAAATTCATAGTAAAAAGATGTCTACTTTACTCGATAAATATAAATTTACATTGTTAGTACCTAAATAAAGTAAGAAAACTTAAATCCATTAAAAAAAGAAAAGAAACTACTTACAAAATCCAAGTCAAGTATAATTGTGGTATGTGTTATCATACTATTTCAAGATGGTTGTAATGACTAGTAATCTTCAATTTTCTTTGTTTACAATGTAATCCAAACATCTGCACATGGTTAATGAAATGCATGAAAAGTAGAGAGTATAGGTGGTATTGGAGCTTTAGGGTGCAAATATACCACCATTGCATGAAATTAATAAAGTGAATACATTAGAATTAATTATACAATCCAAATATAAATAATGTTATTAGAATAGGTTTGTCTTGTCTGTATAAAATGATTCCCATCGAAAAAACATATATAAATTATCTTATGCTTGGTAGGCATCTCGTACCAAAGATTGAGAAAAGTCCATGATCACTGAAGGTAGCAACACAATGTATTTGGAAGATATGTCACATGTTTGATAATGTTATACATTTGTTAGAACCATAACCATGGTTAAAACGATAAAGTTTATGAACAAGCTCCATCATTAATTTAGGAATATCATATAAGAAAATATAATTCTCACGATGATTTTGTAACTCATTAAGCATTCTCCTATGTCACTCTATATAATAGTGAGCAACAAACAAATGTATCAATTTTTGAAAAATTAACCTTCCATCTTATTCTTTGAGTCTATACTTTTGAAGAGTATTATAAATATGTTTCATTCTACTATAATTTTTTCTCAATCTATTGCTTCATCCTATACAAAATATGTTTGGGTCTAAAGTTGTACTTTGTCATATCAACTATCAACTTCATCTTTTCATTAGTGAGTTTTCCTGCACGTAGATGACTCTCAAGATATCATGTCAATCGATAATTATGTGTACAACAACTAACCATTAATTTTTAGTAAGAACTATTTTTCATCATTCTTCCTTTTAAAAAAATAAACAATTATATTTTCTTGTTCTGATTCACTTCTCCTTCTTATCCTCTTTTTTATCTTTGGGTCTTTTGATTTTTCTTTAGAATGGTAAATCCCACTTCTTTTACATACAAAATCAATCGCAATTCTTCTTCCATCCGAACCCATGTCAAACTTTTTCATCACAATAACCATTCCATTATTTTTGTCCCAATATATTTTGTGTCCATGAGATCAAATATTTATTAAAGTATCATAAACTAGTATATTCCAATAAAGTAATACGTACTATTTATTATAAACATATAAGAATTTCACTCTATCAGTCTCGAATAAATTGATACAGTCGATATTTTTTCCATCTTGGAACTCGTATGCTTAATCATCTTGTAATAATTAGAATTAAAAAAATGTTCAAAAATATAGTGGTTCGGTAAGGATCATTAAACAGGTTCAGTAGGTTCAATATGGTGTACTGAACAAACCTAGAATGTTTGATATATTTTATCTGGTTCGGTAATCGCCTACCAAACATTTTTCATAGGTTCGATAGACATTATTGAACCTTTTATAAATGTTAGGTATACAATTATCGAACTTTTGTGTGATTTATAGAAAAAACATATCGAGAACATATCTATTATAACTAATACTTTGGCTCAATCTTGTTTTGAGATTTTGCTTCCTTTAATATCTTTGATATATATATATATATATTTGTTTATATCTTTTATATTTAGTATTTCTAACATTTTGACTCTCCAAATATTGGGGTTTCTATATGGTTGTTGATGAAAGTGGAGGTAGAAAGGTATGTTGAGGTTGAGGTTGAGATGAGGGAGAAGGATTGAGATGTATCGAGTTTTAGAAGATAAGATATTTTAGATTTTTTAGTTTAAGTAAAATATATGATGGTGAGATATCTTTTTTTAGGGAGATGTCTTGTTTAATTTTAACATAGAGGGTAAGGTTGTTGTTTTATTATAGTTTTAAATATTTTATAATTAGCACGATGTTTATGAGTAGAGTTCGAGATATTTCCATAATTTTTCTACAAAAAAATTAAAACATATAAGCCAAGTTACTCTGTCAAATCTAGCCCAATCCAAATGATTTGGTTTGTATTGGTTTTAAAACCATTATCGGATCATACTGATTTTTAAATTTTAGGAACCTACTTTTTTGGTTCAATTTCCTTTTTAGTTCTTAAATAGAATATGGTAGATTAGATGTAGTTTTTGATATTTGTGGTTGTGAGTAGAGTGTATGGTTGAGAGAGTACATACTCAAAAGATGTTTTAAAAAATAACAAAAATAATACCTTTAAAACTTGTAACCATAAAATAACACCCCTTATATTCATCACATTCATTTCAATATTAAAATAAATCTGACACATCATTTTATTTTGAACGTCTTTCAATTAGGCACCGTTTAAATTAAACTATGACCATTTAGACTCATTTAATATTAAACAATGTCCAATTGGGTCCCATTAAATATTATTAGAGTGTTAGAGTTTTACTTAATTGATGCCAAAAATTTGATACACAAATTTTGTATATTTTAAATTAGCTCGCAAGTACACGAATTATTTTATAAGAAATGATAAGTATAATTCCAAGGTTATTCTAAAGAGGAATTACTTGGTTCTTAAATAATTCAACAAATTCTTAAAAACTAAAATTAAACCTAAATATTCTATCACAAAATTTGGGTCTTTAAAAGCTCTAAACTAATGGCATAAAATTAAAGATAGATTTAACATATGGAAAATAACATTTACACTAAGTGAAGAATTTATAGGATAGATTAGTTAGTTAATAATTTATGGGATAGATTAGTTAGTTAATCATACTTGCTCAATATTAATTAGGTTAAAGATAGAAATTAATATTATTGATTTTTTCGTTTTTTATATGAAAAAGTCCTAAGGCAAGGATCAGATTCATTGTTAATAATAAATCAATTAATATCCTAGGGTTGGGATTATCAATTGATGAATTAATAAATTATGATTTATTTATCAGAAAATACAAAACCATCTAATTATTGCTTAAGGTCGAGCACATAATTTAGACTCTTATCAAGATATCAAAATTAGATTAATGATTTAAGTATATGGAAACTAACTTTCAGATTTTAAATCTATTATGAAAAATATATCGTCAATATATTTTTCAATAATATTTTTTTGAAGTAGAGTACTCTAAATATCCAAATAATTGAATCCAAAATCAAAAAATTGACTGTAAATCAGAACCAGATAATTAAATCATAAATCTAACTCTTATATTTATTACAAAAATTGCTTCATTAATATATTTTTCTTTATCAAACTTCATACAAATCTTGATAAAGAAATAAAACTTAATTTATTTTATAAAAATGTTTACTATTTTAATATTTCACAAGCATAACAACATTACTAATATCCCATGGTATTTCTAGCCAGACATGCTTAATTTAATAAATGATCAGTAAAATAAACATATCATTCAAAACAACACATAAAATTACTCTAAAAATAGAAGAATATATTTAAATCACACCTCAAGCGTATCCTTCTAAGTATAGAATTTCAGTATTGTTTCTATAACTAGAAAACCTCCAAATAGATTTGCTAATACTATTTATTGAATTGAAAGAACTACTACATAAACTAAACTTGTTCAACTCACAAAATTGAGAGAAAAAAATTTGAAATTGAGAAAATAAAAACTTAAGAGGAAAGCAAGGGCTGAGAGATGCTAAGATGATGATTTACAAAGGGAAGGGGTCTTTTTTATAGGCTAAAAGGTACTACAAAAAAGAAAAAAATATGGATCATAAAGTTGGACACCGTAGTATGCAATTCTTTTCCACCATGTCATGAGCCAATCTATAAAGAAATTGAATCTCATTCCATAAATGCCATACTATAGCACACATAAAAGATTCACCGCAACTCGCATTGTTCTGCACTTCTAGAAGCCCTTTTGTTTTACACCCATTACATTTGGTTTGGAACATATGTAAGGCTTTCATATGTTATTCTTTTATACTTCAAGTTTTTAATTGAGTGCTTCAAGGTATTATTCTTCAAGTGTTTATCAGTTGAATCAATTTTGAAGCTATAAATACCTAGAAAACAACAAAACATATCAATGATTCCAAATAAATTTGCTAAAATGATGATAAAATTATGCAAATATAAATTTATTTTTACATTTAAAGTGCATAAAAACACATTATTTTTAGTACTTTTAAGGACTAATCACAACCTTCAACAAGTTTCTTGCTAATCTTTAGCAAGAAAAGAGAAAAACTAATCTTAAATCATTTTTGTAGATTGAGATGGTTGTACTTAGCGTATGCAATAGGATTTTAAACCCCTTGGTTGTCCTAGTAGATGAATTTAAGTCTTATGAGGGCTTTTGGGATGATAACCAAAAACATCAAACTAAAATGCAAAATTTACAAGAAATAACAAAAATAAATTAATAAAACATATACAAATAACAAATTAAAATTTTAACAAAGTAAAAATTTAAAATATAAGATAGAAAAAATTCTCATACTTCTAGTATATTTTACGTTCATAATTAAAATTCAAAGCATAAATTATTTTAGCATCCTAAACATTCATAGTTTATTATAAGAATTAGTTGAAAACCATATTCATATCCCAAATAAAAAATGCATCAATAGTAATTTGTCTAATTTTAGTGTTTGAATTCGAATTCACTTTGACTCTAAACCTCACAAGTCATACTCTCAATATCACATTGATCCTATGGCTTAAGGCACTAATTCAAAGGTATATGTGAATAGAGTTTGAAGATTCCCCTACATAGGAACAATTGCATGATGGTCAATTGTTCTTTCCACTAAAATAGTTAATTGGGACCATAATAAGGGGTGGAGATGCCAATCCATATAATAATTAGCAATCTTTATATCACATTGATCTTATAGGTTAAAGCAACTTACACAACAAAAGTATAAATCAACATACTTAATTTAACACACGACTAAAATGCTCTACAGATACAAGAACAATAATATGCAGTAAACACACTAGTGATGGTGTGCCTCACAGTCTTCTATCCAGACTAGCAACACACATATACATGGAAAACAACTAACAACATATGGGACAAGAATGCATACTCAATCAATAAGGATTTTCAATAACTTCAAGACTTCATATGTGGAAACATATTCTATAAATAATAATTGTACTCTCACAGTATGCAATCAATCTAAATGTAGCAAACTAATTAAGGAGTTCAACATTTGGGACATACTAGGGTAAGAAGATACATACTCCTTGGAGAATCACAGCAAATTCACATGCACATAACATACATAAGTAATGTAAATTAGTTAGAGAGTTGGTAGATTAATTTACTACAACATAAGTAATGATTAGAAAGCTATTGGCATGCTTCATAGAAAGAAAAGAAAGCATGTGATAACTTATAACTAGCACACTTTTTAATCAGTATTGTATACATCTAATATATTATAACATATATGATAGAAACTTAGAAGATGATATCATACATATTGATCATTCATAACAACATGGAATGAGTCCAAGACCTGATACATAATCAGGTAAAAAGATATGACTCCTTAAGGACATAGCATATCAAAACACAAATTGTATGCAATGAATACGTAAGTATGCATATCACAACAAGTAATATAATGATAATAAAATATTATTCTCACATAGATTATGTTATTAGAAACTAATTTTTAAAACAAAAAAAATAAAAATCAATTTTTTTATGTGTTTTTATATTTTAAGAAAGTAAAATTAAAAGAACTAGAAATAAATAACAATAATTAATTAAATCAAATTTGGTAGCTAAGAAGATATATGAGAAAATATATAGGAATACTTAATACTCCAATTTTCATAAAGAAAGATATAAAAATTGATAAAGAAAGGAAAAGAATAAGAAATAGAATCGATCTCTTGAATTGTAATACCAATCTTCTCTTGAATCTCTACCAAAATTATATCTTCTCTTGAATTTTTCTGTATTTTTCTCTCTTCTTAGCTCCAAAAGCTGATAAAAATTATGTTAATTTTTGGCTCATTAGGGTTTATAGGGTAATTAAGGGGTTAAATATAGCTCAGGTAAAATCTGGGCCATCGGATTTATTTTAGATTAAGGAAAAATTAACAACTTTAACTAATAAGAGTGCGACACGTGGCACGCAATATTTATTGAGAAAATCAAAGTGAGATGCGTGGCACAAGAATACTGGTTTGATCAACAAAATTTGACTTAGCACCACATGGCGCCACTTGATTTGCGGTTGCAGATTGATTGGCACGATGGTTAAAGGAGATAATGATTTTCCTGAAATCATATGGCAGGGCCTTTGACCGAGGGACGAAGTCGGAATGAACGTCGTGCTGACACTTGATGTAGAAATCTACGATTGGGCCTCTATGCTTGCTTAATTGAGTAATTGAGTATCTTGTTCTATGCATTTATATGTTCATTCATTTTTTGATTCGTGTTAATAAGAAATTACTTAGATACTCATTGGACACAATTTTATGCCATGGTTGAAATTTATGATTGATTATACGAGTATTTAGGGACTTAGATAACCTTGGCTACTAGAATTATGTTTGCGATCTTTCTTTCACTTTATATAATGTGGCTATAAAGAGACATCTAATTTTGAGAAGGCTACCTAATGTGATATATAAAGCTACCATTGTGAACGTAGAGAGCTACCTCGCATCTTATGTGAAAGTCATCATACTAGATTTTTAGCTCGTGTATATTTCCTTAAAAAAAATACATAATTTAATAGATAAGGAAAGTACAAAAGCTTTTATATGCATAAAAAGAAAGTGCCACAAATGTTTATACAAAATGAAAAATAAATAACCAATCCTCCAAAAAAAATAGTACAAAAGGTGAATACAAAAAAAATCACTAAGCTTTCTCTTAGTTAGTAAAATTTTATATTGTGAATGTCTAAATTTAACTACAATTCTTTCGTGATTGGTGATGCTTTCTTCTTTAAATCCTTCATAAATGGACAAATTAATATACCATTGTATTTCTAATATTTTTCATACTTTGAGCAATTGTTGATATGTTACCATGCGTTTTGAAAAATGTTTGTGTGCTTTTCTTGAATACTCAAGCATACTATAATTAATTTAATTTTATTGAAGAATAAATTTTATTTCAAAATTGATTATTTGAGTTGGTTTTATGTCTAAATAAATCCACTACCTTGATATATATATATATATATATATAAGAATAATGTATTTTTATGTTTGTCTTCATGATTATGGGTGTTTATTTGCAATTTTTGTGTTAGTGTAGGACTTAAGGTGAGTTTTTAAATTTTTTGGGTTTTTGATACTTGATCGATCGATGATGAACTAGATTAATCAAGGTATGAATGTTGATCAATTGACACTATTCTTGATTGATTGATCAACATTTTTAGTTTATATACACTTATTCTTTTTCCTAGACTTCCTCACGCAAACCCTACCCCCTATTTGGCCAATTTTGATTATTACTCAAAATTGCACGAAAATCACTCATTTTTGTCCCTAATTCACTCATATTTGATCACTAAACTCTACCTTAGCATCAATCATTACAAAAAAGAATAAAATTCTTGTAGAAATCATGAAAACCCGAATTCCTCACTTTCTCTCACTTTCCCACCAAAAAAACACCTATTCTATTTTTTTTTGTATTTTCTTACTAACATTTATGCCTTGATCTTATTTCTACAATATTTGGGAAAAAAATTGGTTATTGGAAAATTTACATTGAGATGGGTATTTTGGTTATTTTGGTTTTGTGCACAATTTTTTGCAATGGTTGTGAGACAATGTGAACTACCTCCAGGTGCTCCAGCTCTTTTTTCATCCTCTGATGCCCTATGTTATATGAACGTGTGATTACATGAATAGTTTGTGAATTATATGCCAACATAGATTCCAAAATCTATAACCCAGGACATTGAGTTATAAAGTTTTTATTAGAAATGAAATCATTAGTATCTCGACTCAGAGGATCAATAATTTTTTAGCCATCAAAATTACTAGAGATCCTGGTCTTAAGACATATCAATTTAATATTTCTATTGAAGATTTGTCAATCGAACTTTCTGGTTCACCAAATGTTGAATTTATTGCAAAATAACTATTTATACTGGGTGAGTTCACACCTTTTTATCAGATGTTGAACAAAATGGTTTATGCTAACCTACTACTTTCAATGTACTCTACTCACATTGGTTACCTACATACAAAGATTTGTTACTACATTGAAAGGGATTGCATTTGATGTAGGGTCCATAATTCAAGATGAGATTATAAACCAATCTTTGATTCTCAACTAGAGGATTGGACTTCCCTATGGTTACCTAATCACTTAGTTGATTTTGGCTGAGGATTTACAAAAATGAGGGATTTTGAAATTATTTGCTTGATGGGTGACAATGAAATGTCAACCATTTTAAGATCATTTACTCAGACCTCAAAGAGATAGAGGTCTACTAGTACTAGTCGAAGAGGAGCTTCCATAGCTGGTAAAAGTGGTAGAGGTATTTCGGTTGACTTCTTCGAGGATGAATATATGGAAAATATACTTAGTACTAAACCATCTTGTGAGGAAATATTTGAAAATAAGGTGAGAATGAGATTGGAAAACTTGGAACATAAAGTGAATGAAATGGATCAAAGATTGATAAGCATTAAGGAATCTCAATCAAAAAATATTTCCATGATTAAGGACATCCATTCACACTATTGGTTCCTCCGCTACGATAATGATTTATTTTTATGATATTTATATTTTTTTGTCCTGATTTATTAGTATATTTGGAAGTAAATTTATTTTTTTATTAAGTATAATTGAAATGGTTTGTAACGTGAAAAAAAATAATTCAATACACTTTATGTTTGATTCATCTATTTGTGTATATCTTTGGTATGTATTTGTTTATTTTTATGAAAAAAGGGGGAGAAAAATTGGTATAAAAATTTTTGAACTTAAATTAAAAAATCAAAAAATTGAATTGTTAATTTAGGGGGAGATTTTTTTATTTTTAAATTACTTTGATTTTTTTTGGATATTTAATATAAGGAGAGTTGTTTTTAATTTCTATCTTTTGTTTAATCCTTTTTTTGATAATTCTTCATTAGATGCACTAAACTATTATGAATGATGAGTCACTCGAGACAAGTTATTTTGCTTGTAGGTGTTTTTATTTTTGAATTTAAACAAGAGCTGTCAAGATATAAGTAAAGATAGTTCATAGGATCATATGATAGTACCACTATGTAAAATTTAATTTTCTTATGAGTGTTATGTAGTTAGAGAGAGGTTTTCTCACACGAATATGCCAAAGAGGTAAATTTTAAGATTTAAGTAAGTGTTGGTGATATTCGTGAACAAAACATATGATTGTAATTTTTGCTTCTAGAGGTGTTTTATAAGAATATTTTCAAGTTAAAGAAACTATCAGGTCTCAATGATCACATCTCAAGTATATCTCTGTTCTTTTACATGTTATATTTCATATTAGACACATAGAAACTATGAAAATAGGCTACTCGGTTAATCGAGTAGTGACTAGATTGATCGAGTTATATTACCTATCGAAATAATTATTTATATGACTACATCAATCGAGAAATCAATACTTGATTAATCGAGCACTAGATTATCGAGATTAATGACTAGTTGATCCATGTTTTTAAGAATTAATTAATTGCTACAGTGAATCGATCGAGAGGACATTTGATTGATCAAATTATGTACTCGATCGATTAAGCACTTGATTAGATCGATTAAGCTGTTGAGGCTTTTGATTTTAAAATCATATTGGCTTTTTACTATATTGTCCTTATTTTTTAAAACTCATTTAAATGATTTTATAGACAAGATAGTAATTTTACTTTGATCTAAAGTAGTTCAAAATATTCTAAATTATAAATTTAAGCACACAATTGAAACTAACCACATAAGAGCTTAATTGTGGTTATTCTTTTCATCTTTTATTCTATCTTTTATTTTGCTAAACGTTTTCAAGTATTTTTTTTATTAAGTTAATTTAACAAATATTTGTGATTGTGTTTGATGGATTAAGAAGCCTATTATAATAATTATGTTATTGTGCTTTTAGTTGATTGTTCTAGAGTTGCTAGTTGTTTTTATTTTATTAGATATATTGTTTAAATAATTATTGAATATACTCTAGGACACACACTTGCACTCATGTTTATGTTATAAATTTTTAGGTGAGAGTGATACAGGTTCAATTAACTCGTGGGACTCGAGTTTGTAGGAACGCTGGTCTAGATCCGAATGCATTTCTTGTAGAGACTATTGATGAGTGCTCAAAAAGCACTAAAATTATCATGATTTTATGCACATTAATTGATTAAAAATATATATATTTATATGATTTTATCATATATTTGTATAAATTTGTCTTTTTCGGAATCATGGGTATTTTTATTGTTTTTCAAGTATTTTCGCTTAAAAACGTAACTTAAAGACTCAAAGAGGAATACTGGAGGCAATACATCACAAATATATTAAAAAATAAATGAGGAAAGGTCAAAAAATATAGAAACATTGGACAAAATGGGTCAAAAAGGTCAAAAATGTCAAAAATGTCAAAAAGGAGGAAATCGCTCCACTGTGTCCAGTCCCGCGTGCGCCACGCGCGCCTTGCTCCTGCTATCTCGCGCTCGCGCCGCTGCCATCTCTGCCCCCACACGTCATGCTGATGTCATTAATGACGTCAGCAATCACCACTCCGCGTTTTACCATTTTTTAACATTTTTTTCACCCACCTTTTCTCCCCATCCTTACCTATAAATACCCCATTTCTCTGCACTTCAAACCACACCTCAAAACACATTCTCTTCTCTCTTTCTTTCTCTCTTTTCTTAGTTTTTCTTAGTTTTTAAGTTTTCTTAGTTTTAGAGTTCTTCTCCTTTTGAGAAGAACTAGTTATGTTTTTGTAATTTATTTGTTTTTTGATTCAATAAATGGGAGTGCAAATTCTGTTTGGAGGTTTTCCAACAACGGAAATAGCATCAAAGTACTGTAAGGATTTTATTTTCTTTGCAGTTATTTTTTATGCTTTATTCTTACATGTTATATTTAATTTGTTTGTGATTAAATTTAACTGTGCTGGCTATTTGTAAACATGATATAATAATAACATTGTTATGCTTGCGAAATATTAAATAGGTAAAAATCTCTAAAATGAATTGATTTTATTTTTATTCAAGATTTTATATTAAGAATGTTAAAGAGAAATATATTATTTTTCATTACAAACTTAAATCTGGAAATTAGATTTTAAGGTTTAGTTATCCGGTCTGATTTAGAGTAGTGCTATTTTATTTGTTGGTACAATCACCCGGTAGTTAGAGTGAAGCTCTATTTCAAAAGTTTTTATAAGAATTATTATCTGAAAATATATTGACAACATGTTTTCAGTAGTGGTTTTAAAACTTGAAAGTTAGTACTCGGATAATTAAATTCTTAGGTCTAATTTAGACACCTTGAATAAAGTTTAAACTATCTAACCCTACCAAAGGTGGCATTTAAATGGTTCATTTTCAATCTCTTAGAAAAAGGAATTAATTTAATTAACCAAATTAGTTATCAACCTCACCCATAGTTATCAACCTCACCCATAGGTGTTAATTGATTTGTTTAGTTAACAAAGAATATCTAACCCCACCAAAGGTGGTATTCATATAAAAAAGAGAGAATCAATAAAATATCAATTTATATCTTTAATAACCTAGATAATATGAGCAAGCATAATTAACTTAGTTATTATATCCATAAATACTCCACTATTATAAATGATAAAATTTGCATAAATATTTATTGAATCTGTATCTATGTTTATTTTTATGTTATTAGATTAGAAACACAAAAACCAAACTATCGTGACAGGATGTTTAGGATTTAATTTCGTTTTTAAAAGTTTGAATAATAAATTAAAAACCACATACATTCCTTCCTTAGATCGACCTTGGGAGTATACTTATCATTTTCTACGAAATGATTTGTGCACTTATGAGAGTTTTATACATATAAAACCAAAGTATTGGTAGAATCGGTGATGCCGGTTTTCGCTCATCAAACATAAAATATGCCCTCTTTGATTCAGATAATGATCCTTGGACTAGGTTTTCTTGATAGTGATCTACCTCCAACTAGGTGGACAACCTTCCACGAGAAGACCTTGTAGCTAGGGATCAGATTTCCTCTGTACCCCTTTATAAGGAAATCTTTGGAAAGGAATTAGCTCATGCTAGGAAAATTGATATCGAATGGGTGGAGGTACCTACTCTACTTCACATTAATATGCATAGAGCCTAGGGTCAAAGTGTATATGCTTGAGTTCAATGAGGCATATGTACTAAAAATAAATCCTACTAATATAAGAAGAGTCTACATGTCTGTGAAATAAGACCAGGGCATAAATTTGATCCTTCTTGAGAATGAGAAGAACTAGAACGAGTATTTCTTATACGTATCTGGTTGGTAAGAGACCCCACACAGTGATGCAAGGTTGATAAAGAGCATCTAGCTTGAAACCAATGTTATGATAAGGAATATAAGCTCATTTATCCAGACCTTGAGTCACGATGCTGAGGAATGATTGGCTAATATCTAGAACTATCTACCGAAGAAGTTTCAATGAAGGTAACTACTAAACAATCCGAGCTTTGTTTTATGTAGGTTGATGAAGATGGGCTCAGTGGAGCTCCTTCATACGATTATCCATATACCCCGAGCACCTTTTAAGTGCCAAACCCTACCCATAGACTATAGAGGGAGGTTTGAGGTGATCCATGATGATGGTGAATTGGCCTTGGGACCACAAAATTTTTTCTCTTAATTTTAGCCCACTCTTGTAAAACTTACACCCTTTTTATTTGTCTTTGCAGATAGCATGAAGTTCAATGCTATTGAGCTATTAGTACAACTTTAGAGTATGGTCATTAAAAATGAGGTTAGCTCTAAAAAAGCTACACCTCTTTCCCAAGGGAATAGCTTTCCCAAAGGGAAGAAAAGGAACAAGTTCTCTAGGTAGAAGAATACCCAAACCCTGTCAAACAAGAAGTATAAGGTAACCGTTGATAAGCTCGTGCTTAGGCCTATACCTTTGAATATCTTCGAGCCTTCACTAAATTCCTTGGGTCAACAGACCTCTATACCCATCAACTTATGTTAACAAGCATCTACCCCCCTATGAGGGACTTGAGGCGGGGGGAAAGTGTCATCAATGATTTCACTACAGACATTAAGGTAGTGGCCGTGTATAAGGGTATGGAATTTAAGAGGTTGAAACACTACATGGACCAAATCCCCTATATAGTACACGAGAAAGAACTCGATGCCATGGGCAAGGATGTGGATCTTAAGTCATGCTCAGCCAACTTTTATACCAAGTATGTATTAGTCTGACCTTATTTCTAATTGAGCCTTGGGCTCTCTTTTTTTAAAATTTTAGTAACCCCACATCGTTTTTTTTATTTTCAAGCCTAACCTCTTTGTAAACTAAGTAGGGTTCAAGGTGTGGAGAGTTTGAAGCATAAGCTCGTGATGGAAAAAGAGATTTATGCTTCAACTTAGGCCAAGAACATTGTGCTATTGACCAAGGCTAATAAGTGGGAGAGCATGGCTATCAACAAATAGAAGTAGCTATCCAAGGCCATACATGAGCTTGAATGATAACTCAAAGCCTTTTGAGGAGCTTGGAGAGGCCCAAAGGAAGGCCCAGGCTAAGTTAGAAGTCTGTAAGTGTGAGTTAATCAATCCGAAAGAGGATAATGATAGAGATCAAGAAAAGGCAAAGCACGAGCTTAATGAAATGACCAAACATCTCTCCTCAAGCATCGAGATAAGGTATAACCTAGCCAGGGACTCTTTTAAGGATGAGGCCAAGAAGAGGGGCCAGGGGAAATACCACTATTAGATCCTGAATATCCTGAATATCCTGACCACCCATACTACTCACCGGTTCAAACCAAAGATGGTGGTGAGGAATAGGGCTCAAACTCTGGTACAACTAGTGATGGGCCTAGGATGAGAGATGAAGAAGGTGGAACTAGGGACCTTTGATATTGGTATTGGCACGAGCCTCCTAATTAAGTAGCCACATGGTTCTACATTTTAAACCCATATTCTCTACCTCTTTAACATACTGAGCGTCACTAAGTATGAAATTTTTTATTCTTGGGCAAGGAATGTGTGGGAAATTAACAGAACCATTGAAACATCTATCTTTCTAAGGATCATAGTTTTTTTTAAAGTTTGATGCCATTCCTAATTGTATGGTCTTGACCTTGCTCTTGTAACCCATTATTATTAATGAGAAACAATTGATTTTGAGAACAACTTGTATTATATGTATAATTATGCATTTATAGCATTATAGTGTTTATTTATGATGTTGACCCACCTCCTTACTTTTAAAGACATGTGTCATTAAGTTTGTCCCAATATTGTTCCTTATAAAAGGGGGTTAGGGATAATTTAAAATGTATACTTCCTCTTTTGTTTGAAGTAGTTGACAATTTTTTCTCCATCTTTCTTGTTCGAATCTTATGGATTGTAACTAGGAAAATAAACATTCAGCTAGAGCTTTAAAACTAGAGAACAATAGGCTCAAGATCATGGTAGAGAAATTAAAAATTGAACTATCTAGACTCAAGGATAAGCTCCCCCTTTATGAAAAGACCCAGTGTGAGCTCACCTCATGTAAGGAGCAGCTATCACAAGCTCGAGCTTAAAAGAGAAATACCTTCACCAAAATGGATGCTCTCATTGACAAGGAGTCTCATTAGGCAAATTTTTATATGAAGCAATCTAAGGGGGTCTTTTTCAAAGTGATGGGTGTTGTTGAGGAATTGGAACATTCCATACTCAAATCAAGCTTTGACCCTACTGAAATAGTGGTCAGTATCTACAAGAAAGTTATCAAGATTAAGGCTATGTTATTGGCCTTAGTGATAGATGACCTAGACATAGGATGTTAGGATAGAGCATTCTATTTGGTCTATTACCAAGATTATCAACTCTCTCTCCATTGTCAGAGTACTCTACCTAGTTCCTGACTGAGATGATCAGTTTGTGACATGTAATATTAGGGGAGAGTGCCTTACCTATCCTGTGACTGAGGTGATTAATTCTTTGTTAAGTTTCAGAGTACTTTACTTGGTTCTGGACCAAGGTGATCAACTCATGACATGTAATATTGGGGGAGAGTGTTTTACCTAGTTTTTGACCGGGGTGATAAACTCCTTCTTAAGTGTCAGAATGCTCTACCTATAATATTAGGGGAGAGTGTTGATCAATACATGGCATGTAATATTAGGTGAAAGTACTCTACTTGGTTTGTAATTGAGGTGATAAACTCTCTTTTAAGTGTCAGAGCGCTCTACCTAGTTCCTCATCGAGGTGATCAAATCGCGATAAGTAATATTAAGGGAAAGCATTGTACCTAGTTTGTAACCAAGGTGATCAACTCGTGACATGTAATATTAGAGGAGATAACTTTACCTAGTTTGTGATTGAGGTGATCAACTCTCTCTAAAGTGTCAAATCGTTCTACCTGGTTCTTGACCGAGGTGATCAACTTATGACTTGTAATATCGGGGGAGAGTTCTCTATATAGTTTATAAACGAGGTGATCAACTCTCTCTTAAGTGTCATAGCACTTTACTTAGTTCCTGACCGAGGTGATCAACACGTGACATGTAATATTAGGAGAGAGTGTTCTACCTGGTTTGTGATTGAGGTGATTAACTCTCTCTTAAGTGTTAGAGTGATCTAACTAGTTCCTAATCAAGGTGATCAACTTATGACATGTAATATTGGGGGAGAGCCATGTACCTAGTAAATGACCAAGGTAATCAACTCTATGTTAAGTATTATAGTGCTCTACATGGTTCTTGACTGAGGTGATCAACTCATGACATGTAATACTGTGGGACAATGCTTTACCTAGTCTTTGACCAAAGTGATAAACTCTCTCTTAAGTGTTGGAGTACTCTACTTGGTTCCTTACCGATGTGGTCAACTCATGACATGTAATATTGGAAAAGAGTAATTACTTGCAAAAAGTTACTTTATATATATATATATATATATATACAGGGATGGTTCATGAAAACGATAAATCAAAGTACATTAAAAGTGATACTTTTTTAAGTTTCTAGTATTCTAGCTTGTGCTATTCTCATCTCCCTTAATGTTTCTCAATAAGTAGGCCACTCCTAGTGTCATCTTGAATATTTGGTATTGGCCCTCCCAATATGCACACAACTTGCCAGCCATCCTTTCCTTCTTGCTAGGGAAGACCCTTTTAAGAACCCAATCACCTATGGTGAAAGTTTTGAAATGCATGGCATTCTTGTAATAATTTGTTACTCTCATTATTTTCTTGACTATCCTCCTCAAGGCTTCAATCGTTTTTTTTCTTTTGTAAGAGTCAATTTAATTGTTATACTTGTGACGTTCGAGTCCTCAATTAGGGCTGATCTCACAATGAGTATTGTGATTTTACTTGGTATCACAACCTTAATCCCATATGCTAGCGAGAAAGGTGTCTCGTAAGTTCTCCCTTGAGGACTAATCCTGATAGCCCACAATGCCCCAGGTAGCTCCTCAACCCATATTCCTTTAGCACCTTCCAACCTTTTCTTTAGTGGGTTGATTATCAACTTATAAGAAGACTCTGCCCAACCATTGGTTTATGGATAATATGGCATTTCATGGTACATCTTGATGCTGTACTTGATGGTAATAAACTCTTTGATGTTACAGTTCATAAAATGTCTTCCATTATCGGTTACAAGGTCCTTAGGTAGGTTAAAGTAACAAATTATGGATTTCTAGATAAATATAATCACTTCCTCTTCCTGTATCCTTCCTAGAGGTTTCACCTCAATCCACTTGGAAAAATAATCTATAGTGACTAATAAAGTATTATTTTGGGCCATTGCTTAAGGTAAAGGTCCTACTGTATCAAGTCTCCATTTGTAGAAGGGCTATGGGCTAACTATCCATATCATCGTAGTTGGTGGTGTGTGTGATAATTGGGCATATCTTTGACATTTATCACACTCATGGGTGTACCTCATGCAATTTGCTAGTATAGTGAGCTAGAAGTACCCCTACCTCATAATTCACTAGGATATCCTCTTTCCATCTAAATAAGAGCTGCACTCTCCCTCGTGGGCTTCAAACATAACTTTTTCGAACCCCTCCCTATCTATGCACAAGAACCTGGGTCCAAGTGTACTATTTCTCTATAATTTATTGTTTTCTATCATGTACCTCTCTACCTTAGCCTTGATTTCCTTCATAAGCTTCTAGTCTTGGGGTAGGTCTCCCTTTCTTAGGAAGTCAAAGATGGGGGTGAACCATGGGCTCGTGGTAGCATCCACGCTCCTGACTATTTTTTCGGTCTCCTCCACACTGGCCTCTATTAGGATTGTTACTGACACCACTTGATTATAGTTGGCCTTACTCATAGAGGCTAGTGTGGCCAAAGCATTATCATGACCATTCTCATTCTTGAATATTTGTTTGATCTCAAAGATGGAAAATTTTGAGCACTCCTTTCTTAGTCTCTCCAAATTTCTCATCATCTTGCTATCTTTAGCCTCAAACGTGACCAAGTACTACTTGACCACCAATTATGAGTCACTATGTAAGATGATGTTATTCTCTCCAAGCTTCTTTGCCATTATGGCTTCAAATATAGCTACCTTATAGTCTGCAATGTTATTAGTTACTTGGAAAACCATCTTGATAGCATACTTAAACTATTTTTCATCATGTTCAACTATGACTACCCCTAGCCCAACACCATTGAAGTTTTGCACACTGCTAACAAACACCTATCATTCTGGCCTCTCTCTTTAATCCACTCCATATAATTCCACTTTTACCTTATCTCTGGTAACCTCTGGACTAAACTCAATGACAAACTCTACCACTACTTGTCCCTTAATGAAGGTTTTAGGCATATACTTGATATCTACTCTCCTAACTCTATGGTAATTTGTGTTAGTCTCCCTTCAACTTCTGGCCTCATTATTACATTCTTAAATGTCTATGAGGTAGGTACTACCATTGTGTCGAAGCCAAAGTAATGTTTGAGCTTTCGTTCCATTATTTTCAAGGTAAAGGCCAACTTGTTGATTGTTGGGTACCTACTTTGGGCATCTATCAGGATTTGGTTGATATAGTAGATGAGGTGTTGGTCTTGTTTCTTTTAGGTAGAAGTACAACACTACAAGTCTAGGGACAACGGAAAAATACAAATGAAGTGTTTCTCTTGGGAAAGGGTAGACAAGGATATGAGGTTTACTCAAGTACTGTTAATTTCTTGAAAGGCTTTGTATCAATCCTTGTTCCAAAAAACCAATGTGTTTTTCCTCAGCATTTTGAAGAATGTCAAGCATTTTTCCGAGCATTTGAAGATGAATCTGTTTAGTGCCACTATTCTTCTATTTAATTATTGAATCCCCTTCAGACCGGTTGAAGGCTTCATGTTAACCAAAGCTTATGTCTTATCTAGTTTGGCTTCAATTCCTTGAGAAAATATAAGATAACCTAAGAATTTTCCTAAAGGAACAACCAAAATATATTTTTTAGGGTTATGTCTCATACTATCAAAAAATATTTCCTCTAAGTCTTTGATGTGGTTTACTAGCTATGTTAACTTTACGATTGTGTCATCTACATTTGTCTCTAGATTTCTTCCTAACTGGTCTACAAATATCTTATTAATGAGGCATTGATACATTTCCCTTTACATTCTTCAACCCAAATGGCATTCTGGTATAATAGAAGGTCCATTCCTCAGTGATGAAATATGTTTTCTCCTCATCCTCTGGGTGCATTTTGATCTTATGGTAACTAGAATATACATACAAGAAACTCATCAAGCCAAACTTGAAGGTGGAATCAACTAGCTGATCAATACTTGGGAAGGGAAACAATCTTTTGGATATTCATCATTTAAGTATGTAAAGGCCACACACATATAGGGTGATCCATAAGCCTTTTTACTAGTACCTTATTTGACAACCAAGTGGGGTAATGCACCTTTATAATAATTTCTATCTTTTTAAGGGTGGTGACCTAACTTTTAATCACCTCATTCTTTTCTCTAGGAAAATTCCTCTTTCTTTTCTTGATAGGTATAGCTTTCAGATCAACATTCAACCTATAGGTATGATTTTTGGGTTAATCCCAGGCATATCTACAAGCCTCTATATGAAGACGTTAGAACTTCACTTTTAGGAATTGAGATAGTTACTCTCTAACCTTTGTTGTCAAGTCAATGCTTAGCTTTAGAGAGTAGTCCTTCTCCCCAATTGGTAGGTCTCAAACCTCAGTTGAGTTGATAGACTCTACTAGATATCCATCTCTTACCCTTGTTTTAAAAGGCCCATATTATGGTTGCTACTTAGGGGTACCCTCTTTCATAGTGCCATTATAAAAACCTCTAGCCTTTTCATGGTCTCCCTTTATTTCCTTTATGCATTCCTCAATTGAGTATTTGATGACTTGGTGGAAGGTGGATGCAATTGCTTTCATCTTGTGTATCCATGGCCTACCTAGGATGGAATTTTAGTGAGATGAGACATCAATTACCACAAAATTTATCATTACTATAGATTCATTCACCATGAAAGGTAACACCACAATTCCAATTGCATAGGTGGTGCTACTATTGAATCCTACCAGGGGTAACCCTCTTCTTACAATGTTGCATTTTTTTTATGCCTAAGGCCCTTGTTTTTGATAGAAAAAGAAGGTCGATTGAGCTCCAAGTGTCAATTATGATCCAAAAAACATCACAGGATCCTATTCTTAGGGTGATTACCAAAGGGTCTTCATGGGAAGATGAGACCTCGTCCCTCTCAGTGAAGGTGATTTCAACTAAGGATCTCACTTTTTCCAAATTATAAACATACGGGTGAACCATGCAAGTCTTTGGTGTACCTTTTATGTGAGTTATTGGAGGTATCATTGAGCCTGGGCTCTCCATGTATGGTATGGATAGTCCTTACATTGGTATCATTGTATGGGTCTATCTCACCATGTGATGTAGCAGGTAGCCTCAATGTTTCACGTTCAGGCTTCCACCCTCCCCTTCTATTATTGCTTCCCATGAGATCCCTTAAATACCCTCTAGATAATAGATCCTCTATTTCTTTATTTAGATACCTATAGTCCCTCTCTCATGGCCTATATCCTTGTGAAAGGCACACCACTTAGATATGTCCCTAAGGGGAGCCCTAATGTTTGGTAACTATTTGACATTATACTCCTCCTTCATTCTCAACATTGCTTGAGCTAGACTCATTCTCAAGGGTTCCATCTTAAAGGGAGACAATGACCTCCTATAAGGCCTATCTTCCCAAACCATTGGCCATTCACCCTGTAATTTGGTGTGAAGCATTTGTTTTTATTAATTTTTTTTATCTTGGTTTACCCTATCTAGGATTATTCTTCTTTTCTATTTTTTTGGTACAACTTCCATAGCTACCTTACTGCTTTTATCCAGACCTAACAATTTTTCTAGATTGATAAATTTTCTCGCCTCTCTACAAGCTTTCTCTAAAGTTTGTTGGACCGTCTTGGTTAACTCTGTAAATGAATTAGAATACCTTAGCAGGCCCAGCCAAAAGTCTTCTATTGCAATAAAGCTAGGGAAATCTAACATCTCTACCTTTTCCTCTCTGAACCTTCTCATATATTCATCAATAGACTCACCCCTTCTCTGGGTGATTGAGAAGAGTTGGTAAGACTCATTTCTTAAGGGCTTATTGAAGGCATGATTGGTGATGAATAACTTGGAAAACTATGAGAAGGAAGTTATGGTACGAGGTGCGAAATTATTGAACCACTTCTACGTTCCATCATATAGGGTGGTATTAAATAGCTTACACATCATGGCATCACTCTTACCCTGAGTGAAGGTCATAGGGGCTATAGCCATTTTGAAGTGTTGCACATGAGTTACCATATCTTTCATCTCTTGGTAGTCCGAGCACTTAAGAGCTCTAAACCTGGCTGACAACTTTTCATGCTCTATTTCATTAGAAAAGTAAGAGACACACAATTTCTTGCAATCCCTATCCATATCATAGTGCACCTTACACTTGTCTTGCCTTTTATGGGCATTTTTTAGGGTTTGGTCTTACTTTCTGTTAGCTTTTGCTAATGCCCAAAATTGTGCCTCATAGTTTTTCTTACTCTTATAGCAACTACTCGTTATTAGGCCCCATCGAGCTAGAAAGGGGTTCACGCTCAACTATGTTCTCTCCCTAAGTAGGCTCTGGCAAAACATGATTTGGCTCGATCATACCAACTAGGTTAGGACTCAACCCTTAAGGGACCTAGACCTGACTACAATCATAGTGCCTTGTTTTCTTACCTAGTTTCATCGTGCGATCTTCTTAGCTTAAAAATTTGACATGACGACTCTTCATGGGGATTAGTCTCCATTTTGGCCTCATTACAGGTTGGCAAGATGTGGTCCTGTGCTGATTTTGCCTCCTTGTTTGTTAGTCTCAATAGTTCCTCAGCTTGTGTTCCTACCATGATGGTCATGATTATAGGAAACTATGCTCACATAGTAAGTCTCTTTCTCTTAGAACTTGGGGTGAATCTTTGAATATATGAGCTTAGGAGACAAAGATCAACCTTAAAATATGAGCCCTATGATTGGCACCAAAATGTTAGGATTAGTTCGATTTGTAGAGAAAGAAACTAGAGCAAAGTTACAAAATTTGGTAGAATGTGTGGATGTCTTATAAGGTCCATGTATATATAGAGCATTACATATACACATGTTAATTACCTAAGGGTACATATCACAATGTGTCCGAAGGGTACAAGAGTTAAAGAAATTACATTTAAATCTTGAGATTGACCATACCATGGCTCGGTTTAGAGGTCAGCCTTCTAACACCAAAAAAATAGTTGGATGACTCTTCGAATGACTCTTCTGATAGCTCAAGCTGTTAGTTGGATCTAGCTCTAGGTTGATCCATATGTTCAAAAAAATAGTTTTGCACTTATGCTTATATGACAACCCTATGAAAGTAGAGGTATATGATTACTCCAAAGTAGCCATTTGTCTTGTTTTGAGAAATAAAATATCTATCTTATGTTCAATTATGGTAATGTAGGTAAAAAGACATAAAAAAAGCAAAAATAGGAAAATTAGAACAAATTCAAGATCATCGAGGTCGATAGATTGACACACATATTGGTCGATTGAGGATCAATCGAAGAAATAGGCTATTACATCTCATAATTGGAAAAGTAGAATTTGATCATTCAACAAGGGTTTGAAATGATTGAGTATAAGTAGATAAATTGAGCTTTAGTTGAGCACTTTGAAGTTGAAATGATGACATAGTTAGATCAATCGAGAAGGGTCTTAATCGATCTATCAGAGTAGATTTTGACACATTAGCTCTAATTTAAAATCCAACTTTCAATCTCAATCATTGGATCAAAGCCAATATGAGTCCTAAATTAATTAGTAACAATTTTAGTCTATTTGAACACCATTAAGATGACATGAATGACATACAATTTACAATTAACAAGAGGATCATAAAGGAACAAATAGAGATCAAGTAAAGGAAAGTAAGGAGGAAATTGAATATCTAGTAAGGGAGATCAAAGGAGTTGGATTCTTCATCAAAGTTGGATCTACATCTTTTCTTCATCATTCTTGTAATTTTTATACACTTGTATATTTTTCTTATGATTTATAGAGCTATAAGCAGCTAGGTTCTTATTTGTGATTTTTTATTAGCCTTGCCACAAAACTATAATATTTGATATATTAATTTTGATCTTATTGCTTTGATGATTTGACCACTAATTATATAATTTGATATTCATGCCCTAACTTGACAAAGTAGGTTTTTGAATTAGTCATAGAATTATTATCATATTAATTGAAAGAGTATGAAAACATGATTAATGAATGTATGATATGGTACATATGATCAAAATTGATGTGTAAATGAAATAGCATGACAATATGATTGTTTCACATAATCCAAAAGAATGTTTGACAAAGATTCATACGTATATAAGAGCATGTAACTAATCATTTTGATACAGAAAATGTTCAAAAATATTTGATATTTCATGCGAAGTGGTTAGGGGATTCAAAGATCCCAAGTCTCTAAACATTATTTACTTATTCATTATTTGTCTCTTTAAATCAATTATAGATTTAATTAGTAGTTTGGATAATTTTATGTTATTACTGACTCAGATAATATTGTAACTATTGCATATTTGTACTTGATTATATAAGCAAATGACTCTTTGTGAGACGATATGATAAGTGCTTGAATGGCATGCTTATCATGTGATTTATTGGAATTAATTTGAAGAATTAGGTTTTAATATTGATTTTATTTAATTATTTTACAAAATGTGTTTTTCGAACAATGGGATATGTTTTTTTGTATTTAAGGTATTTTAGTCATTAAAAGATATAAATGAAAGACTAAAAGTTGAAGACAAGGATCCAAAGCGATAGGTGTTCAAGATTCAGCACCTGAGATGTAAAATCTCAAACAATAAAGGAACTGTGTGCCATTTTTGTACACAAAATATATCAGGTTTTTATTGGTGGGAAGGGATGAAGAAAATGACCATGCATCAAGGAATGGTATAGTCCATACCGTGGTATAGTAGCCATGGATCTAACTATAGAATCTGGAAAAGCAACTTTGTGTCAAGGCATAGTAATTTTCATGCCATGGTGCTATGGTCACAAGTTTTATTATAGGGTCAGAAAATAGTATCATGTCGTGACATGATATTTTGAATTTCATGGCACATGCCTGGTAAATTCACTTATAACCCCCTTTGTTGTGAGAAATAATAAATAAAAAAATTTCCTCAAATTTCTTTAGCCTTGACCATCCCCAACTTGAATTCTTCTTATTATCTTCTATAAAATTTTCATATTTTTCCATTTTTTTTTTCAAATTTCGTCTATTCCCTTCAACAAAATAACATTAATGGTTTCATTTTGGGCAATAATTTCAGGATTTTTCATCCATCTCACTCTCTACATCAACTTGCAAGCTAGGGTTCCAACATTTGAGTTTTTGCTATTTGAAGCTTGAATCCCTCTCATCAATGGAACTCAACAAGTAAGTACTATATTTCTCTCAAGAAATTCTCTAGTGAATTTTAAAAGTGATTATTGGCGAGTTTAAGTTCATTAAACCTAGCTTGGGTACTATTTGAGGAAAATATTATGTTTGAAATTTGTTTGGAACTAAATTGTTTGAATGTACACACTATAAATTTTCAATCATGGCTCCAAAAAGAAAAGCTAGTAAAAAAGTAAAAGGAAGGTTGTACAAAAAGAATTTGATTGAACTATATTTAAGAATTTAAGGCTAAGAAAGGATTTGACAAAGCTGTAGAAATAAGAAAAATAATTATTATGGAAATGAGTATATATTTTGGAGGCCATGATATCCAAGAGTATCTGACAAAATTGTGCATTAGGATGTAAAAACTATTGTGAGGGTTATGAGGCAATAGTTATGTCAAATATTAGAGAATTTTATGCTAATGTTTTAGAAGTTGGGGATGACATAATAATGGTCAAGGCTATATTGGTATCATTTGGTAAGCTATCTAGTAACCCATATTATGGGCTGAGAGATATATAGCATGGAGAATATGAGGCTTATTTGGAAGATATTGATTATGATGAGGTAATTCAAACCATGATAGTAGGAGAAGCGGAATGGAAAATACAAGAATTTTGATGCCAAGTACTTGACAAATATTTCGGCTTATTTAGCAATACTTTGTTTGCTCCCCATTATAGTAATTTGGATAAAGAACATGCTATACTCTAATTTTCTATTGAAACAAGAAATATAATGAATGTCAATTAAATCATCAATCCAAGAATTTTACTATCTACCAATAATCAAAATATAAGCTATTTCATTCCCCAAGTCATTGTTGCATTTTATGCTAAAGAATGGGTGAAGTTCCCTTCTAGTGAAGTGTTGTTACAATCAGGGAAAATTTTAACCTTACCATTTATGAGAAACCTCACTAATAACACAAAAGTGGCTTAGGTAAATAGGAAAGCATCCTCTTATTTGAATATGACAACAAAAGATCAATTTAACATATTACATGAAGTGGTGAAACAACTAAAATAATATCAATTCTAGAAACAAGATGGACATATATGCAAAGGTTACAACTCTCCCAATTTGGTATATATTGTAGCCATTTAAGGGGAGTACCTGAGTATCAAGCGAATGAGTTTGTATTTACGACACTTGAATATGAAGATGAAGAAGCACCTAACGACATAGATGATTAAAACCCTAGATTAATTTAAGTTTATGAATTTTTTACTGCATTTTATTTCAGTTTATTTTTGTTATTTTTATTTTGTGTAATTTGATTTCATTTTCATTTTTCCTTAGACTATTATTTTTATTTGGGAACCTTTGATTTCATAATTATTTAGTGATGTGTTATGTATGAGGTACATCATGACTGTCTATGTTTGATAGAACTTGATTTAGATAATGGAATTCAATGAGAGTAGGGATCGAATCACCATGATTAATCGCACTTCACTACTATAAGGAAGGTAACTTTCCTTTTTCTTTTCTTCATTTTCCTTGGATTTTCAATTGAACAATATGGACATTTTAGGTTGGGGTGGAAAAATTTCCTTCAAAATTATGAATTCTTGAAGTTTTAAACATTGTTTTATGGTTTTATTTATTTATTTATTTATTTTGTAGATTTAGTTGTTTTATTTATTTATTTTGGTTCAATTCATATGGTAATGATAGGAATAAGATTGTGATAATATTAACATATAGATGACTTTAAATTTTGCTTAAGTTAATGTGTGATTTGGATGTAATTTTTATTTAGTTTAAGACTCTTGTGGTATTTAGTAAGACTATTTGGTTAATCTCAATACTTAGGACTATGTCGTGTGCAAAATTTTCATATACATCTTTGAGATCTCAACAAACTCTAGAACTTGTTTGAAAATCACTCGAGGAAAAATCATAGAATGCACAGCAAAGGAAATGGTTTAGGCCATTTTTAGACCGTGTGATCCTTTTCAAGCGTACCACTCATCTCTTTATCACTAGTACCCCTTTAAGTGTATATAAAATATAAAACATTTATTTTTATAACATCTTATAATCTACCTTTTTATGAGCCAAAAAAACTTTATCCTACCCTTTTATTTCTAAGATGACTTAACATAAACACTCGTTTAATACGAACTTTCCAATAAGAAAGGGTAAATATTCTAGAAGAAATAGATTCCAACCCCAAAAAATATTAAAAATAATAGGTTGGACATTGTAAAAAATATATTTTGGATATAAAAAGGATGAAATATTTTATTAATTTAATTTTATATCGCTTATGTTATTAAAGAAAGAAAAAAAGAGAAAAAAATGGTATAATGATAGTTGATACAATATAAATTATACCCATAGTGTACTTAACTTTGGATATAAAGGTTTGGTGGTGTTTAGAACTTAAAATAGTTGTATTTGAATTTAATTAAGTCCTCTTATTTTTATGATACATTTTTGCTTTTTCATATCCTACACATCAACCTAACGTTACAGTCCTAATAAAGATATTTTGATCTGAGGTAGTGTATACATTCTACATTAGTGGAGAGTGACTTGAAAATCAAACCTTTGGATTTTGTGATTATAATGTTTATACATATCATATTTAAATAGTCTTTACATAAAAAAAAATATGTGAATGATATACGTGAAATCACCATGTGTTCATATTAACGCTTTTTAGTTAAATGGATGTAAAGTGTTCATTACAAAAGTGAAATTAATGTTTAAATTATCTTTGATCTCAAGTGATATTTAACTATTCTATTGACATGATTTATAGGAAATTTTTGAGATAATTAAATGAATTGATTCGAGAACTATTGAGTTTGTTCTTTTAAGTTTTTGTTTGTTTGTTGAATATATTTTTATTTAGTAGGATACTTATGGGTGTCATCATAGGAAGTCCTCATGAAACTATAACTCATTCACTAGGACCACCTAGTAGTTTAAAGGCTTAATGCATATGTTAAATGCAATCGTGTCAATCTATAGATGTGATTTAGATTGGCTTAGAAAAAAATATTCATTTTCTTGTTGAGAACATCTTTGGATCGCTTAGCTTGCTAGGGACTAGCAAGAAGATGGTTGGAGGTTGTGATAAGTGCATATAGAGCACACTTACCTTGTGATTTATCGAAATTAATTGAAAGAATTAGGTTATAATATTGCATTTTTACATAATTATTTTAAACAATATGTTTTTGGAATCATGGGTTATGTTTTGAATTATTTAAAATATTTTGGTCATTAAAAGTTATAAATGAAAGACTTAAAGTTGAAGGAAAGGGTCCAAAAGAACAAAATTTGGAGGACCTATGTGCCATTTTTGTACAAAAAATACATCACCCTTTTATCATTTGGAAGGGCTGAAGAAAATGATAATGTGCTAAGGCATAGTATTATTCATTCCATGGCAGGGTAACCTATGGTCTAACTATGGAATTTGGAAAAACAAATTCATGATAAGGCATAATAATTTTCACATCATGGCACTGTGGCCACGGGTTTTACTATAGGCTCATGAAATCGTTGCGGCCCGTGCCTTGTAAATTCATATGTATGCCTTAGTATGAAATTTCTTTTCCATTTTCTTTCCCTTAAAACTTAGTTCTATAAATAGATCAATTAGGATAATTAATAGGGAGATAGTGATAGTTGGAGGCAAGAGAAAGACCTTAAGAGGAAATTTGGAGACTTAGGGACTAGTTTCATCAATAATAGTCCTAAGTTTTCTTGTCCTTTTATTATTCTCTTGAGTATTTTTGTAATTTTTTGTTCTTTATGGATAGCTAGTTTTCTATTGATGGTGGGTGATTTCAAAGCCTTAGGCATGGATTTCAATTAATTAATAAAATGTCTTTTGTTCTCATTTTCTATTCTCTTGATTATGTATTTAATTCATTGCTTAATATCAAAATAGAATTTCTTAATTATTTAAAATGTACAATTAAATAATTAAGTCAATTCTTATACAATCAATTTATTTGATTAGGAATGTAATTGTTTAATCAATTTATAAATAGTAATAAATTGCATTGCAATGTGAATTGATACTCAAGATAATTAAATCGATCTTATATCTTTAACCCTAATCCAATATTATTTTTAAAGTTAAATGATTTTGGTATATTAAGTTTAGAGATTTTATTCTATATTATCTATTACAAAGAAAATGAATTAAAAACTTATTTAATTCAATGATTAGGTAAGAAGATGAAGAGACTTTTGAGCTTGTGAATTTATCTGGGTTAGCATAATCAAAAGAATAGGAAGTTAGGATATGCTTTTATTAAATTAAAATTTAGGCAAGTGGTAGATTATGATCCTTCAATTGTGTTTTATTCGTATAATTTAAATTTATTTTTGCTTTACTAGTTTTTTGTTTATTTCTCTACTTTTCTTTTCACAAACAACAAGCCCCCCAATATCATAAATAGGAGTTACTTTTTTAAAATCCTCTACGAGAAAGAACCTTACTTGTTCTATACTGAAACACAACATTTGAAGATAATTTATAGTAAGGATTAAATAAACTATTGCATTTTGAATGCATCATGATGTTCATGCTTAGCACACTTTACCACTCGAACAACTCGTATACTTGTGGAATCACTATTAAGTTTTTGACACTGTTGCTGGAGAATGCAATATTTTTTATAAATAAATATCAGTATTAATATAACAATAATAATTTATGAAATTTTAATTTTTTTTAGTTTTTTTGTATTTCCAAAGAGATAGGTACAAAACTTAAAATTTTTTATCCTGTGATAGAAAGAACACTTCATAAGTTAAGAAAAGAAAGACTATACCAATCTCAACTTTAGGTTATGGAAAATTTATAAAATCAAAGGGAAATCATCATTCATAAGCCTCTTTGAAATTTCATAGCACCATAAGTAGAATAAGTGCAATCATCTATCACTAGACAAAGTTGTCAACTGGATACTCTGGTGCTTCTCTTAACTGACTATAATCGTAACTAGCTTGAATGAGTTGCAACCGTTACATCTCATTGATGGTATTTATATAATTGGAATGATACCACATGTGTCCACTAAGTCACTTGTTAATGTGTTTGATAGGTCTCCATTTTATTAACCATTTCTTGTAACTTATCAAACCCATCATTTAAAGGTGTCCTTGAAAAAGTGGCTCTTTTGTTGGCCTGGAAGGCTTTGGTTCTACTGATGATGCATACCTTGTATGGCGGGGTTAATAGGTCATCAAATTGAAGTATAATATCATTGGTAGGAATTCCACCCCAACTCTAGTACAAAATGTTGTAATGAGTTGCAGGAAAAAATAACTAATCCGATATTGTTCACCGAAAACCTTATCCTTTGATTCATAATTACTCTGGCATCCATGCTTTTAAAGTTTTGGATTTTAAATAGTAATAGAGCCCTTTTCTATTAATTGTACTATAATACCTAGTTGGCATCAATTTAGAGCACATGAAATATTGCCACAATCAGAGATGTTTGTTAATTTTTCAATATCAAATGATTTATGTCTCCCATTTGTAATATCCCACTTTGTTTCTACTAATGTTAAGCTCTCTTTTACTTCTCCATAATCTATATTCTCTAAGTGAGTCTCATACAACCCTTGACCTACATCCAAATTATCATGCTAAGAATTAATGGTGGTTGTACTAAATGGTGCAAAAACTCCCCTAACTATGGCCTTATCATGAATAGCTTTGGGGACAGTAGCATAGAATTCTCTCACAATGGACAAAATAACAACTTCTGGACTTTTTACAAGTCTTCTCCATCCTAGGTTTTCTATTACATCATTTACATTAAGAAATAGGTCTTTTCCAAAATAAATACCCCTTTTTTACAATAAAAGTTTTATTTACCTCTGCAGTCTTTTCAAATCTTTTTTTAGCTTGAAGGCTCACAAACCTAGTTCAATCATATTCTTCTAACACCATAATTTTCTTACTAGAGCTTTTTTCTTCCTGGTGCCATTTATGATTCAAAGAGTATAAAAATATATAATAATAATAATCTCAAAAGAATTATCACTCTATCTAGGTTTTGTTTCCTTAAATCCACAAAAATCCATACTTTTAATCCACAATTATTCACAACATCAACCAAATAAAACATGAGGATTTAGTTCACTTACTTGAATATGATTGGGTTTTCATGAAAATAATGAAGATGATATGAAGAAATCCAAAACAAGCTTTGACAAAATATCCTAAAAAAGCTTTAATATTGATGTAGAAAAAAATTGAGAAGAGGAAGAATGGTAATTTTTGGATAAAATTGAATTTTTAGGTGAAAAAGTGAGATAAAGGGCGAGTGAGGTGTTATGGTTTCTAAAAACCTTATGAAAAGTGTTGTGTTGATATGGTTTCTCACATTTTATTGTTGTTAGGGGGGTTTTATTTAAAATGTACAAGGGCTTTAGTGCACTTAGAGTCATGACACGACACACAAAGAAAATAAATCCTCATAATCCAACCTAAGACCAGTGTGATGTGGTGCACTTAAAATCATGTTATGATACGAACCTATTTCACGTTTCCACTTTTTGAATCGAAAGTATTGCACTGCGACGTACACAAAATCATGCTTTGATGTGCAAAGAAAATTTTCAAAGTTTTTCCAAAATTCCAATTTTGCTAAAATATAAAAACAAAATTAAAAACAATTAAGAAACATACTAATAAACAATGAAAAATTTACTAAATAAAAGTATCATTTGATCATAATGCATCATCCACCACCAACCAAAATCAAACAGCATCAACATTATAAGCAAATGACACATAAAAAATAACAAAAATTAAAATTTTGAATAAAATTGAGATTGAAATTAAGTGTTTGAGTGCACAACTGACTTTATGGGCCATGGCCACATCACCTCATGCCACGGTGTGAACTTGTTTCCAGTTATATGAAAATTCATCCTGAGAGTGTTATGCCACAACACACATATACTCATGTTGCTTCACACCCTTAATTTTTTCAATTTAATGTTTTGGCCCCTTCTAATGTATCTTGTATAAATGTTTGCATTTAAGTCCTCCATTGTATGATAATTATACCCTTGATTGTGGGGTTTTTATTGATCCTTTTTCATTAAATCGTTTAAGTCCAAAAATACTTGAAATACATCAAAACATATCCCGTGATTCTAAAAACACAATTTATAAAATACTTAGGTTAAAATGTGATATTAAAACTTAATTCATTCTTTTAATTCTAATAGATCACAAGATATTTGTGCTTTTTAATCACGTATCACCTTACCTTTCAAAAGGTGTAGCGATGATATTCTTAGAAGATGTATTCCTTGAGAAGAGACAAAGGATATCCTACACTATTGCCACACGTTAGTCTATAAGGGCCACTTTGGAATTACTCGAACGACATCTAAGGAACTACAATCAAACTTTTATTGGCCCACTCTCTTTAAAGATGTCTTTGAGTTTATAAAATGATGTGATAGATACCAAAGGGTAAGTGATGCACAAAAACGTAATACACAAATTTTTTATATTTTAAAATAGCTTGTAAGTACATGAATCATTTTGTAAAAAATAATAAGTATATTTTCAAAATCGGTTTAAAGAGAAACTACGTTATTTTACAAATAATTCAACAAATTCTTGAAAAATGAAAAATTAAACTTAAAAATTTTGTCATAAAGTTTGAGTTTTGAAATATCTAAACTAATGACATAAGATAAAAGATAGATTCAACAAACATCAAGCAAATAACAATTAAAACTCAATGGAGAATTTATAGGATATATTAGTTAGTTAATCTTATTTGCTCAATATTAATTAGGTTATTAATGATATAAATAATGATTATTGATTCTTCCTTTTTGGTAAGAAAATATCATAGGGTAGGGATCAATTTTTTTATAAATTAAATTTTAACTTACCACTTTAGTCTGGCCGGTAGTTTAAACTTAAACTTAAATTATTCTTCTTTTCAAAGAAATTAACAAAGTATTTAATTGCCACCTTTAGTCAAGTCGAAAATTTAAAATCTTATTCAAGGTGTCAAAGTTATATTAAAATGTTGATGTATCTTATAACTAACTTTCATATTTTAAAACTATTATAAACAAATATGTCGTTAATATAATTTTAAATAGTAATTCTTATAAAAAGCCCTTTTATATAGAGTACTTTAACGATCGAATTAATAAAATAAAAAATCTAAGAGTTATCTCTGAATTAGATTCAAATAATTAAATCATAAATCAAACACATATATTTTAAATTTGTTATGAAAAATATTTCTTCAATAAAGTTTTCTGTAAAGAAGCTAAGGGATGATTTGGGATGATTTCTTGTGAAGGGAAATGGTCCATTTTATAGGCAAGAAAATACTATGAAAAGGAGGAAAATATTGATCCTATAGTTTGCCACCCTGGTGTATATTTATTTTGTGCGGCGACATGAGCTATTCTATGATGCGTTGTTATCACAATCCATAATTCCCATACCATGGCACACATAAAACATCACTGCAACCCTTGTTGTTCTGCACTTCCAAAAGCCCTTTTGTATTTCACCCTTTACATTTGCTTTGGAACATATGTAAGGCTTACATACGTTACTCTTCTATATTTCATGGTTGTAATTGGGCACTTCTAGGTACTATTCTTCAAGTGTTTTTTAGTTAAATCAATTTGAAGCTATGAATATCTAAAAACAAAAAAATATTCCCGTGATTCCAAATGATAGATTTATGAAAATGATGATGAAATTAGGTAAATACAAATCTATTATAATATTTAAAGTGCACAAAATTACATTATAATTAATGTTTTTATGTACTCATCACAACACCCAACCAACTTCTTGCTAGTCTCTAGCAAGGAAAGTGAAAAACTAAAAACAAAAACTAAATAAATTAACTATCTTAAAATATTTTTGTAGATTAACATGGTTGCATTTAACATATGCAACAAGCTTTTAAACCACTATGTTATCCTAGTGAATAGGTTTAAGTCTCATGAGAGCTTTAAAGATGATACCACAAATACCAAACTAAATCCAAAAATTAAAATAAATAACAAAACAAAAACTAAAAATAAAGTAAACATTTAAACAAAATATCAAAATTAAAAAGTAGAATAAAAATACAAAACTTCTCATTTTTTATTCTCTTTTAAGTTCACAATTAAACTCCAAAACTTGAATTATTTTAACATCCTAAACATTCATGGTATATTATAACAATTAGATGAAAATCACATTTATATCCCACATAAAAAATGCATCAATCTTAATTTACCCAATTTCAGTATTTAGAATCCAAATTTGTTTCAACTCTAAACCTCACATGTTATACTTCCAATATCACACTGATCCTATGGGCTCAAGCACCTATTCAAAGGTATATGCGAATAGAGTCTTATAAAGAAATGAACTAATAGATTTTTATATGTTTAAAGAAGAAAACACTCAAAATAATGCATAGCATAGATCTCATGAAAGGAATCATATAAAAGGATTTATGAAAAAATTGCATATTATTGTCATGCATCAATTAAAATCATCAAATAAAAATTTCAAGTTATATGCCTTTTAGATATGAAGAAAATGCAATGGCTTCTAGGGGATTTATTTCCTATCTTCCTTTTGTATTAGCCATTTCTCACAACTTTGTAAGATTTTTGGGTCGTAGTATTTAGTTTATACTATTTATTTTTCTCTTTTATTTTTTTACTTTTTCTTTCACTTTTTTTTAGAGATATTTTTTTTTTTATTGTATATTTTTTTAAGAGAGAGAACCCATATACAGTTTGTACATATTTTGTATGATTTGGTGAGTGGCAAATATTTGCTTTTTTTAGTATTAACTTAAGTAACCCCATATATGTCTCTTTGTTTTATTTTGAAAGTCATGCATGAATGAATAAGTGCATATAATTTCAAATTCTACTTAAGTCATTCAATTTAAAAAATGTAAAAATCCTATCATTCAATGCAAAAACCTATAGAGATCATCTAAACAACTTGAATTGATAAGAAGAGTGTTTAAAATAGTAGAAGAATATTTATCACTCGGAATGGAAAGATAAAGACTCAAAGTATTCTCAAAAGTAATCTCTACTATTTGTTTTCTAAACATCAATTTTGGATTTATCCTAATTTCAATATTTTATAATGAAACACAAATGATGACAAAAACTCATATTGCCCTATGATATGTTTAAGAAATTAATCTAAAAGTACAAAGACTTATTAATTTTCTTAAAATTAGCTTAAAGATATGATAATTTTACAAATAAAAAAATTAAATTAACCTAACCATCCTAAACCGATAAAAAAAATATAAAAGTATAAAAACATTGTAAACATGTGTTTAATAAAAAAAATTAAAATTTAATGAAATTTATGAAATTGTAACTTTTCCCACCCCACGTAGAACTTACACTGCCCTTAGTATAATAATTTCAAATTAAAGATAAAGAGAAAAGTTACATATTTGTTAAACGTGCTCACATATTGATGTGAAAATGCAGGCCAATTCATCAATAATTCCAATCATTTAAATTACACAGATCAAAATACTATGTACTTCTTATATATATCAACAAATAGTTATATAGTTCAACAATTTCAAATAAAATAAACCTCGTTCACATGACATGAAACTAAAACAAGTTAATATCCAAAAATAAAAAAAAATTAAACTAAAGTTAAAGAAAATAATATTACCTACAGTGATGGGTTGTCTCCCATCTAGTGTCATTTTAATGTTTTAGCAAGACATATTTGCCATATGGTCCCTTGGCTCATACATCTTAATGGAATCAACGTCTACTATGTTATGTCCTTCTTCTAAATAGGGTGATTGTGAAAATAAATGGGTGATTGTGTACAGCCCTTCCCACCTTGATTTCAATTTCCCTGGAAACAATCTCATATGAGAGTTAAATAAAAGAACTTCCATTCTAAGAAATAATGACTTACGAACTAGCCTTTTGTCATAAGAGCGCTTAGTATACTCTTTGTAAAATTTTGCATTTTCATAGGCTTCATCCCCAATCTCTTCAAGCTCATTGAGTTGGAATAATTGTTTTTCTCCTATTTGATCTAAATCCATGTTTATCTCTTTAATTGTCCAATAAGCCTTGTGTTCAAGTTCAATAGGTAGGTGGCATGCTTTCCCAAAAATTAACCAGTAAGGGCTCATCTCAATGAGTGTTTCTTATATATGGTATGTTGTATGCCAATAAGGCATCATTCAACTTGATTGCCCAATCCTTCCTTGAAGAGTTCACAATGTGTCTAGAATTCCTTCAATTTACCCATTACTCACTTTCACTTGATTGAAAGTTAGTGGATGATATAGAGTAGCCACTTTGTGTGTGATGTATAGTTCTTCAATACCCTATCAAAATTTTGTTGCAAAAATGGTTACCTCTATCACTTATTATTGATCTAGACATCCCAAACCTACTAAAAATCCAATCCTTCAATAATTTCATAACAACATGAGCATTATTTGTTTTAGTGAGTATAGCTTCTACCCATTTAAACATATAATTATCAGGACCAAAATATTTATTTCCAAAAGATGGAGGAAAAGGACCAATAAATTTGATCCCTCGTATCAACAACTAAATTAGATGTTAAAGGAATTTCATCTCATTTTCCTATATTACATGTCCTCTGACATCTATCACAATGTGTGTAGAACATATTAGCACTTTTAAATAGATTTGGCCAATAAAATTCTGATTGTAATACCTTAAGGGACATTTTATTCGACAATGAAACTCATGACAAAAGGCTAAAATTCTCTTATGTTCTTCATTCATGCACCTCCGAATGATTTGATCTTGAAAAATCTTGAATAGATAAGGATCATCTCAAAAGTATTCTTTGTAAGAATATAAGACGTTTTCTTTTCTAGAAAAGAAATGTTAGATCTCAAAATAAAAATTGCAAGATAATTTAAGTCAACATACCATGGATTTGGACAAGTTCTTATTTACTCTCACTTTCACTTCATTTCGTATCTTTGATTTCAAACTCTCATATGAGTAAAACCCACCTAATTAATTTTGGCATAAAATTAGGTCTACTTAGTAAATATCTTAAAGCTATATGATGAGAGTGCACAATTACTTTAAAACCTACTAAATAAGACCTAAATTTATCTAAATAAAATACAAGAGCCAAGAATTCTATTTCGATGATGGAATAATTAATTTAAATGTTATTTGGTATTTTACTAGCGTAATATATGACATGCAAAATTCTTATCAACTCTCTATCCCAAAACTACTCCTATTACATAATCAGAAGCATTACACATAATTTCAAATGGGAGAAACCAATTGGGGGCCAAAATAATAAGGGCATATGTTTATTTATCCTTAAAAGTATTAAAGGAAACAAGGTAGTTTTCATTAAAATCAAAGTAGATATCTTTTGAAAACAGGTTACATAAAGGATGAATTATTTTTTAAAAAATCCTTAATAAATCACCTATAGAAACCTACATGTCCTAACAAGCTTCTAGTCCCCTTCACAGATGTAGGGGGTGGTAATTGTGCGATAAACTCAATTTTTTCCTTGTTAACTTCAATTCTTGTTATAAATTACATATCCTAACATAATCCCCTGTTGTACCATAAAATGACTTTTCTCCTAACTAAGTGTAAGGTTGCATTCAATGCATTGTTCTACAACTAAAGTTAATTTATGCAAGCAATCTTCAAATGATGTTCTAAAAATATAAAAATTATCCATAAATATCTCAATGAATTTTTTCACCATGTTTAAGAAGAGAGACATCATACATCTCTAAAATATGGCGAGGGCATTGGATAACCCAAATGGCATCTTTCAAAAAGCAAATGTCCTAAAAGGACATGTAAAGGTTGTCTTCTCTTGATCCTCTAGTGCAATGGGTACCTGATAATAGCTTGAAAGATCATCCAAAAAATTGTAAAATTCATGCCCAACTAATCTTTCTAGCATCTGATCAAGGAATGGAAGAAGAAAGTGATCATTTTTAGTGTACAAATTCAATTTCTTGAAATGTATACACATCCTTCATCCGGTGATTGTTCTAGTGGGCAATTCATTTTTATCATTTTTCACAACTATTATGTCATATTTCTTTGTCACCACCTGCATTGGACTAGCTACCTACTATCAGTAATAAGGTAAATAACTCCTACTTCTAAGAGTTTTAGAATTTCCTTTTTCACTATCTCTTGCATGATTGGTTCTAGTTTTCTTTGCGCCTCTCTAAAGGGTTTGGAATTTTCCTTAAGATTGATCTTATGCATACACATACCTAGAAAACTTCCTCTAATATCCCTGATACTCCAACCAAATGTCATTTTGAATTTATTAAGCACCTTAACTAGTTCATATTCTTATTTTTTGGTCAAAGAGGATGAAATAATATCTGGGTATGTTTCTCCTTATCCCAAAAACACATATTTAAGGTGCTTAGTTAAATCTTTTAGTTCAAGGTTAGGTGGAATGGCCTCTTCTCTAGGTGGGGTTATAGGTAAATCTAAACGTGTACTGGATTCTCCTATTAATTCATCACTATCTAATATATTATTATACCATTTAGTCTCCTTATCTAATCTCTCTTCTACTTTTCAATAGTAAGAGTAATTTCTAGTTTGTCCTCCATTCTATCATGAAAAAAAATGTTATGTACAAGTCTATCCATTGAATCAACATTAAAGCATTCATCAGTGATAGAGATAGAAGGAAAAGGTGAAGAGTTAAAAACTTTTAAATGGAAAACCTCTCCCATGACTTTCATTATTAAATTCACATCTTAGACATCAATAATAGTCTTGGTAGTGACCATAAATGGTATAACAAGAAGTATTGTATGTTCTTTGTCCAAGGATGGATTTTTCTCCATATCTAGAAGCACAAAATCAATAGGTATTATTAGTGTGTCTACTTGTACTAGCACATGCTCAATCATTACTTTTGGATATTTAATAGATTTATCCACAAGCTGAAGAGACATGGTTGTAGGTTTTAAATCTCCCAAACCTAGTTGTAAGAAAATAGAGAGTATGGAATAAAATTTATTCTAGCACCTAAATCAAGCATTAATTTAGCTACCTTCCCATCTCCTATAGTGATGTTAATAACAAAAATTCCTAAGTCTTTCAACTTTGGGGGTAGTTGATACTGAAGCATAGCATTAGATACCTCTGATACCATAACTCTTTCATTAAGGTCATATCTCTTTTTCTTAATGTTCAACTCCTTGAAGAATTTATCATAGGAGGGATTATTCTTAATCACTTCTAATAAAGGTAAATTTACACTTACTTCAAAAAGCATATTAAAAATATCATAGAATTTCTTATCTTGTTTTGTTTCCTTCAATCGATGTGGGAATGGTATTGGTTTCTTATCTTGCTTTGTTTCCCAATTGTTTTTTCATAAGGATTATCATTATTGATACTTATCTCTCCACTTTGGGAGACCATAATTTCACCTTCTTTATTACCTACACTAGATGATAAATCATTAGAAATCTCAAGAAATATTTAGTTAAGTACCTTATCACTTCGAAGGATTGTGATATCCTTTTGCTTATTCTACTTGATTGGGTAGCTTTCTTTTTTCTTGCTTTTGCATACACTCTGCTAGCTACTCAACATTGACATCAACCTTTTTTATCGAAGCTCTACAATATCCAACCACTGATTATTCGTAATCTGGTTATCTCTACTAATTTGAATAAAGGCATTCAAGTTATCTTCTAAAGTTGACCTATTGGGTCGACTTAGTGGGTAAAATCGATTTATATATGGCCTTTGTGTTTGGTTTTAGGCATATATTGGGAAATTATTTGAATTTCATGTATGATTAAGGTGATTGTAAGTTTTAGAATGATACATTTTCATATAATTGGCTTCTTCTAAGGTATCCACGCTAGAATCACCAGTAATTGAACAATCAATAGCATTATGCTCAATTGTATCCCAAACTCTATATAATTCTTTATTTGACACTTGATGGGTAGTAAGGAGTTGCACTTTCTTAGTTAATTCTACAAGTTGAAAAGTCATTTCTTTACCAAATCCAACTTCATTGACTTTTTCTCTTCTTTCTTTAGCACTATATTGTTAAGAATTAGTACCTAACATCTCATAAAGCTTATAAGTTTTCTATGTCATATTTTCTCCCATAGCTCCTTCTACAACATTATCAATAGTGTACAAAAATTGTTGTGTCAATCCTTCATAAAAGAACTGGTTCTGTAGCTACATTAGAAAGTTATAGTATGGGTATTGATTTAAGAGGATTTTGAATCTATCCCAAGCTTTATGAAAGTGTTCTCCATTCATTTGTGAGAATGTTGCATTTTTGTCCTCAAATCAGCAGTCTTTTGATGGGAATAAAACCTAACCATAAATTTATTGTAGATTGCCACCTAAGTAGTTAATGAACTTGGTTGTAGAGTCATGAACAAAGACTTAGCTCTATTCTTTAGTATGTAAGGAAAAAACTTCATCTTAAGTTGGTCTTTGTTGAGTCTTTGTAATGGGAATGTTTGCACAATAGCATAAAATTTTCTAATAAAGTTTAAAAGGTCTTCATTAGGGATACTGTGAAATAAAGGTAACAAGGAATAATGAATATTTTTCAATTTATAATTCCTTCCAACCTCTCCTAATTGTATGAGAGGTCTTGTATTTCCAATGATTGGTAATACTTACTCCATCATTTTTTGTTTATATCTAGCATCACTCGTATCTACTTGCACTCGGGGTTATTCCTCCTCCTGATAAATGTCCATCTTTCTTGAAAAAGTGTTTTGAACCAATAAATGTTAACAATAAAAAGTACGAGTTTCTTTCTCAAAGATCTATTTACTTTTTATTCATTGATAACATAAAATTCAAATAAAAGTAGCAGAGAACTTAATACTAACATATAAGTACTATCAGAAGTATAAATAAAAAGAAAAATACACACAACACTCAAATTAGTCAAAATAAATTACACAGAGAACAAGTTACCACATAGAAATACTAAATATAAAATAATTGCAAGAAATAAAATAAAAGAAAAGAATTAGATTTTAAAGTAGATAAAGAAAATAAAAATAAATGATTACATAATTAAATAAATAAAATTTAATTAAAATAAAATTTAATTTTTTAATTTTAAATTTTTTTAAAATATATATATATATAATAAATATTTTTAGTTTTATTCAAAATTAATTATTATTCTTTATTTATTTTATTTTATTTTATTCAAAAAAAATCAAATTGTTTTTATTTAAAATTAACTTTGAAATGAAACATACATTTTTATATTTATTTTGAAATTTTAAAATTTAAAATATCTAAAGTTAATTAATAACTTAGAAATTTTAAGATTTCAAATAAAAATCACAATATTTATAACACAAATATTTTTTAAAATCTTGATAACAAAAATTTAAAAACATTATTCTTTCTCAATAGCATCGTTAAAAACTTGATACACAAAATTTGTATATTTTAAAATAGGTTGCAAGTGTACAATTCATCTTGTAAGAAATGATAAGTATACTTCCAATGTCGGTGTAAAGAGGAATTATAATATTTCAATAAATTCTTAAAAATAAAAGTTAAATCTAGATATTATGTCACAAAGTTTGGGGTTTAAAATATCAAAAATAATGACATAAAACGAAAGATACATTCAAAAAACATTAGACATGTCATATTTTAAACTCAATTGAGAATTTGTGGGATAGATTAGTTAGTTAATCATATCTACTCAATATTAGTTAGGATATAAATATATAAATTAAGATTATTGATTCTTCTTTTTTTGTAAGAAAATATTCTAAGATAGGGATCAAATTCTTTATTACTTAAATTTTAACTTTCCACCTTCGATCGGGTCGACAATTTAAATTTAAGTTTTAATTAAATTATGCTTCTTTTCTAAGAAATTAACAAACCATTTAATTACCACCTTTGATCGAGTCGACAATTTAAACTCTCATTCAAGTTGTCAAAGTTAGATTAAAATTTTGATGTATCTCATAACTAACTTTCAGATTTTAAAACTACTACAAAAAAATATGTCGTCAATATATTTTTAAATAATAATTCTTATCAAAAATCTTTGTAATGTAGTACTCTAAATATCCAAATAATCAAATCCAAAATCAAAAAGTTGACTCTAAATCAAATTCAGTTAAACAAATATGAAAGTTTTCATTTTAGTTATGGACTTAATTAGCCAAAAAGTAGGTGAATAGAATATCAATGGAGGTACAAAATAGCTTTTTGAAAGACTAATAATCAAATCGAATAACTATGATATGACACACATAATTATTTTATCCAATAATTCAAGAAAAAATAAAGAAGACGCTATAAGAACATATGATTCAAATATCATAAACTAATTAGGCTTATTAATCAATCAAATACAATCATCAATGTTTGATAAATTAACTAAATAATGAAGCCTAAAGAATTATGATTTTATTTTTGCAAAACAAGATAAAGAGATCAAAACTAAATAAAGAAGCCTAAATAATTATATCTTATATTTGCAAAATAAGAGAGAGATCAAGATGAAGAGAATAATGCTATTGTGTAGTTAAATAAAGTTGTGTGGTTAGGTTTCTATATATATAGTATATTTTGAAGCACTAGGTCAAAGTAAAATTACTATGTTGTCCATAAAATCAACTAAAAGAGTTTTAAAGAAAACTAATAATATTGTAAAAATCCAATTCAATTCGAGTTAGACATAGATTTTAAAATCAAAACCTTGGTTGCTTGATCGATCTAAGATATGCTTGATCAATCGAGCATAAAGTTCAATTGGCCCAGGCAATTATTGATCGATCCAATCAATTAAATAAGTAATTCATGACTTTCTAAACTAAGTAGATTGATTCTCAATCAATCCAGTCAATTAAATAAGTAATTTATGACCTTTTAAACTGAGTATATCGATTCTCAATCGATCTACATAGGTCATCAATCTAGACATGTCTCGATCAATTGAGTTTCCTAATTTCAAGATGTTCCTACGTGTCTAACATGAAATCTAACATGCATAAGAAAAGAGATATATCTGAATTATGATCATTAGAGTTTGATAGTTTCTTCTTCTTTAAAATATTCTTGAAGAATACACCTAAAAACTAAAATTACATTTGTATGTTATGTTCATAAATATCATTAACACTCACATAAACCTTACAATCTCTCCCTTTTACAGAGTGGTACTATCCTATTATATGGTGAAACCATCTTCACTTAATCTTGAAAGCTCATGTTTACACTAAAAGTCAAAAACATAAATACCAAAACAACTTGTCCTGAAAGACTCATTGTTCATTATTTCAGTATATATAACAATATAAAAGCATAGAAATAGATATAATTGATGAGCTCCAGATTCATTGTTAGAATAAATAACAAGAATTTTGGTTATTTCTTAAGAACTAATATTACATGTGATTACAAACAAGGAAGACTAGTTAGATGGCAACAATGGTTCAACCATTACAATTTTGATGTTGAACATCTTCCAAGACATAAAAATATTTTAACTGATGCTCTTACCAGAGAATTAGCACCTTTAACTAATTTTATGTTTTTAGGAATAGAGCATCTTGATATCAAAATCAAGATAAAGGAAAAAGAGATAAAAATCCTACAGGAACAACTCGAGCTGTTATATCTCGAGAATCTCTTATGGAGACAGGAAAAAAATAGGAATAACTTAATTTTTCAAAACAAACTCTAGAGATCAGAAGCTCAAACGAGGAACCTTCATTGAAAAAGAAAAACCTAATAGTTCACAAAACACTTTTGAAACCACAAAGCTCAATTGGGCAGATGAGGTAGAAAAAAGAAGAACAGAAAAAAGTTTATGTGGTCTATAATGGCCCAAAACCAGGAATTTATAACAACTGGGTAGAAGCTAGCAAATCTATTCTAGAAATTAATGGAGTAACTCATAGAGCCTTCACCAACAGAATAGAAGCTGAAGGTAGATATGCCAACTACAAAACACCAAAACTAATAACTGTAGAGGAGATGGTAACAAATTATCCTACCGCACTACAACAACAACCAATAACTCTAAGCAGATTGACAAATCTTGGAAAGATAGCAAGGCCTCTAGTGCTATTTAGAGAAACATTTATTCCAAAGACATCAAAAATAGTAAAACATTAAATACTATTCAGGGAGACATCTCCTAAAACTACTCCAATCATTGAAGATGAAAAGGACCAATATAGAAACCTCAGAAAACCACAATGATTGTGTCTCTATAATTTGGCGAGAAAATCTACCCAAGAATATATTGAAGATATAAAATTCTATACTACAGACAAGAAATTTCCTATAGAAAGTAAATTCAATATATTGGAATGAGCTAATCCAATATTTGTGTATAAAGCATTTCATGTAGGACTAATAGAAAATATATATCCAGGACCAGAAAATTTCAAAAGAGAAATCAAGAATTTCAGAAGAAAAATTAAAGCAAGTGATAAACCTATTTATCTTATATTTTTTTAGTTCATTAATGGACTAGAATGAGGAAGGAAGTCTTAGTCCCTACCATTTCATCAAGATAGGGATTTCTAACACAAACAGAGAAGTTCCCAAACTAAGGGCACTTTCAGAAAAGGAATTCAACACAGAAGAACTCTGTGTATTAAGAGGTCAAATACTAAGCCAAATTTACTATGAACTCAGGAAGATTGACAATTCTACTGAGATTAAAGTAAATTATTCAACTAGTAAAGTCATCATCATTTCCCATAGTAGCATGGCTCTATCAGAAGAAGATGGTGAAAAAATCACCAAATATGAAACCAATTTTAATTGCAACAACCTAGAAATTGACCAAGAAATAAGGAAGATATTCTACTTCTATGCCAGAAAAGCCACCAAAGACCACAAATGCATTCTCTGTATCAAAGACTGAGAAGATGAAGATGCATCATCATCAATGTCATCAATGGAATTGTCGGTAGAAAATGACAAAGAAAAATAAGAAAAGAAACTGTCGGCAGAAGATTATGAAAGAAATAAAGATATAGACCCCACATCTTAGTCGACAGCAGGTGCCAAGGAAAAAAGTAGTGGTTATCCTTTAAAGTAGAAAAGTAGATGAATTATTAAAACAAGGGTAAAATACTACTAATTTTAGTCTTATAAACATGGATTTATTGTTTTATAAAAGGAACCCCTATTATCATTTCAAAACACACACACACGAATACACAAAAATTCAGAGCTCTCTACTCTGAAACACTCTAGCATAGAAAACCTCTCTATCTAGAAATCTCAAAACTAATAATGTTATACCTAGTAATTATGAGCGGCTAAGCATCCCTTTCAAGGTTCTTAGTTAGCCTTAAGTTGTAATAATTATTATTCTATGAATAAAATGGAGTTAAGTTACTCTTCTTTAGTAAGTCAACTATTGGACACCATTTATGTACGGATGCAGCAAGCTCACCATTGCCTTGAGGTTTGAGCAAGGCTGAGGCATAACAAATGTAACAAAAGAAGACGAACATAAAGAAAGACTGTGATAGACCCATCAAATTCAGGTATAATAATTATAAATTTAAGCTGGTTAAGAATCTTGAATATTTAAATATTTACTTACAATAAGACATAATATTGCTAAAACAGGAAAATTGAAATTGTTTTTAGAAATAAACAACTAATAATTCCAATGGAAATCAAAGATAAAAATCTAATCCTATTAGAAACATTTGATAAAGGTTATCTCTATCATTTAAATGAATATTTTAAAAATGAAGATTATGAAACTTTTGAAAATTTTAAAAGATTTAACACCTTATTAGATATCTATACAAATTATATTAAAGTTATTACAAGCATCATAAATCATCATGTTAAAGACACTCAAAGATTATTTTAGTGAAAAAATGTGTGAGAATAGAGGAAGAAGAATTTAACAACTTAATGTTTGGATATTATTTCTTTGAAGATTATAAATACACTGTATGTACACAATAAAAACTTACTTACATACTATGAATAGGACAAAATAATATACATTCAACACATATGATTTATTAAGATAATACTCTATAAACATCGAATCATTAATACATAAATTAGAACTATTAGATTTAACAAATGAAAGAGTAATTTTTAATTTTAAAACACAATTAATAGATTTAGGATTAGAATTAAACAACTAACATAATGAAGAATATAATATACTATGCAATTGTAATGAATATAGAAGAAAATTAGAATTATACAGAAAAATAATAAATTTTTTAGAGAAATTATTATCTTCAATAAATAAACAAAGACCGTCAACTAAATCAATATTAACCCCCAATTAAAAATTGTATCGATCCGTAGAAATTGATATCAAAAACTAAAAATATAATATAAATAATAATTGATAAAAAATTAACACAGTTAAAATTTAAATTTTTTTTTAATATTTTACGATCCTTGAGAATATAATTGAAGATATGTAAAACGTCGTGGTATTAGATTGTGTTCTCAAAAAGAGTAACATGGATGAATTGCAAACATTTTAATCAGTTCGTGGAGTTCGAAGAATTGATGCTTTAAACCATTCAAAATTATTTTATTTCGCTTCTCGATCATCATACATATATTTGATTCTGAATGCTGGCAGCTTGTGATGCTAATTTTTTACCGAAGCCACAACAATTTCATCGACTATGCTTATGCATAAAAATATAAATACAAACCCTAATAACTACTTAATCGAACACTATTTCCAAAATTTCCTAACTTACAATTTCTGCATATGCTCGGCATAGATTAAAAAACTTAATGTACTATACAAACTTTCAAACTGCATATCACCATCCTGACGCTACATTGAACGTATCCATTTAAATCAGCAAGTGTAATGAATTAATCATGTAATACTTACAAATTTGTAATTAAAAAAAAGTCATTCTCAAACAAATCACGCTCCTATATGTTGCAGTAATATGACAGATCCGTTCTGAAGCTTCGCTATGATTTCCGTTGTTTCTTCTCTTTAGATGTAGTTGCAATGGTCCCCAGCTCTATTCCATTTTCCAGCTCACTCTCTATCCAGGCTTCACTGTCTATCTCAGCATCCATCTCTTCCACCTTCTTATTGATGATTGTATTACATTTCCTCTTCTTAAGTGCTCCTCTAATGCGGTTGACATCAATCCTAGTAGACATATCATGAACGGCGTGAGCCTTGGACCTTAAGCTTTGATCCAATTCCCCGGTTCTTATAAGGTTCTCCCCAACATGATCCCCAACAACACTAATTGCACTAACAGTATTGTCACTACTCTGACGTGATAAAACATCCTTTGTAGGGATGCACTTTTCACTTTCTGAAACTATACTGTTAGAGTCAAACTCCAGGAGGTCTCCATAGCTCCTATCCTCCGCTAAAGCTCCATTACTGCAATGCTGATCATTGTTTGATTCACTTGATATACATGACTGAGAGCTACTGGTCAATGGCTTTCCAGAAGAAGTTTTATATCGAGTAACCCTACCATTTGAAGGTGGTAAAGCTTGTTTCTTGTCTCGCTCCAACAGTGTGCGCATCTCTTGAATGACCTCTGAAATATATAATAAATAAGTTAAAAAAAACTTGAGAAAAAATCCAATGACCAAAAGGAATTCCAAGGAACGATCATAATATAAAACTAAGGATTTAGACGAGAAAATCTTTTAAAAAAGCAACAATAAATAAATAATTTACTCATTCAAGTCTTGTGGTCCCACAAAAATTATAGGGATGTCTATAAATGCAGGCAATCAAAACATAAACCCGAAAATAAATTACAAAAGCAAACTGGCTATGAAATGACTGCTCAGAGTATAGATAATAAAAGTATACTGCAATGGAGATACCTACACTTTCATGGTTACTTCTAGCACACCGGTCTTCTCATTTTTTATCAATCAACAATCCACAAATTAAGACCCAGTCTCCATGGCCGCATGTGTTGGGTTTCTGTTTTTTTTTTTTTTTTGGGAGGAGGGGACAAGAAAAGGAGGAAATAAGAAGGTGAATAACATACCTTCTAGCTGCTTCAAAGAAACTTCAAACTCCATCCACCAAGCTCTACCCTTTTCTGTAAGCAGCTTCACTTTTTGCAACTTAGCAGCAAGAAACATTGAGCCAGCTGCAATGTAATGGGGTTTGTATTGCAAGCACATTGTTGTACAGAGCCTACAAGTTCCATTTCACATTAAAGATTAATCTCTAAAACACAAAAATATATATATATATATATTTTATTCATGTCCACAACAGGGGAAAAAAATTAACATTGAAAAGGAGGAAAAATAGAACTATTACCAATCATTAACAAAATTCCATGCTGGCTTGGCAAGGTCAGAAGAGATATTCAATTTCTTTAAAGCCATTACAAGTGGTTTGTAGGGAAGCTGAATATTAAGATCAAAGGCAATAGTAGATAACAGAAGCCTTTCCCCGCTTAAAATCAATTCCTTCTGCTTATCAAAAGCTTCCTGCATGGAAATGGTGGTAAAAAGCACTAAATTAAAAAAGAAAGCATGATCCTTCTTAGCAGCAGTGACAGTAAAAAATATGAATGATTATATATAGGGGCAAAAGGGAGGAAAGCAAAAAATAAAAAAAGGGGAAAAATAAAGGTATGATCTACAAATAGCAAGTCAGCATGAAAAGCATACTCTTTGTCTGATTCTTCTTGAAGCAGACGGATCCCATTCGTTCATCTTCTCATAAGCCACAACCACAACATCATTCAAGAAGCGTGGTGTTTCTTGTACTTTACACGCAAGAAAGATACATGCAGTAGCAACTGTCTGTAAACGTTAAAACTACATTAAACAATGAACTTCAAAAAAAGCAATATGTATATATTGACAACTCAATCAGAAAGGTTTTCTTTGCTAAAACATTCATTAAAAATGAAACTAGAATATCCTTTACCAGAAAACAATCAGAACTTTTGATTTTTTTGGCAGGTCTATGTATATTACATGTAAATAATTCACACTGTATCTGATAATATTATGTACTGTCAAAAAAAGAGTCCAAAATGTGGCTCATAATAATAGCTTAATCTAACTCATCTAACTATGGGACTATTTATGGTAGGTGTACGGCAATGTTCTAACACAATACCTTAATACCTATAAGTATACGATATTGCACATTCTCAATGGATCATGTCTGTGTAACACTGCTCAATCACTTGCCGTGGTTAACTATATATTAAATATCCACAAATTCAATTATGGCAGATAAGATGGCATGCTTAATAATGTAAGATGTCTACCTGCCAATCATTCTTAGCATGAGAATGACGCATATAAAACCGGTGGCACAACAACATAGCACAAGAAATTGTCAGTTGAGGCCTGTAAGGTACATATCCTCCATTAGCAATTTAGCATCACTAGTAACACATCCAACAGTATCAAATATTTAATGCTATTATAAAATCAACTTAACTTACACTTTAAGTTTCATGCCAAGGTCTTGGAGGAATGAGCAATATAACTTCCGCAGATGTGTCTCGTATTTCAGGTCAATTCCCTCCTTCCGAGATGGAGAGTGATCTTCAATTTCCTCTTTACTGAAGTACCACTTAGCAGGACACAGTTGAGGTTCTTCGAGCGTACACATACCAGTTGAAGCTCTTGGAATCCCCTGCTGCAGAGGCATTTCAGAAGCAATTCCTACATAATAGAATAAGTTCTTTAATCTATCATCGATACTGCAAAACACTTGGTACATTCTACACTGAAAATCATTAAATTCAGAGAGGAACCAATAACAATATGTGAATGGTGATAGCATGACTTGTCCTATTGAAAATATATTCGTCACCTTTTCCATATTTGATCAGGAGGAGACAAGTGTTAGATCTTGTTTTCAAAGGGTACCCTAAGATATCTTGCTTATAAAAAGAATTTATGAGAAATTATCATATTGGACTAGAAATCCAAGCTCCAAGCTAATCTTAGCAGAATTAAACACTCTGAAAGGAGGTAACAAAATTCCTTCTTTTTTATTTTTATTTTTCTTTTTTTTTAAGGCCAAACGATATTAATGGGGACTAGGGAAGGGATTAGTGGGATTTCGAAGTCATAGATGTAATACAGTTCGAAAATTGTTATCAACAGAAAATCAATAAATGCCTCAAGAGTAATTAATGAACACCCAAATAAAACAGTAACTGCAAAAATTGTTAATTTTAAGAGAAAAAGACGAAAACAATACTGAAGTAATAAATTAATTCCACAGCACGAGAAGAAACAGTCAAACATTGAGCTAGATCAATTTTTTAATACATCGTTCATAGGAAGGAAAAGAAAAAAAAAACCCGAAAGAGGAAAAGACGACGATGTAAAAGCAATCTACCTAACCTAAAACCATTGGTACAAAATGGCCAAATTCTATGATAACCGTACCATTGTTCCGTTTGTGATCAAGGATATTTAATTTGACGTAGAATTCAGTAATCGCAATTTCAGAGCCCAACCAACAACAGAATTAGAACAAACTTGGTATTTTATAACTAGTATAATATCCCGGAAAACATACATAAGCGACAGAGTAAAACATGTATAAGGTAAAGAATCACGGAGGAGAAAAAAGCACCTGAAGCAGAGAAGATCTAAGATCGAAGTTCGAACCAAACAAGGTCGATATCGGTGGATTGGAAACCTTACCCTCCTTCTCAGTTCTATAGTTACCGTTAAAAGTGTTGCTAGTTTCTTGTCTGTTAATCTATTAAATTTCCTTTTGGGTAATGACGGTGGGAGATTCTCTAAACCTGATTCAATTTCAAGGTTTAATCTGGGCATTGACTCATGCTCCTTGAGCCATGGAACGCCAATTTCTGCTTCGTAACTCAAGACAGCAGGACTCTTCTCTCTTTCGGAGAAACAGCTGTACTCTTTTACGCGATTAGATAACTTTTCTCTCTTTCGGAGAAACAGCTGAAATCTTTCACGGGATTTAGATAACCAGCCGTCACCCAAAGTTTCCGACCTAGGCCCTGTGGTTGGACCATTATTGGATAATTTAATAATTCATATTTGGACCCATCTTATTTTTTAAATAACAACTACATACATTTCATAATACATACTCATCATCTACGCGCGTATATTTATATTGTAATATCCTACGTGCGTTGCACGTGTGTATTTATATATATAATAATAAATATTAATTTTTATATAAAAATTAACAAAAATTAAAAATAATAAAAGTGTCCAAAAAAAATTAAAAAATGAAAATTATAAGCTAGAAATAATAAATATATTTAATCTAAAATAACGATACAAGCCTATTGAATTTAAAAAGATTTTATACTTTAATAAAAATTAATGCTATTAATAAAACATGTAGTTAAAAGTTAACTTACAAGTGAAGTCTTTAAAATTGAAATGAATAGGTGGGTATGAGTGTGTTGAAAGATAGACGCTATAAAGGGAGATTAAAATGATTTAGATATACACTTCTAAATAGATGCTCTAAAACTTTTAGCAACTTTATTAATTTAGAAAATATAAACTTAGTTTATTATTTCTCAATAAAGTTAGTTTATTATTTCTCAATAAACTTAGTTTATTATTTCTCAATAAACTTAAGGCTTATATACTAAAATAATTTCACTCAATCTTATTTATGTAAAATTCTAAAGATTTTTACAAGATGATTATTCTCTAACACTAATTTTATACACTACTATACTAACTACATTCATTTTTCATCTATTATAAAATCTATTAAAATTTAATTTATCTTTCCAAATAATGATAATCAAAAAATTTAAATTTTATATGTTGAATTAGTAATTATGTTTCTTTTAGTTTTTTGGTTGAAACTACTTATTAAATTATAAAATTATTTTATATTTAAGAAATAAAAATAATTAATAATAAATAATTTACTAGATAATTTTTATGATAAATATCTCATTAAATTTTAATAAAAATTTGAATTTATTATTTTAAAAAGAATAAATTATAATAATTATACAATAAGAAAAGAAAAAAAATCGTTGAAGAGAAATAACAAAATGTCAAAAAATTTGTTAAATGATGATATATTTTTTCAATTAATTGACAATTATTACTTCAAACATTAAATATTGAATCTCTATAAATTAAAAATGAAAAATATCAAGGATTTTCTATATTCATTTAATAAATACGTAATCACAAAATTTATATAGAAAAATTTCAAAAGATAGCATTATATAAATAGTTAAATTATATTATATAAATAATTAATTAGATAATTTAACTATACTTGTTTAATAATTTTTGGTGAGAGAATAATATTTTAAGAAAATCTAAATTTTTTGATTTTTTATTTTAATTTCACAATAATAAATAATTATTATAGTATTTATTAGCCTTTTGATTCTCTCCATTTAAAATTTCATTAAGATTAAATTTATAAATTTTAAAACTATTTACATATATTAAATGATAATTATTAATTTTCTTGAGTGTCATCGTATAAATAACTTATTTTAAGACTATTTTTTTATTCTATCGTTAATAAAAAAATAATATATTTAATCAATTATTTTATATTAAATATTATTTAAAAATTAAATAAATAAAAATTAATTTATAATAAATTGGATTAATACTAGAAAATGTATTGATTTTTTATATATCATTTTTGAAATTAAAATTTACATTTGTAAACTCGTTACTTTATAATAATTATTATTAGTTATAAGATACGGTTTTAACTCATACTATTTAATTACTCGTAAAAAATATATATTATTGTAATATAATGCAACTAAATAAACCCATCAATTTTAAGAAGAGTATTAGAATCACAAATAAATTTGTAAAATTATCATAAATTTGTTACATAATGATGGCTACCTATTTCTTTTTGTTAAATACTTGACAATACACTTCAATCTTCCATAAAAACAAAAAAAATTCGTCAAAGTAAAACCTAGTCTAGGTTAAGTAATGTAAATAAGAATTTTAAGTCACATACTCAGTACCAAAACATATGAACGAAGTCAGATAACTAATAAATTTTCGTTTTACTTAGAACTAAGTTATTGTATTTAGTAAGCCAACTACCAGACTAAATAAAGATAAAATAACCAAAAGAAGAGATATGACTTTATCTTTAGGTCATATAATGTTCTATGAGAAAATATTTGGGAAATTGTCGACATGGTATACCCCTTTGTACATCAAGTAGACTTCTTGTTATTTGGACCAACAAAAAAAACATTAGAATCTCTTACCAAAAATTAGTAACAATTAAATAACTAATCAATTTGTTTAAATCGAAAGATTAGATCCTTATCCATTATTTTAAAATAAAAAATTTGATTCATTATATTCGAATAAGAATTAATTAATAATTTTTATAGTTGTATTCGATTCGAATTTAAAATTATATAATACGTCGAATTCAGATTGGATTCGAATTTAAAGATTTTATAATTTATTATATCTTATCCTAATCGAATTACCATCAAATTATAAATAGATGTATATTTTATTTTATAATATGTATATTTAAATATTATGCATATTATAATTATATTATATTATTATTTTAATTTAAAAATAAATATAATAATTTAATAATTTTAGAAATATATTTTTTATTCTTTTGAACTTTTTAGTTGTAACTATAAATAATAATATTTTTAAAAAATATTAATTTAAAATTTAAATTTATATATATAATGTTTTATGTTTTATATATGATAACAATTTATAAATAAATTTTAATATTAATATAATTTTATCCTTTCTCACAAAATTTAATTTATTTAGATTAAATTTGAATTGATTTAAATTCAATTGATTCAAATTTAAATTAAAAATATATAATTTTCATATTACAAGAAACATCAAAAACATATATTTTTTCGAAATTCAAAACTTTACATCTAAAAGTAACAAGTAGCATGACACCTGGTCCTATTGATGTTGATACATTCTGGTTTTTCAAATAATCAACCAAACAATAATCAATATTCTCCAAAAGGCCGCTTATCAAGTGTAATTTGCTCTACCAAAAGCTTCATCTAGGAGGGAGTAGTTGCAAACAAGCACAAAATATCCAATCAAGTTCTTCAAAAGATGATCTAATTCTTACTTAGTTTGTTCTAATTTTATATTTAATATGGATTTTATTGAAAAAAAAAATACTCAAAATCATAATAATAATAAGTCTTACTTTATAATAATTTCGATAAAAATAGATTTTGTGGTAAAATAATGGATTGATTTAAGAAGACATTTGTTAGTATAGGAAGGTTTACTACTAATATACCTTTAGAATCATGGTAAGGTTTATCGTGACAATATAATGTCTTATCACAATCGTAATAAACCTTACTTTCGGAACGATTTTGTAAAAAATGTAATTTATAGTAAAACATTGGCTTAATGTGATAAAATATTAGCCCATATAGAAAGGCTTATCACTGACATCTAATTTCGTGGTAAGGTTTATCATAATAAAATAATATTTTATAACAATAATGATAACCCTTAACGCAGGAGTGATTTTGAAAGAAAAAACATCTAACCTAAATATTCAACTAATTTCATAAATTACTTAATTTGATTATATAATAAAAAAAATGTATAATAATAATATATATTTTTAAATAACTACGATAATCGTACACTTATAAATATAATTCAAACTCGAAATACAAATCTTTTAAATATTTAAGTGAACTAAATACTTCTTAGCAACAAACTTATTAAGCAATGATATTATTTAAAATTAATTAGATGAGTTTCGTAAATAAATCGTTTGTGATGAAATATAAAGAGTTCTAATGTTATAGAAAATTATATAATAAATGATTGAGTGTGTAGGAAGGGTATAAATCTCAGTTATTGGATATGATTAAATCTAATCGCTTAAAATTTGTGACTAAATTTGTGTTAAAATTGAAGTTATGGAACCTGCCCCAACATTACTATTACGGTGGTATGCAACATCTATTACAAGTAAAAATTAACAATTTGTTTAATAAATTTTATAATAGTTAAAGAAGTATAATATGAGTTTTATATATATTTGTGAGCGATATAATTATATAAAATTAAAATGTAAGTATTATTTGTATCTTGAAAAAACAGATGAATTGCTGCCACTATATAGGACCGGTTTGCTGGATTTACATTTTTATTGTCGTTGATACATAAATGTTTCTTTTGGACAATTATTCGAGTGCTTTCCTTTAAATAACTTTATTCTTAATAAATTGTTCAACTTTTTATAACTAGAAATAACTCATCCAAAAATTCATATCTCATACCAAATTACATAATACAAGATCAAAAGAACATCTTTTTATAATTTCAATAAAATCAGAACAATATCATACTTATTATATCTCTAATAACAACCACCAGCAAATCCACTGATATTCTAGTAACCACGCCAGCAAACCAATTGGTGCAAATCCACTGATATTCTAGCAACCACGCCAGCAAACCAATTGGTGCTCTAGCAGCCACCACCAATGATCATGTTGGAGCTATAGTGGATCTAACATGATACATACAAAGATACAGGTGTATGTAATATGCTACATCTGATAGTCACCAAAACTATGGTAAATCATAGATATAACTCATTACATGTAAAGATACATATTTGAAATATGAATTTTAATAAAAACAAATGATGTCGATTTATGCTTTGTCCCATATTACTATTTTACATCACTTAAGATATGTATAAATAGAAAATGATTAGCTATTGGGTTTGGACCCTAAGGAGTACTCACTTTTGTGGAAGGAGAGAAGAACTACCCACTTTTATTAAAATTACTTTTCCATTTAGAAAATAGTCGTTACTTTTTTACTCAGAAAAATTACCGTTCTTTTTTTTTACTCAAAAAATAGCTGTTATTTTTTCACTTAAAAAAATGGCTATTATTTTTTCACTCAAAAAAAATGGCCGTTACTTTTCCACTCAGAATTGATCGTTACTTTTTCACTCAAAATAGCCGTTATTTTCACTCAAAAATAGTCGTTCTTATTTCCACTTAGACATAACCGTTATTTATCATAATTATCACACATTTTCTCAAACTATAAATAGAGGGCCTCATTTCTCAGTTATGACATACAAATTCTCTTACAAATCATAGAAGCAATAGCTCTTACAAAGAAAAGAAGAAGATACTAAATTTTTTTTTGAGGTTTCCGAGCAACATAAGCTCTAGAGGTATATCATTTCAGACTACATCAATGTAGTGAAGTTCCAAGACAAAAAATAAAGATTATGGGTTATTTTATCTTGGTGATGACGAGGTTTGTGTTTGCTTACACAAGTTTGGGCAGAGTCGTCAAACGTCTTAAAGAGAACGACCTAGTTCGCTACTCAACCTAAACAATACATTTCAGTATATCGGTAATATTTTTCTTATGTTATTTTAACATACTTGTTCCAACAATTTTAAGACGTATTTCTATCTGTCATGTCTACTGAAATGTTAATTACTTATCTCAACAAACCGTTTCGTTTCGAGGGACTACATTTTAAAAGATGGAGACAAAAAATGTTATTTTTCTTAACTATGAAAAAGGTCACTTATGTTCTTACTACTGAAAAAACAAATAATGCCTAATCCTTCTACTGAAGCTACAACAATGGATTTAGACACTTGGATGAAAAATGATTTTCTATGCAAAAAATTTATTCTTAATGGACTAGCTGATAACTTGTATAACCATTATAATTCTAATAAGTCTGCTAAGGAAATTTGGGATGCATTTTAAAAGAAGTACGACACTGAGGAAGCTGGAACTAAGAAGTATGTTGTTAGTAGATACATGAAGTACCAAATGATTGATGGCAAATATATGGAAGCTCAATCACATGAACTACAGAAGATAACATATGAAATAACTTTTGAAGGTATGGCTTTAGATGAACAATTTCAAGTAGTTGTTATTATAGATAAATTACCCCCTACTTGGAAAAATTTCAAGAATGCACTTAGACATAAAAACTAAGGAATTTTCTTTATAAAGTCTTATAACCCATCTAAGAATAGAAGAAAAAGCTCGAAAATAAGATCAAAGAGATGAAGTACTCATTGTTTCAAACAACAATATCAATAAGAAATCCTCTTTTGCAATTCTAAAACCTAAAGAAAAAAACATGAAAACTTTAAATCGCAATAATAACCAAAACCGTAACCACCAAAATAGAAACAAATTATCCTCCCTAGAATAGACCTCGACCCCCTCAAGAAATAATACATTCATATGTTATAGTTGAAACAGACATGACCACTTGACCAGGAATTTTCGGAACAAGAATCATTTTGCCCTGTAGGCGAACCTTATCGAAGATCAACTTATTGCTATGGTATCTAAAATCAACTTTTTTGGTGGATTTGAGGGGTGGTGGGTGGACATTGGTGCTTCTATCCATATTTGCTATGATCGAGACATATTCAAGTCATATTCTAAGTCTAAGGATAAGAAAGTGATGCTGGATGAATCCCACTCCACTAAAGTTGCTGGTACTGGTAAGGTGGAATTGAAGTTTACCTCTGAAAATACTATCATCTTGAAGGATTTCCTGCATACTCCAAAGATGAGAAAGAACTTAGTTTCAAGCTATCTTTTTAACAAAGCTGGGTTTACTCAAACTATAGAGGCTAATTTATATACAATAACTAAAAAAAATATTTTTGTTGGGAAAAGGTATGTCACTAATGGCATGTTTAAATTGAACGTTGAAATTAATAAAGCTTCTTCTTTAGGAAGATCCCTAAACTCTTAAAGAAGCCTTATCTTCTTTAGATTCCAACTTATGAGAAGAAGCCATAAATGATGAAATGGACTCTCTTGAGTATAATAGAACTTGGCATTTAGTTTACTTACATCTTGATTGCAAAACTATAGGATGTAAATGGATACTAAATAAGAAATTAAAACTCGATGGTACTATTGAAAAGTACAAAGCTCGTCTTGTAGTCAAAGGGTATAGGTAAAGGGAAAATATAGATTTCTTTGATACCTTTTAACCAGTCACACAAATAACTTCCATACATGTACTTTTCTCTCTTGTTGCAATCCATGATTTAGGAGTGTACCAAATGGATGTTAAAATTGTTTTCTTAAATGGTAACTTACAAGAAGAAATTTATATGGACCAACTTGAAGGTTTTGTTGTCCTAGTCAAGAAAATAAAGTTTGTAAACTAGATAAATCTATTTATGGTCTAAAACAAGCACCTAAGCAATAGCATGAAAATTTTGATAATCTAGTTATTTCACATGGACTCAAAATAAATAATGTAACAAATGCATTTATTATAAATCATAAAATGACATTTGCACTATTATATGTTTATATGTAGATAACATATTTATTTTTGGGTCAAATATTCATGTTGTGAATAATGTGAAAACTTTGTTATGTGCTAACTTTGATATGAAAGATCTCGGAAAAGCAAGTGTAATCTTTGGTATAAAAAATACTAGGTTTAAAAAGGGACTTTCCCTAGATCAATCTCATTACATTGAGAAGATCTTAAAGAAATATAATTATTTTAACTACAAATCTAAATGTACTCCTTATGATCCTAGTACAAAGCTAATCAAGAACACCGGAGATGGTGTTAGACAAACTGAGTATGAAAGCATCATTGGTAGTTTACATTATGCTACTGATTGCACTAGACCAGATATAGCTTATGTTATGGGACTATTATGTAGGTTTACCAATAGACTTAATATAGATCATTGGAATGCTATTGAAAGGGTCATGAGATACCTTAAGAGAACTATAAACCTTGGATTACATTATAAATTTTTTCCCGTTTTTCTAGAAGGATACAACGATGCTGATTAGAACACTTTATCAGAAGACTCCAAAGTAACTAACGACTATATATTTATCATAGCTGGTGGAGCTGTTTCTTGGAAGTCTAAGAAATAGACAATATTGGCTCAATCTATAATGGAGTCTGAAATAATAGCACTAGTTACTACTAGTGAAGAAGCAAGTTGGTTAAGAAGTCTGTTAGTTGATATCCCTTTATGGGAAAGATAGATACCAGCTTTCCTGATCCACTGCAATAGTACCATGCCTATTATAAAGATTTAGAATCGTTACTACAATGGAAAGAAACGATATATACGTTATAAGCATAGTATTGTTAGATAATTTCTCTCTATAGGAGTTGTAAGAGTGGATCATGTATGTTCTCATGAAAATTTGGCTGATCCTTTGATGAAAGGGTTACCAAAAGAGAGGGTTTTCAAAACCTCGAAAGGAATTGGACTAATGCCCTTAGAATGAAGAGTCACTCGTGATAATAACCCAACTTATAGATTGGAGATCCCAAGAAATAATTTCAATGGGTAATAACAAGTTATGAAGTGATATGAGATGAATTATGCTATTATAAAGTCTCATTCTATATTGTTAAATGCATTAAGTCCTAAAGTGACAGAGAAGGATGAGTTAATTATTAAACTCTTAATGAGTTCTATACTTTATGTGGAATGGAGTACATAGCTACAAGAGTAGTCTTGATAGACTCACCTATGTGAATGTGGAAGTATGGACACTTCCTATGAACATTTTTGGGCAAAATTTACTAGAGCATTTACTATACTGGGATACTTGTGCATGGCCATAAAGCATGAGATTTTCAAACTACACCTTGGAAAGGTTGTGTGTGTAATGTTGTTAGAGATAGAGTTCAAAACTACGAGTTACTATAGTATATTTTAAAGCATCAGCACTATGCAAAGGTTCAAGTCAATAGACACTTTTTACTTATGCACAATCTTATACTTTTAATTGATCGGTTGCTCGATGAAAACTACTTTTATATAAAATTCAAGTGGGGGGATTATTGGAAATGTGAATTTTAATAAAAACAAATGATGCCAATTTGTGCCTTATCCTACATTGTTATTTTACATCACTTAGGAGATGTATAAATAGAAAATGATTAGTTATTGGGTTTAGCCCCAAGGGGCACCCATTTTTGTCAAAGGGGATAGGACCTAGGCAAATGTAATTCCACATACGTGCATGCCGCCACCGCCATCGTCCGTCTGACCGACCGGTTGTGCCTTGCCGAGCCGAGCCGAGCCGAGTTCGCGTGCGTGTGCGTGTGCATGTGTGTGTAAGGTGAGGTGGTATTTTATTTTTGATTAAAATTACTTTTCCACATAGAAAATGGTCATTACTTTTTTACTTAGAAAATAACCATTATTGTTTTTTACTCAAAAAAATGGCTATTATTTTTTCACTCAGAAAAATGATTGTTATGTTTTCACTCAGAAAAATGACTGTTATTTTTTCACTCAGAAAAATGACTGTTATTTTTTCACTCAGAAAAATTACTGTTATTTTTTCACTCAGAAAAATGATTGTTATTTTTTCACTCAGAAAAATGACTGTTATTTTTCACTCAGAAAAATGACCATTACTTTTTCACTCAGAAATAGCTGTTACTTTTCACGCAGAAATGACTGTTACTTTTTCCACCCAAACATAACCGTTATTTATCATAATTGTCACACATTTTCTCAAACTATAAATAGAAGGTCTCAGCTCTCAGTTAAGACACACTGATTCTCTTACAGATCAGAAGCAATAACTCTTATAAAGAAAAGAAGAAGATATTAAAATTTTTTTTTGAGGTTTCCGAGCAACATAAACTTTAGAGATGTAGCATTCCGGACTTCATCAGTACAATGAAATTCCGATATAGAAAATAAAGATTCTGGGCTATTTTATCCTGGGGGCGACGATGTTGTGTTTGCTTGCACAAGTTTGGACAGAGTCACAAAACGTCTTAAAAAAGTGACATAGTCCGCAACTCAACTCAAGTAATACATTTTAGTATATCGATAATATTATTCTTACCCTGTTTTTAACATACTTGTTCCAACAATACATGCTATTATAACATGTTACATCTGATTGGTCACTGGAACTACGATGGATATAACATGTTACATACAAAGATATATATAGATGTAAGAAGTTATATTAGGTTAGTCATTGGATCTATGGTGGATGTATTATGTTACATAAAAAATTACATGTAAATGTAATATGTTATTCCGATGATTTGTTGGAACTGCAATAGATGTAACATATTACATATAAAGATACAGGTAAATATAATATGTTATACACAATGGTATAAGTATATGTAACAAGTTACATACAAAAATACAGGTAGACGTAACGAGTTATATCTAGTGAGTCATCAAAACTACAATAAATATAATATGTTATATACGAAAATACATGTTAATATAGCATGTTATAAAAATATATATAGTTGGATGTAACATATCACATAAAAATAGAGGTAGATATAAATATTACATATAAAAATAAATATAGATATAATATGTTCAAAAAAACCAAATAACAGTATACAAAAGGGGTAAAAAAAATCCTTTCAAATTTAAGACAAATGATTTACTCGCAGACAACCGCGGAAATTACTGAAAATTAACTACAAAATCAAAATTTATAAAATTGGGCTTCTTTTTTTTTAATATAAAGAAAAATAAGAAGAAACAAATCACCCTTCTAAACACCACTAACCATCAGCTAACTTGAGTCAATATCTAAGAGCCCATCCATCATGTTACTATAACTACGATGACCATGTCTCTTTTCTCCATCTCTTTCATAGCTTCTCTACCAATCCCAAGACCCTCAAAGAAGTCAGAGTCCACAGAAAGACTCTGAAAGTGAGAAATAAAGCTTTCAATTCCAGAGGAAGAGAAGGTCGTGGGATTAGGCTTGGGCAGGGAATTTGATGGGAAATAGAAGTTGTAATTCATCGGAGGTGGCGAAGGATGGTGACGGTGGTGGCTTTCCCTGGGGCCCAAACAGAGCGTCAGGGAACTGTACGTTTCACAACAGGAACCGCACCTATAACATCACCGGTGGCCATATCGACTGACGATGAAGGAAGGATAGCGACTGAGAACCAAGAAAAATTAGAGAATAAAAGAGAGATGAGATAAAGCTAGAAAGATCAAGAATTTCATGGCCTGACTTAACGATAAAATCAGTAGGGGTAAAATTATAAAGAGGTATGCTTAAAATGCCGTCACCGAGCGACTTTCGTCAAATATGCACTGTTACTTAATTAGCTGCTATTCTAAGTACGTAATTCATCTATTATTCAATGTTTTTAATTGAATTATGAATAAAATCTATTATATTTTATTTAAATATTATATTATCACATTTTATCTTATGTTTTCTTTAAATTATAATCATAATTAATTTCAATTTAAATATAATATTCTATCATTTTTTTTATTTGATTTCTAGTTATAAATAATCATTATTCATGATTTTTATATTCTTGTATTTTACTTATGTAATTTAAATCTATTTATTATATCTTAATTAATAACATATCATATTATTATTGTATGGAGAATTGATATTGTGAGACAATTTTATAGAGATGTTAGAAAGATCTTGAAATCGTTTCTTTTCTTATTGATATTGAGAGGTATATATAGATACATAAGAGGGTATGAATCACTATTACAAAGATAAATACTCTTTCTCAAGATGTGTCCGAACATACCTTATATGATAAGACTACAAACAATAAGAAGGTCGCTACTACTATGCCGTTTTTACTTAGACTAAGTTTTGTTCATCACATCTTGATCATCAGATATTGTCATCAAGTCTTCTAATTAGAACTAGATTGATTACTTTCAAGGACCAGTTATTATATACATGGTGCTAAACGACAACATTACATTCACCATATGAGCGACAAATCACTAGGGTTACGTACCTACTACCTAGAGAATACCAAACATTAACTTTCCTATTATCTTGATTTCGAGAAGTTAAGGGGATATTCATGAACTAAGTAAGGACTTCAACTTCTCAAAACAAGATAACTCTCTTGACATATGTATGGATCCCCTATATGAAGCAAATGATCCTATTGTGGAATGGTAGGTAATTCATTTTGTAACGTTCACACTTGGACTCTGATATCCATTTCTAAGAATAATAGTTTGTGCATTGAATACATTTGACATTAGACCGACCCAAGTGAACCCTAGCTAGTGACGAATACTATTATGCCTCTTCATTGTCGCATGGGAACACTGAGTATACATTACAGACAATGAGGTGAATGGCCTTAACAATCGGAAGGTATACATCTAAGCCACTGTTGGTCATGTGTTGGTATTGAAACTCTTCAATAGTGCGACTGGATGGAAAAATAAGTATTTCTATTTTACAAGTGGCATATGGGGTGACGAGGCGGAGTTTTGAGTTTTTCATACTTGGAATGACAATTTGAACATAGCCTAACCTCACGTCAATGAGCTCTTTAATAGTTTAGGACTTAAGTTCATTTAATTTTATAGGTGTGGATTATACAAAAGGTTGATTTTGAAAATCCAATTGATGTCTGGTACTCGTGACCTATAGCCCATAATGCCAAAGGCTAATCAAAATATCTCGCCTCTACGAATTTAAAATTTAGTTGTCTAGGTGATGAACCTATTGAAATTTCTCCTCTAGTCCCAATCGATCTATCAAACATTCCTAGCTTGTCTTCCTTGTCATATCTTGCTATAACCTTAAAGAAGAGGGAAATAGGTTTCCCACTCCCTACATCAAAATCATGGGCCTTGACAACATTGAATTTGATGAAGTCATTTTGAGGGATGTTATGGTGCTAAGCACTCTAATAACATATATTGATGAGGGCTTTTTTTTGGTAGCCTAAGCTGATAAGGGATCTTTAGTCATTTTGCTTGATGTTGAATTGGCCAGGGTTAAGCAAGTTCATAAGGAGGAATGAGCCTCTAACGGGGAGAGGATAGCTAATAATCTCTTAAAGGTAAGATCACATATAAGTTTACACTTCGTTAATTCACTTTACTAGATACTTTATTTCTTCATTTTTCTATTTTCTAACACTTGTGTTTTGTCAGGTTCTAGCATTGGCTATAAAAGATGAGCTCTTCCTCAGAGCGTACAAATGTGAGGAACATGACAATCCCCTACAAATAACGAGGTATAGAAAGGCCTTGGAGGATATTTAGCTCACTATCTGAATTGATTGAGAGCTCAAAAGTAGGGTAAGATTTGTGATTAGTAGTTTGCAAATACAGGTTGAGAAGTTGGACTTAATTATGCTTTGCTACACCTTGAAAGGGAATCCAACCCTTGTATGCGCTTCCTAAAGAGAGGGTCCATATTAGTGAACTTAAGATCCTTTCTTAGGACATGTGTCATGCCTCTTATCTCATATTCCAAGTGGAGGGTCCATTTGGCCACCTCATTCAAACTTTGAGGTTATCTCATTAAATTTTTGTGAGACAAGAGACATATAAGGGTGAAATTGAATCCTACCCTTATATGCAATTTCTAAAGAGGGGGTCTACATTGGTGAACTCAGGACCTCTTTTTTAGGACATACATCACGCCTCTTATCCCACATCCTAAGTAGGGGTCCATTTAGCCACCTCATTCAAACTTGGGGGTTATTGTGTTAATTTTTTGTGAGACAGGAGACATGCAAGGGTGAAATTGAATCCTATCCCTATATGTGCTTCCTAAAGAGGGGATTTTCTTTGGTGAACTCAAGATTCTTTCTTAGGATTGGCAACACATATCTTATCCCACATCCCAAATAGAGGGTCCATTTGGCCACCTCACTCCATACTTAGAGGTTATTATGTTACTTTTTGCAAGACAGGAAACATGCAAGGGTGAAATTGAATCTTACCCCTATATGCACTTCCCAAATAGGAGGTTCACTTTGGTGAACTCAAGACCCTTTCTTAGGACAAGCGACATGCCTCTTATCCTGCATCCCAAGTAATGGGGTCCATTTTCCACCTCACTCCGTACTTAAGGGCTATCACGTTAATATTTCACAAGACATGATATATGCAAGGTTGAAATTGAATCCTACCCTTATATGTGCTTCCTAAAGAAGAGGTTCACTTTGGTGAACTCAAGACTCTTTCTTAGGATGGGCGACACACCTCTTATCCCGCATCCTAAGTGAGGGGATTCATTTGGCCGCCTCACTCTGTACTTAGGGGGTTATCGTTTTAATTTTTTGCAAGAATTCTCCAATATAAAATGTTTTTCTTCCCTAGGCTAGGCGTTTGCATACATAGCTTTATACCTACATCCATATTGGATGGGAACTGTTTGGCCTTGTTGTCTCTTTTGGAGAACATTAAATCGTGCAAGTATACACGGTCACAAGTAATAAAATTTGTAAGTAAAGATCGTTCCCACGGAGATTTGTTACTAGAGTTTGTTGAATACTAAAATTATTTCTCTCTGATTTTATCCAAAACAATCGTTGATTTATAAAAAAAAGTTAAAAGAAAAGAGTAAAAAAAATAAAAGAAATCTAAGATTGCAATTTTTCACCAAATTATTCCACTCTAATCATATTATTTTCTTTTGATTTATATTTTTTAGTACATTTAATTTGTGTACCGAAAACTTCTAATTTTATTCATACATCTCTTCCCAGCTCCGTATAAACACAACTCGTTAAATTAATTCACTATATCTCTATTAGAATTAAATTTAATAAGATTCATTAAGTTCTAAGTTCTCAAATGACCACACATACAATTTAACAAGGTATGGCCTATCCTTCATCATACATGTCATTCTATTTACGAGCAATACACACAAAAATGCCTCTTCCAAGTTTATTTATGTGCCACATATCATTTTGATAAGATTCATAAATAATTAAAAAGCATTAAGAACAAAATAGAATAAACAAATCGAACGTCTTATAAATCTATCAAAAATAATTAAAATCAAAGTTTTATAAATTTAGATCAAATGCAACCTTAGAAAAATTATATTACTTCATAAATTAAAAATAAACTTACAACAAATATAGAAAATAACTCTATAAAATACAGTTATCAAGCATCTTCACTCCAAACAAGGAATATATAGTTTCTGGAGTAATGAAATTCTATAAGTGATTGATTCGAGTTACCTTCCTCTTTATATTTGACAAAATACAATGATCATAAGCATAAATTAATAGGCCATACCTTGTTTTTAGAGTCAATATTCCAACTTTGGCCTCATGTCTTATCGTCCTTAACTATCTCTCTTATTTGTTTTTTGAAACTTTTACATTGTGATGTGTTGTAGGTTATGCATAGGGAGGTTCCTTGAAGACAGTCATTGATTTACAAAAGGTACCTTATTGATAAGGGGTACCTTGTCTATAAGAGGTACATTGTTGATAAGAGATGCCTCCTTGGTAGGAAGTACCTTATTGGGAGGAGGTACTCACTTGTAAGGAGTAACTTATCGATAAGAGGTACCTTGTTGGTAAGAGGTGTCTCGTACCTTGTTGATAAAAGGTACCTCGTTGAGAAGTGGCACCTTATTGATAAGAGGTACCTCGTCGACAAGAGGTACCTTGATGATAAGAGGTACCTCGTTGGGAGGTGCTACCTTCATTGGAAGGAGGTAAATTGTTGATAAGATGTACCTCATCTATAAGAAGTACCTTGTTGGTAAGAGATGAATTATCGATAAGCGGTACCTTATTGATAAGAGGTACTTTGTTGATAATAAGTACCTCGTGGACAAGAGGTACCTTCGCCACCCAAATTTGCTTAAATATGAAGTTGACATATAGAAGTATAACTCTATCTCAAAAGGAGGATATAATTTATACATTAGGACATGAGGAGATATGTTTCAAATTCAACCATTTCCTATAATAGATCAGGCCTATGCATATGTTCGTCGGGAAGATTTAAGGCAAATAGTGATGTTAGCAAAAGGAGATACCACCCCTAGTGCTATTATACTTTCAAAGATAAGATAAAAATCATAATAGCAACCCTCACTTCAATTTTTGTTTGGTAGAAAGCCTAACATAAGGTCAAAGTCATAAATAAAATGAGGGGGTTACACACATTGTAGGAATATGAAACATACCAAAGACTTTTGTTTTAAGCTACATGAATATCCAAATTGGTGGCATGAACTAAAGGCAAAGAAGAAACATAAAGCTAGTGCAAGTCAAAATCTTGGTTAAGTAGCATTGATGAGCATAGAACCTCAACTATCCCTTATACCACAAGAGGACTATTTAGTTACTATGATACAACAAGGGATCTCTTCTTATGTTTCTATAAAAATATCTGGTGGTTTTAATGATTCAGGTAATCATGGTTGGATTGTTGATTTAAGAGCAATTTGTCAAATAAAATTTAATCCACAAGAATTTGTAAAAGCTACTCAACTAAAACAGACATGCATTGCCAATGCTAATGGAGTGACATATCCGGTCACAAGGGTTGAAAGAGTGAAACTTTTGCCCTATCTTTTTATTACCAAATATTATTAGTTCTATCTCTTTCAAATAAATTATTGTCTATAAGCCAAGCTATTAAGGAACGAAAATATATTGCATTAATATATATGAGTTTTTGTTTGTTCTATGATATTCTCACCTAGGAGATTATTGATCATGGTACTAAAAGAGAGAGATTGTACTATATGGATGACTTCAATTTTGGTAGGGAAAATAATGTGCATTAAATTGGTGACAAAGAATGACAAGTCTGGTTGTGGGATCGACGATTGAGACATTTGTCATTTTCTTACTTAAACCATTTGTTTCTAAGTTTGTTTTCCAATTTACATGAATCTAAATTTAGGAGTGAAATCTATATTCTATCCAAGAGTTATTGTGTCCTTTACCCAATAAGTTTGAAAAAATGTGTGACCCTATTTATGCTAATTCATTCAAATATTTAGAGCCCAACTCCTACTTTAGCTCCTTCAGGTGTTAGATGGTTTGTGACTTTTATAGATGATTGTACACGTATGACTTGATTTTATTTAATGAAAAATAAGAATGAAGTGTTTGGAATTTTTTATTTTTTTCATAATATGATCAAAGCACAGTTCTCTTCTAAATTTTAGATTCTTTGATTTGGTAATGGTAGGAAATATACTAATAATTATTTACAAGAATATTTCGAATCACATGGTTTTTATCATGAGACCAATTGTTCTTAAACTTTACAAATAAATGGTGTTTCAAAGCAAAAGAATAAACATATACTTGAGATAGCTTGAGCACTTTTAATAGCAGCATAGGAACCCCAATGCTATTGGATAGATATAGTTGTTACTGCATACTTGTTGAATCAAATTCTATCTCGAGTCTTAGCTTTTGAAACTCCACTTCAAGCTTTTACTTATCATGTACCATTGCCTTCCGTCTTATTTCTTCTACCACATGTGTTCCTTAAGTTCATCTTTATAAAATATAGCAAACAAAGCTTGGTCCTTGTGTTGTTCGTTGCATTTTTTTGGAATATGTAACACATAATAAAGGCTATCAGTGCTATAATCCTACCAATATGTGTCTTTATATCATAATGTGTAAGGTTTATTTGAGTATTGGCGATATTCGTGAAAAAAATATACAATTTATAGGTTAGCATTTCAAGAATATTTTAAGCCAAAGAAGCTATCGAATTCCAATGAAAACATATCAAGTATATATATGTTCTTATGCATGTTAGATTTCATATTAGACACATAGAAACATTTTGAATTTAGGTTATTAGATCAATCGAGACATGTCTAAATCGATCAAGGTGTGTAGATCGATTGAGAATTGATCTATTCAGTTTAAAAAGTCATGAATTAATTTTTTAATTAACTAGATTGATCAAACACTATATTGATCTATCCTTGTCAGAATTAATTATTTATTACTTTAGATTGATTGAGGATTGACTAGATCGATCGATCATATTTTAATCATTGTATTGGATCGATAAGGGTTTCGATCAATCCAACTTCGTGTTGGATCAATCAAGCACATGTCAGATCAATCGAGCAATTAGAGCTTCAATTTTAAAACCTATTTCTAACTCGAATCAAATTGATTTATTACTATATTGTCTTCATTCTTTAAAACTCTTTTAACTAATTTTATAGACACAATATTAATGTTATTTTGATTTAATGCTTCAAACTATTCTATTTGAACAAACCAAAGCACACAAATTTATTAACCATATAAGAGTATTATTCTCTTCATCTTAATCTCTCTCTTTCTTATTTTGAAAAAACTATTCAAGTAGGATTTATCATTTAGTTGATTTTTCAAACATTTTATGGTTGTGTTTGATTGATTAACAAGCTTATAATATTTGTGATATTGTGTTTAAACTAATTTTTCTAGGGTTACTAGTTGGTTTTAATTTATCTAATATATTATTAAATCATCTTTTTAGGGTTATTTATTATTAAATATGCTCTAGGATACACATTTGTACTTGTGTTATTGTGCTAACGTTTCAGGTACTGGTTGAATGAGTTCGATTTCTTATGTGACTCAAGTTATTGGAATATTAGTCCTAATATGAACACCCTGCTTGTAGAGACTATGAAGGAAAGCAATGTCTCGTAAGTAGATTAATTGAGAGATTTATCTTGGTAAGTAGTATAAGACTGGGCCTTATTGGACCTTATTTTTATAGTGGATAGTTATGTGGTCTGGTAAGATTGGTGGTTTTCCTCTTAGGTTATTGGCATGACCTTAGTAATTTTCACCCAAAAATCTCATGTGTTGATTTATATTTTCACATTATTTTATTTACACATGATTGTATACTTGACCATCTGCGAAGATTTTAATTTGTCATAATTTCGTTGATTATCTATTTATCCCTATAGATAATTAGATCTGTAACTAAATATAACTTTTTACAATGGATGTCACTTTTCTCGAAATTGAAACTTATTTTCATAAACTAGATTTTCATTCTTCTCTTCCAAGTGAGCTACTAAGGAAAAAACATAATGTGGTTAATTGAGAAAGTTGGCTAGGCTTTGAAGATACAAACTTGGAAGTAAATCAAAATGATGAATTGAATAATTTGATAGGTGACAACCATTGTTGTTCCAATTGGTGATCCATTGTTTGTTGTGACTTAACCAAGGTATGATAACACTTAACATGATTCAGATGAACTAGGTTAGAGGCTCTTATGGAACCAATGATGATAATAATGGAAAATGGAGAAGGAAATGGTGATGTCGAGACTAGAAGTGAACAAGTGTAGGAAGAAAACTCCATCCCTCATATTTTAAAACCAAATGACCACTCTTATGAGGTGCAATCTATAAAATCCTCCCCTTATAATAATATAGATGAATATGTTGGCTATAGGTTACCTTTTAGACATAACCATTGGGTTTCACTAAATCGATACTCATCGGACCATGGAGAAAAGAAGTTAAAATATCCAATTACGAATCACATTCTCTACTTGCATATTATTGCAACGCTTAAAGCTTTTGTACATATAATATCTTCTACTCATATTCCAAGTACAGTAAAGGATGCCTTGAATGACCCTAAGTGGAATAAAGTAATAATTGAAGAATTAAGAGCGTTGTAGAAGAATGATACGTGGAATCTTATGACACTGCCTAGAGCGAAGAAAATAAGGAGATGTAAATGAGTGTTCTCCATCAAATACAAGGCAAATAGATCAATAGAGAGATGTAGGGAAATAATTGTAGCAAAAGGATATACCCAGGCATATGGTATAGACTATTAGAAGACGTTTTCACTAGTAGCAAAGTTAAATACTATTAGAGTATTACTTTCTCTCGTTGCAAACTTAGATTAGCCACTACATCAATTTGATGTAATGCATTTCTTCATGGAAATCTTGTAGAAGTAGTGTACATGGATATTCCACCACACTTTACTACCTCATCACAAACTAGAATTGTATGCAAACTACAAAAGGGCATGTACGAACTAAAATAATCACCTAGAGTGTAGTTTCAATGATTTTGCTTGGCCATGAGGAAGCAAGGTTTCAAAAAAAGCAATTTATATCATACTTTGTTCTTGAAGTATGATGAGGGATAGTAACCACTAATAATTTATGTTGACAATATGATAATTATAGGAAATAACAAAAAGGGAATCTCTAGTTTGGAAAAACATATGGCAATCGAATTTGAAATGAAGAATCTAGAGGGTTTGAAGTATTTTTTTGGGTATCAGAGTAACGTTGTCAAGTCAAGGCATATTCCTAACATAAAGGAAATATATGCTTGATTTGCTTGTTGAAACATCAATGCTTGGTTATAAGCTTGCAAACACAACAATGTTTCAAAATCATGGATTAGAAGGACGCTTGAACCAAGTACCCATAGATAGAGAAAGGTACCAAAAACTCATGAGAAAAATGATGTAATTGACTCATACACAACTAGATATTACCTAGCTTTGAGCTTGATGCATCTATGCATAATACAAGTAAGGATCATATGAATGCAATGCTCCAAATTTTACAATACTTGAAATCTGTCTCAGGAAAAGGACTCATGTTCAGGAAATATAATCATTTAAACATTGATGGTTGTATGGATGCTGACTGAGTTGAAAGTATTACCAACAAAAAATCTACATCAAGATATTCCACTTTTGTGGGAGGGAATCTAGTCACTTTGAAAAGCAATAAATAAAAGGTGTTTGCATTGTATAGTGCAGAGACTGAATTTAAAGGCATGGCCCGATGACTTTGTGAACTCCTTTGGCTAAAGAGGTTACTAGAAGAAATTGGTTATTCATCTAACTCTATAATGAGTATTTTTTATGATAGTAAAGAAACTATGTTGATTACACAAAACCTAGTCCAATACGATCGGAAAAAATATGTTGAAGTAGATTGACATTTTATCAAGAAAAAACTTGAAGCTAAGTTAGTTCAATTTCCTTTGTAAAATCAAAAGATCAGTTCGCAGATATTCTTGTAAAGGTCATCTTAAGCATGATATTTTATAACTCACTAAACAAGTTGGGCATTGAAGATATTTATGCACTAACTTGTAAGGATATTGGCATTAGTTATTAACAGAAGAGAGATCTCTAACCTAAAATTGTGTACAATGTTTAATACTTTCCTAAAATAGATTTTTGTAATGTTATATAAGCATACTTTTTTGTATTATGAAGATATAAACGAGAAATACCTTGTTATCAATTTTTTCCTAAAATTTCTTGAAATCTATTTCTCACTCTGAGAAATTGTTCTGTTTATTTCTAATCAATTAATATGTAATTTTAAGTATGATATTGTGTTCACCAATAAGTTTGTACATGTAGCGCATATAAAAGATTTGGAGTATAAAAGATTTAGAGTTCAAATCTTAATTAAGATACGTGAGTATTATAGTTATTTTAAAAAAATGATATTATGCTTTTTATAATTGATTATCACTCTTTATCTCGTTGATATTGTGTTCGCCAATAAGTTTGTACATGTAGCGCATATAAAAGATTTGGAGTATAAAAGATTTGGAGTTCAAATCTTAATTAAGATACGTGAGTATTATAGTTATTTTAAAAAAATGATATTATGCTTTTTATAATTGATTATCACTCTTTATCTCGTTGAATTGGGTGTTCTATTTGTAATGTTGTTAATCTATTTACCTGAAAAAGTTAAAAAATATTTTTTAAATAAAATTTTATTAAAGATCAAAAACGTACAATTTAGATAAAAAATTATTAATCTAAATACAATTAAATCAAAACTAATTTTTTTCTTAAACAGACGAAGAAAAACTCGAGTTTTTATCTCTTATTTTTTTATAAGATTTTTCAATCGACTATTTAGTTACTCTAACTAATATATTCATCATTTTTTGGAAAACATAAAATCTCGATATCATATTATAATTTTTGACATAATTGATCTAAATAAAGATCTAGATTGACAATAAAAAATAAACTTTAGGCACATAAACATGATATAGATAGTCATAAATGAGGAAAAAATCACTGTAGATCAAGATCTAGTTGAAAAAGAAAACAAATTAACTTCTTGAAAACTTTAGAAAGAATAGAGAAGTGGAGAAGAGGAAATAGTATTGGACATAAAGATTTAAAAGAATTTATATTTTACCGTCTACTTAAAAATAAATTATTCTATAAATATTTTTTTAATCAAATACTACATAAAAAAAATAATTTTCATTTTATATTAAAAATTGTAATAAATGATCGAGTTAGAGTGATAAAATATTATTGATTTCTTTAAATTGGTTAAATTTGTGTTAAAATTAGAATTATATGGTATAATGATTTTATATTTGTTAAAAATAATGTATGGCTACATCCTAATCTACTTTGAACACATTTTGACAAAATACCCTTAATATACAATTGTTATTGAATTATGATTAGATATGTGATTATACTTATTATTGAATAATAGTTTAATTGATTAAAAATTAGTCAAGTTAAATTTAACACTTGTTTAATTAACAAGATTTTAATCAACTACTACCCTGACTCGTACCTAACCTTACTCTATGAGTCGAATTAGATTTTGATCACTAGGTGGTCCCATTAGTTGAAACTAAATTAAAGTCATGTAGAATTAAACTAACTTGATCATATATATATCCAACTCACCTTTACAATTTTCCAACTCATATTTCCCAATATAATATCTAACAGGGAACAAATATAGATGATATAATGTAGTGAATAATTATTAAAGCAGTCAATGAAATTGCCATGGTCTGGTAAAAGAAGTCAAATAAAAATATATTAGCTATAACACAAGCAAAACCAAAAGGTGGAAGCTAAAACAAACAAATTTGAAAAAAAAAATGGCTAACGATGAGATTATATTGGTATCACTAAGAAAGTAACCACAAGGTAAGGTGGAAGAAATGTTCTAACATTTGTTCCTTATCACATACACAAATTACAAAGCTATCTCTATATATCAATATAAACCTATTAATTTTTTTTCCCTTTTCCCTTTTTGATTCCTTCAATTTCTTTACCAAAAATCAAAGTTGACAGAATAGAAACATTTAAACTCAATATGGTGACACCACCTCAATGCAAGAAAAATCATCAGAATTTCCAGTAGAACACTCCAACCAAGAATCTCGAAGAAGCTTCAACAAGAGCTGAGCCTTTCTCTTAGCTCTGTCAGTGCAATCACTCTGAATAAATAACAACTACTGTGTCAATACCCTAGCAGCCATGGCATCATTCCGGCTTTACGCCGATGCCGAAAACAACGATAGAAAAGCCCTCACCATGTACTCTGTAGCCATCAAAGATTATTAACATGAATTTCCCCAAACGAGGTAGTGTCATCGCGAGCGATGCAAACAACGCACAACTTGTTGAATCTCGGAAGAGCAGTTCAATGATCACCAAAGCTCGCTCGATGTATTCACACTTCTCCAAATCACCAATGGTGAGAAAATTAAAGAGGAACGAATGAGAGGGTTTTGAACGGATTGAATTGGGGCTTGAGTTTCGTATTTGAAGTTGAGGCCAAAGTATTAGAGATGATATTAAGTTAAAGTATTTTAAGATAAAGGGGGTTTATTTAAGCTTATTTACCTCAAAATTAAAGCCATGTATTGTCAAGTCCGGACAATTATTTTTTTGGTTATCACCCTTTAAATTTTGACTAACACTAGCAAGCGCGCACATATGATTATTTTCAATGCAAATAATCCAGGTGCTAGTAATTTTTTTGATATTTATATTATTGTTTTGATATTATTATTTACCAAGTTTTTTAACAATAATTTAAAATTACTCATATTTTAAAAAATTCATTGGTCAAAATATTTTTTATGCATAAAAATAAAGTATAATTTATTCATTTTTTTTATTATCTTATTTTTTCTTATCTCTTTCTCGTTTCTTTATTTATTCGTAAAAAATTCTTTTTAATTTCTTTTTTATCTAAAATCTTAAAATTTTAAATTTTAAATACTAAATTACAATCTAAAATCTTAAAACCTAACCCTTAAACCTAAACTTGAATACTAAATCCAATAAGAGAGAAGGGTAGAGAAGAAGAAAAAATTTAAAGAACTAAAATATCAATTAACTTTTTGTACAAATATTTTTTTAACTAAATAAATACTTTATAGATAATTTAATTACTTTTTAAGTAACACTAAAACTATTTGGTAACAACAAATATTTAATATGAATATTAATAAATTACTATATCCAATAATTTAAAATGATATATTTATTTATGGTTTCGATGGGCTTTCAAAAGACTAAATTTTAATGATCTTAAGGACATGTTGATTTTGTTTAAGTCTCGTGGATTGTAATATTTTTTTTAATCAATTTTTAAGAATTTATATCGAATATTTGGATCAATAACAGGGAATGTTGTATAAAAGAAAAATAATTATAAAATTTTAGAAAAATATTTGGAGTGAAAGAATGAGTTGAGATTTTAAGAAATAGTTGTATCAATGAGTTTTTGACACCCAAATTTTCAATAACTTCTAGATTCTTTAATTTTTTTTTATTAAATATCCCTAGATTTTATATTCACATTAAAATAGTTAAAATTCTCAATTGAATACACCTCTCTTATACAAAGCTAAGAAATCATCTCTAATTGTTGAGTTAAGTCAATCTCAACTAACTATCATAATTTCTAAATAAATACAATTATATAAGTTCAATTGTATTCTTACCATATTATTTAAGATTTTTCACAAATTTAAGTTATAGATTTATTTTGTTTGACTTGTTGTTTTCATTTTAACAGTTATTTATCAAATTCAATTTTAAAATTGTAATAGCATCTCCATCATTACTTTGAATTATTCTTGTAGTTAAACATGTTTGCATTATAAGCATAGATAAATTCGTCCAAAGCCAAGCAAGAATTCAAATATAAGACTATAATATCTCCCTGCTATTCGCTAAACTTCTTTTAGCATAGCATTTTCAAATCCATAATTTTTTGCTGCTCTATTCTATTGATAACCAAAATATGAGATCATCCAACTTCGTTTTCAATAATCTTTATCTGGGGTTGAAACATAATCTAGTTCCTTCGATCAACTCTCAAAATTCATTGACATATATGCCCAATCTCAAGCATGCGTGTCTTTGGAAAGAAAGGAAAAGAAAAGGTCAACTTATTCATCTTTATGTCGTTCATTTTAATCCCTAAACAAAATGGAAAAAAATTTAGAGAAAAACATAGGTACTTCACAAGAGATAACACGACTTGCTTCAGGGCATCAAAAAAGTTTACTTAGTACAAATATGATACACGACTCACATTAAGAGAGTATTGGTCGTACCAAAAGATGTTGACTAAAACATATAATATCTACTGACATGACTAAAGACAGTATACCTATCTCTTGATAGCTAGGAGTAGGTTGATTCATAAAAAACAGTGACAAGTGTAGGTCTACGGGATCAGATTATCTTTGGCATGTCATCTCTTTTGCAACAGGTCGTGTTTTCACCCCTTGAGGAAGGTTGTGTTGTCATCTCATGAGTCAAGTCATGTTGTCATCTTGTGAAGCAAGTCGAGTTGTCATGCAGCGAGTCAGGTCGTGTTGTCACCCCGTAAGGTATATCCCCCTACTAGCTCGTAGGTATCGAGTCACATACACCATTTATCCAAACAATAAGCATATCAAACTATGTGTCTTTCTACATTTTGCAGCTAAGGGCATTTAAAACTGTATATGCATACTATGCTAAATAACTTAGACTCAATGAAGAAAGCGATTGCCATGCATAATCACTCAATCAGCAAGCCAAATCCATCAAAGATGATAACTAAAGTCTATACCTAGATCTTTTGATCACTCATTAGCTTGACTGTTAGTAGAAAAATGTAGTCTAAAACTCTTCGGTGTCTGTTAATATAATGGCCCAAAACAAAACTTATTGTCCCAAAATCAAATACGAAACCCTTCTATTCTGCCAACTTCTTATATATATATTAACTAAGCTTCTTTAGATTATTGGTGAAAATCGTAGCCGAATTTGAGAGCAAAAAGAAGATTGCAAAAGCTGCATAATAACCGTGAGAACACTCAGCTCGAAAACAATCAAATCTTTCTCTTTTTCACTATCTCCCTATTATATATATTACTCTTTGCTTCTTTGTAAAATTTTTGCCAACAAGTGAAGTTGCAAAGCCGTGAACAGTGAAGAAGATAGGAGAAGCTGCATGAAGCAGTTTCACTTTGGGTTGTTTCTTGTATCATCAACAATATAGTACTCATCCACTACCAGCGACACCAAAACCAGAGGTATATTCTCTCCAGATTTCAGCCCCTACTTGAATATAGATCGTAGAATCTGCCCACTATTAATATTTGTACGGTAATATTTTGATTTAATAGCAAGTTTATTAATTTATCTTGCTATATATATTACCAGTAAATTAGATGGGATATTTTGTGGGTTGATTTTGAATTTGGTATAATTTGTGAAGCTCTGGAAATTGGTGTTTGTATCTACATTTTTGATTATTAGTGGATTTTTCCTCGGTGTGCTGTCATTAGTGGAGTAGACTTTTCACATTGAAAAGTTGAACCACTTAAATTATTGTGTGCCATTTATTTTCTTAATGTTGATTATTTTGCCATTACCCATTATTATTAATTTGTGCAACCAAAATTGGACTTGATCTTCACTTCCGCAAGTGCCAATTCTTTAACAGATTGGTATCAGAGCTATTGGGTTATTCTGTTATTTATTGGAACTGATCAAGTTTGCTCTTTTAGATTTATTTTGAGCTTCTAGTTATCTGATTGGTTTCATATTTTCTGGGTTGTATTTCTGTTTATTTAATATTGGGTTTTCTGTCATGGCGGCAAAATATGAAATTGAGAAATTCAATGGTAGAAATGATTTTAGTCTTTGGCGTATGAAGATGCGGGTCGTATTAGTTAAAGAAGGGCTCGTTAAGACACTTGAAGGTAAGGATAAATTGCCAGAAAAATTGAATGATGAAGAAAAAGATGCATTGATGGACAATGCTCTCAGTTCTATTCAGTTATCCTTGTCTGATGAGGTATTACGCGAGGTTGGTGATGAGGAATCTCCTGCTGGGTTATGGCTTAAATTAGAGAATTTGTATATGACCAAGTCTTTGACCAGTCGGTTATATTTGAAGCAGCATTTGTATACATTCAGAATGTCAGAAGGTACACTTTTGCATGATCATCTTGATGAATTTACTAAAATTATTCGTGATTTGAAAAATGGTGGTGTTAAGATTGATGATAAGGATCAGGCCTTAGTTCTATTACGTTCTTTACCTCATTCATTTGAACATTTTTTTGATACTATGCTATATGGGCGAGATACTATTTCTTTGGAAGATGTCAAAGTAGCTTTAAATTCCAGAGAGTTGAAGAAAAAGGTGTCTACTAGCAACAATGATAATAGCAGTGGTTTATTTGTCAGAGGTAGAAATCAAGAAAAAGGCACAAGCAATAATAGAGGCAAGTCTAGATCCAAATCTAGTAAAAGAAAAGATAAATGCAACTATTACCGTCAGGAAGGGCACTGGAAAGTAAATTGTCCTAAACTCAAAGGTAAAGGAAAATCTGCCACAACGTCTTCTGGTACTAATGATGTTGTTGGTGTTGCAGATAATTCTGGTTCTGATGGTGAAAATGGTCTATCAGTATCTATTGGTTCTCCTGAAGATGTTTGGATTCTTGATTCGGGTTGCACTTACCATATGTGTCCCAGTAGAGATTGGTTTGCTTCTTATCAGTCTATTGATGGGGGTGTTGTTTTGATGGGAAACAATATGTCTTGCAAGGTTGTTGGTATTGGTACTGTCCGAATAAAGATACATAATGGTATTGTTAGAACTTTGAAAGATGTTCGCCATGTTCCAAATTTGAAAAAGAATTTGATATCTTTGGGTACTCTTGATTCACAAGGTTACAAGTATGTAGTTGAAGGTGGATTCTTAAAAGTTAGTAAGGGTGCTCTCGTTGTTATTAAAGGGCAATTGTCGTGTGGTCTCTATATGCTTCAGGGTAGCATTGTTATTGGCAATGTATCAGTTTCATCCTCATTAGATCAAGATTCAGACACTACTCGATTATGGCATATGCGGCTTGGGCATATGAGTGAGGCAGGCATGTCTATTTTGAGCAAACAAGATTTACTTTGTGGTCAGAAAACTGGGAAACTTGATTTCTGTGAGCATTGTGTTTATGGAAAGCATCGCAGGGTTAAGTTCAGTACAACCATCCATAAAACGAAAGGTACTGTTGATTATATTCATTCAGATCTTTGGGGTCCTTCTCGTGTTGTTTCTAAGGGTGGTGCCCGGTATATGTTGACTTTTATTGATGACTTCTCTCGTCATGTTTGGGTGTATTTTCTGAAGAATAAGAATGATGCGTTCTCAAAATTTGTGAAATTCAAGGCTTGTATAGAAAATCAAACAAGCAAGAAAATCAAGCATTTGAGAACTGATAATGGTTTGGAATTTTGTGATAGTCAGTTTAATGAGTTCTGTGAAAGAAATGGCATAGTGAGACACCGCACTGTGCATCATACACCACAACAAAATGGAGTAGCAGAACGTATGAATAGGACTCTCTTAGAAAGAGCTCGTTGTATGCTCTTTCAAGCTGACTTGGATAAATCCTTTTAGGCTGAAGCTTGTAACCATGCCTGTTATTGAGTTGAAGACTCCGTTTGAGGTATTCTTTGGTACTCCTGCTAATTATTCTGATTTGAAATTTTTTGGTTGTCTTGCTTATGCTCATGTTAATGATGGTAAACTTGAGCCTAGAGCATTAAAATGTATATTTTTGGGGTATCCTTCTGGGGTGAAGGGTTATAGATTATGGTGTGTTGAACCCAAGTCACCTAAATTTTTGATTAATAGAGATGTTAAGTTTGATGAGTTTTCTATGTTGCAAAAGAAAAAAGAGACTATTGTTTCAGATAAAGACCACGTTAGTAAGCAGGTGGAGCTTGAGAGTGGAGCTCTTAGTCAAGTGCAAGAGAGCACTTTAGATCAGCCATCTGTGGATGAGATAGATGATTCTGCTCATGATGTAGCAGAAGAGCAACATGATAAACCATACAGTATTGCTAAGGGTAAAGGAATAAGAGAGATTAGACGCCCTCAGAGGTACGCAGATGCAGACTTAGTTTCTTTTACATTGTCTGTGGCAGAGTCTATTGAGGTGTATGAACCTTCTAGTTATCATGAAGCTATCACTTGTGATGAGTCTGTTCGATGGTTGGTTGCTATGAATGAAGAGATTGAATCACTTCATAAGAATCATACTTGGGAATTGGTGAAACCGCCTAAGGGCTAGAAGATTGTTGGAAACAAATGGGTCTTCAAGAAAAAGGAAGGTATACTTAAGGTTGAAGCAGCTAGGTTCAAGGCACGTGTTGTTGCAAAGGGATATTGTCAGAAGAAAGGTATTGACTCCAATGAAGTATTTTCACCTGTTGTAAAACATAGCTCTATTCGTGTGTTGCTTGCTATGGTTGCATTGTTTGACATGGAATTAGAACAACTTGATGTCAAGACAGCATTCTTACATGGTGAGCTTGAGGAACAAATATATATGCATCAACCAGAGGGGTTTGTTGTTCTAGGTAAGGAAGATCATGTTTGTTTATTGAAAAATTCTTTATATGGGCTAAAGCAATCTCCAAGGCAGTGGTATAAGCGATTTGATTCTTTTATGATTGATCACGGTTACTCTAGGAGTGATTATGATAGTTGTGTTTATCATAAAAGATTTCATGATGGTTTATCCATTTATTTGTTGCTTTATGTTGATGACATGCTTATTGCTTTTAAGATTAAGTCTGAGATTCAGAAATTAAAGTCTCAACTTAATGGTGAGTTTGAGATGAAGGATTTGGGTGCAGCGAAGAAAATTTTGGGCATGGAAATTTACAGGGATAGACAAGCGGACAAACTTTATTTGACTCAGAAAAGTTGTATTGAAAAAGTTCTTGAACGCTTTAGCATGAAAGATTCTAAACCTATGAGTACGCCGTTAGCTGCGTATTTCAGGCTTTCTTTGGATTTGTCACCAAAGTCAGAAGAAGAAGAGCAGTACATGTCTCAGGTTCCATATGCAAGTGCCGTTGGAGTTTGATATACGCTATGGTTTGTACTCGTCCAGACATTTCACATGCAGTTAGTGTTGTCAACAGATATATGGGTAATCTTGGTAAGGGTCATTGGCAAGCAGTGAAATGGATACTTCGGTATTTAAAAGGTACATCTAATTTTGGTTTGGTATATGATGGGAGTTCTAATACTGGTTGTAGTGTTATTGGTTATGTGGATTCCGATTATGTTGGTGATCTGGAAAGAAGAAGATCTCTGACAGGTTATGTTTTCACTCTTTCTCATTGTGCCATTAGTTGGAAGGCTACTTTACAGTATACAGTTGCTTTGTCTACGATAGAGGCATAGTATATGGCAGCAGCAGAAGCAGTGAAAGAAGCCATTTGGCTTAGAGGTTTGGTTTGTGATTTGGGTTTACAACAGGATACTTCTGTTGTATTTTGTGATAGTCAGAGTGCGATACACTTGACTAAGAATACTATGTATCATGAAAGAACCAAACACATTGATGTCAGATATCACTTCGTTCGTGACATTATCTCTCAGGGTGCTATTGTTGTCAATAAGATAGCCACTACAGAGAATCCAGCTGATATGTTAACCAAACCAGTTCCATTTAACAAGTTCAAGCATTGTTTGGACTTGATTGGTATTTGTAGAAGATAATCACCCTTCGGGGTTTTGGACGACGGTTATTTGGTAATCCGAGGAATTTCATTTGAAGAATTTGTTTTCTGTTTTGAGCCAAGGTGGAGATTTGTTAATATAATGGCCCAAAACAAAACTTATTGGCCCAAAACCCAATACGAAACCCTTCTATTCTGCCAGCTTCTTATATATATATATATATATATATTAACTAAGCTTCCTTAGATTATTGGTGAGAATCGTAGCCGAATTTGAGAGCAAAAAGAAGATTGCAAAAGCTGCAGAATAACCGTGAGAACACTCAGCTGGAAAACAATCAAATCTTTCTCTTTTTCACTATCTCCCTATTATATATATTACTCTTTGCTTCTTTGTAAAATTTTTTCCGACAAGTGAAGTTGCAAAGCCGTGAACAGTGAAGAAGATAGGAGAAGCTGCGTGAAACAGTTTCACTCTGGGTTGTTTCTTGTATCATCAACAATATAGTACTCATCCACTACCAGCGACACCAAAACCAGAGGTATATTCTCTCCAGATTTCAGCCCCTACTCGAATATAGATCGTAGAATCTACCCACTATTAATATTTGTACGGTAATATTTTGATTTAATAGCAAGTTTGTTAATTTATCTTGTTATATATATTACCAGTAAATTAGAGGAGATATTTTGTGGGTTGATTTTGAATTTGGTATAATATGTGAAGTTCTGGAAATTGGTGTTTGTATCTCTATTTTTGATTATTAGTAGATTTTTCCTTGGTGTGTCGTCGTTAGTGGAGTAGACTTTTCACATTAAAAAATTGAACCACTTAAATTATTGTATGTCATTTATTTTCTTACTGTTGATTATTTTATCGTTACCCATTATTATTAATTTATGTAACTAAAATTGGACTCGATCTTTACTTTCGCAAGTGTCAATTCTTTAACGGTGTCTAACTTGGGATTGATAACAGAGAATTCTATTTTATTACAATCAAACAAAGGTAAGCATTAATAAAATGAAAATCTATACAAACTGATATCTTTCCTTATTGGCATTCGCTCTAGGGCGAATTAGTGCAAGTGAAAAAGAAAAATCAGAAATTAATTTGGGGTGTTCATAACCTGGCAACATAGGAATTAGATTGTGTGACATATCTCACCCATCGATATGGATTATCAGTCATCGCCTTCTTTGTTATCTGCAAGTACTTTACCTGCAGATAAGTAAAATGTCAAGGATGAAAATAAGAAACCAAGGAAAAACAAAATGACCGCAATGCTCAAAATTTTGGGCGCTGAGATGATACTGCATTTTATTGTGTGCCCAGTCTCGACACCTCCTGACAAGGTTGCTTGGTTTTGGCAGAGTAGTTTAGCTGCCAAATACTCTTGGTAGTTTCGACCAAGAAAAAAAAGTACTGCTCTGGGTAACGTACAAGATAAACAATGTCAAATAATAGCAAAAGATAGGATCTCAAAAAGAAGCGTGTACACTACAGCCATCACAGGGCATGCTTCCCAATTCTATTAAAAGATCTTGTCGCTTTATCAAGGTCAAGGGGTTTTTAATGAACAGACATAATCTCTTAGTCTGTTAATGCAGGTTCATGAATATGAGCTGAATCACGAAGCTCCACAATCAAAAGATAATAACATTAATATATAAAATAGCAGAAAATAAAAAATGCATGCAACAACGGTAATAATTACTAAATAAATTGAAGTATTGATTGTAAGAAGGAGGAGGAAGAGAAAAGAGAAGAAATAGAAAAATAAATCAAGATTAATATTTTCGATATTTTTTCGATAAACATCTTAATGATATTTTAACAATAATATTTACAATATCTAAGATATTTTAGTAAAAAAAAAAATAAATTGTAATTTATCGATAATGAAATTTAGGCGATAATTTAGTCAAAAGATATGAATATTACGTTTCGATGTCGGGATGTACAAAATAATAACATCTCCGTGACAATGTTGACAATCTTATTGATATTTTCATCCTTTATTCTCTCACATCATGATTAATCTTTTTATCCAAAGTTTCAAATGTCGATGTAGATTAAGATGTCGAGATATAAATTTTATGAAAATATAGAAGATATTATTATTGTCTACGAAAATTTTGAAAAAAATCACGAAAACTATAAAAACTCTGTCAAAAATATGGAATTTGTTTTATGAAACATAAAAGCAATAAATTATTTATATTTTAAACTAATTTTTTTTATTTATTACATATATTTTAAATACTTATAATATTTATATTAATCAATAAATTAACTAATTAATTAAAATATTATATAATAAAAATTATATTCTATTTTGAAAAATATTGTAGAATAAGAAGTTAAAAAGATTGAAATGATTAAGTAAACTATCTAATTGTATTAACTATAATAAATAGATAAATTTCGACGGTACAAAAAATTTTTTATTGATTATTTATTTTTAAAAGTATTCATAATTAGAGAGAACATAATGAGCCTTACCTTTTAATGCAATTTATATGTTATAACATTAATATAAAATAGTAGAAAATAAAAAATACATGCAACAACTGTAATAATTACTAAATATTAAACTCAATAAGTTGAAATAATTGATTGAAAGAAGAAAGAGAAAAATAAATCAAGATTGATATTTTCGATATTTTGTCAATTTATATAAACATTTTAACGATATTTTAGCAACAATATTTAAGATATTTTAGTAAAAAAAATTTAAACGATAAGATTTAGACGATAATTTAGTCAAAATATATGAATAATATGTTTTGATATTAAAATATGCAAAATAACTACATTTCCATAACAATGTTTACACTGTAAATGACATTTTCATCCTTTATTCTCTCACATCGTGATTAATCTTTTATTTTAAAAATAAATTTTTTTATTTTAGTAAGTAAGAACCACCAAAAATAGATGTATTTTACCTGCTTAGGATTTAGGATAGAATTTTCCTAATAGAAAATATGCATAAACAATCTAAAATAAGTTATGCTAATCCAGGTTCCTCACACCTAAAATGAATATAATTTATGTAAGGTTATTATGTTATATGAATTTAATTCAATTTAGTTTATTTTTAAATAAGTTGGATTTAACAGATAATTAGTCAATTCATTTATAATAAAATAAAAAATGAAATAACTTTTTTATAATTTTGTTTAAAAATAAAAATGTTAATACAAATATTATATTTTAGTAAAATAAAAAAAAAAGAAATTATCTTTTAGATGCGTTTTTTGTAATGACAATGTAATAATTATATTATTACAAATATATCTTTTTTAGATGTTTGCTGTTACTATCCTGGCTCATTTAACCTAGTAAGCTAAGTGATTTGTAATCCCATTATACACCACTAGATTTATTCATACAAGAATGGAAAAAAAAAACATGAAAAGAGATTTGAAATAAGACCAAGTGGTGATCATCATTAATAACCATGAAAAGAGTACCTACAAAAACAGGAGGTGTGTCCCCTTCTCCATCTTCCTTCCAGAATTTTACTTTGCGGAAAAATGTCTCTGCACTTCCTTTTTGTACTTCACTACGATCTGCACACATTTTACTAAACATTAATGCTAATGAACATATTTATAATGCATGTGTATGAATTCATTTTCAGCTAAAACTAAATGTGTAACAAAAGCATTTATGTTGGTTCAAGGAAGTTAATCTTGTTTAAAGAAAATGAACAAACTGATTAAAATCAGATCCAAGTGAAGTTGAGATCGAAGAAGACTCACAATCTCGAAAGACGATGTTATCGCCTCTTTGTGATAGAATGAGAGATCATGACTAGGAAATTTCTTCTACCGCCAGTTTCCTGTTCGATCAATTTGAGACTCAGATGTTTCGATCTTTAGGAGGAGAATGCTATGTTTTCTTGGATGGTTCGGTTCGGAGACGGCGTTACATGTGTAAATCGGCAGACCTCTCAGTAAGTGCCATCGAATTCCGCTGCTACCAATTTTTCTGATGTCAAGTGGAAACCATGCGGTTTCTAATGGCTTTTGTTTTGACGTTATTTTAGGAAAAAGCAGCTCAAAAATATTTAATAATACTCATTAAAATATATTAGTTAAATTATAATATTTAAATTAATATATATTAAATATTATTAAAACATTTATTTTAAAAAATAATAGATTAATTACGTTCTAATACTTATGAATATTGTAGCAACATACCCAAATATTTTATCAGTTACAAAATTAATATAACTTAATATATAATAATATAAAGATAGAAATTTTTTAATGTCTGTTCAAAACTTAATGGATTTTGTCAAGGATAATTGGGTAATTTAGTTGGGTTAATTACCTAGAGATAATTTATAAAATTATTTAAAATATTTATTTTATTATAATTATCTTAATAATATATGAGCAAAGATAAAAATATAACTAAATTTAAAAATAATTATATCATTATTTATATGTAGTAAATATAATTGTAATTTTATAATACACGTTTTTAGATATATTTTTTATCATAACATATATATTGTAATTATAATTACAACAAAATGAATATTTTAAATATTTTTATAAATCAACAATTTACTACACACAATTAACCTAATTTACTTAAATGTCTAGAATGAAAGAGAAAAAAATAAAAAATAAAGAAATTAAGTAACTATTTGACCATGTAACTACAAAAATTTCGAGAACAATTTGTATGTGTTTTTTTGATGATTTTTAGTACTTTCACAAAGCACGGAGAGCAACTTTATCGAAGTGGAAGTTAGACCCAACAACAATAAAAAAGAATTACGTACAAATTAGGGGTGTCTAAAAATCGGGTCGAACCATTCAAACCAAAGAATCGGTCTGATCTAGTCTTTATTAAATAAAACTAATTTTCAAACTGTTTGATCCGGTTATAAAAATTATTAATCGTTCGGACTGGATCGGATTGGTTTTAATAAATAAATAATTTTTTTAATTAAACAACATATATATAAATTGTAACCCCCTTTCATGTGCAAGACTACGAGTGCGAAAGTGAGAAGTATGAAGTTCTGCGAACCCTAGTCAGCCACCATCGCCTCCAACAGCACCTAACCACCCAGCCATCCTCATGTCGCCTCCACCACTAGCCAGCCGACCTCTCCTCGCGTCTTGTTATCCATAGACAAAAAAGGTATGTGGTGAGCTGATTGATATATGTTTTAGTTTATGGACGAAATGTTTCGTGTGACTTCTCCAAACATTCTTAGTACAATTTCTTGTATGATTTCTTGGATTGGTTGTGAAGTCTTATTTTTTTGAGTTTCTGATAGGGTTTTTGGACACCCCTAGTTTTTGATATGTTGAGTCCAAAATTGTGCTTTGTTGTTGTTGATTTACAAGCCTTTGTTTCTCTCCTTCACTAGTTGTGTGACTTCTCCTTCACTAGTTTCTCATTGTGTTTGTCTGTTTGTGTCGTCTGCGATACATTGGAATCATTTTCAACTATTGAACACGCAATTGAAGAATTCAGATCCTAAATAGTATATACATATTAAACATAATTAAATTAATCTCAAAATAATATTTAAATTATATATAACATATACATAATATATATTTCACAATATAATTCCTTAAAATATGTGTACAATTCAACCTATTTTACATTTGAAATAAAAGAGTTGTACCAACTTAGATGTTGGTTTGCACATCTTATTAGTGTAAAAAATAGAATTGTCTTGTTTATATTATAATATGTATTATGTAAAGTAAATAATTTCTAAGACAAATGATGGCATGTAAGTGGATTATGAAGTGTCTTTCATGAAGTAAATTGCTAAATGTTATAATTGATTAACCTAAAAGAAAGTACTAGAAAAAGTAGATACCCGAATGTTGACTTGAATCCATCCATTTTTGCATCTAATTGCGTTTATGTATTTATATATTTCACAATAATAACTATTTATGTATTATGATTGATGAACATCATATTTGACTATATTCTATTAGATTATATCATATTAAACTGTATCATATTTATGTATTATTAACCGTTCCAAACTGGACCAAATTGTTTGGTTACAACACTTTGAATAGCCAAACGTTCCGATCCGTTCTGGTTTGAACATTATGAACGGTCTGTTTTGATTAATGTTTTTTACTCAAAACCGGACCGAACTGGACCATAGACGACCTTAATACAAATTACAAAGTTTGTTGATTAGTAACATTCGTATAATAATTTTTTGCAATGATATATTAAAAATATCTTAATTAATATATTAATATTTTATGTTATTAAAAGATTTAATTTTAATACTTTAATTTAATTATTTTTATCATTTTTTAATATCAATTTAAGTATTGATATTCTTTGTATCATCTTTTAACAGTAACTAATTTGTTTTACCTAAAATATTGTTTTGGTTTTTTAGTAAAACATTTTTATTATTTTTTTTATAAGAATTAACTAGAATTGAAAAAATGATTTTTTTTGTTAAAGGTCAGGTTCCAAACTTCCTACTAAAATCTATGCAAAAAATAAAAATTATTAAATTATTGAAACACGATGAAAATATTTTTCATGAATAATTAACTAAAAATATTTATATTATTAATGTTGTCAAAAAATAAAGCTCTTAAAATTTAACAAATTTTTTCACTTTTTTTTTTACTCTAGTTAATTGTGCAAAAGAAAAATCCCTTCATAAAAATGCCAAAAAAATTAAATACTATTTAATAAGGATAGAAAAGATATCAATATTTGAATTAGGATAATAAAATGAAACCATTTAATAATATGAAATATTTAAATTACTAATGTATTAATTAAAGTACATGTTGGATAATGAACTCCATAATTTTTTGTTGCAATTGTTTTTACCCAACTCATTATTACTTTTTATTTTTGACCTTCTTATCAATATTACTCAATTTATCTATAAATATGTATCTAAAAATAATAATGTCATTAAAAATTAATGCACTTATGAAAGGATTTACTCCATATATCTATAAACATGTATCTAAAAATAATAATAGCATTAAAAATTAATGCACTTATGAAAGAATTTAGAATAGATAAATTTAGGGTTTACAATTTAATATTTTTTATTATTAAAAAACAATTTTATTGAGTATATTATAACATTACTAGTGCTTTATGAAGTAATTTTTATCAACTTTTAACTTGTTTATAAAAAGTATCAATAAATATTTTAAATGAAAAGTACACAAAATTCATTTATGGAAAAACAAATATTAGAAATATCGCATGTGTGTTGGTTATTGTTAGAATTGAATATTATTATTAAATTGTATTTAAATTTTACATATATTACAAAGTTGTGTTATATTGCATTTCAATTACACCAATTATGTGAAAGTTTAGGTAATTTAAGTTTAATTATAATGTTTAAATTATCACAAAAATATTGAATTCAAAATGAAAATTACAAGACAATTAGACCAAACAAGAAACCAAGTTTAATGAACAAGTTTTTAAAATAATTTAGCCAAACAACAAGACAATCATGTATTTTATTTTTCGTTGCAAAAAGTATTTTTTTAAATGCAAGCCAAACACTTATTTGTTTTAAAAATATATATAAAAACTTATTTTTGAATTATGAGTTGAAAATAATTTTTGAGTTAATTGGCCAAACAAACCCTAAGTGATAAATCCTAGATTGTGAAGAGGGAGAGAAGAGAGAATGAAGAAAAATATCTAAAATGTATGTAAAATAATATCATTGGATTGGGTGAGTATAATGTATATATAGCATCAAAAGATACTTTCTATTATAAGAGAAGCATGTGGTTTAACGACCACCTAAGGACTACTTTACTAACATTCCCTTTTACTCCTAAGCTTTCCTTAAGAACTATTAACAAACATTTCCTCTTAGTCCTAAGCTTTCTTAATAATTGTTAACTTTGTTCTCAAATCCATAAATCGTGAACTTCTAAGAGAATTTTTCATTATATCAACTATTTGTTCTTCGGTTGGTTTATACCTTACTTGCAACTACCCGGTCATTACTTTTGTTCTTATAAAATGAAAATCGATGTTGATATGTTTAGCTATTGCATGATACACTGGATGTTTAGCCAAAAAATCAACGCTTATATTGTCACAACAGACCATAGGAGACTCAAGTAAAGTCACTTTCAATTCATTCAAAACTTTTTTATCCAAGTGACTTTAGCCACTATGTGAACTAAAGGTCAAAACTCCACCTTAATACTTGATCTAGAAATCATTTTTTCCTTGCTTTATCTCTATGAAATAAGAGTGTCTCGTAGGTAGATGCAATAACCACATTTTGAACATTAATCATTACTACAGGAGGTACAATTAGCATCAATGCATATTATTAGGGCCAAGCTATCATATTGTTACAAGATCAAACCATGACCATTGGATCCTTTTAAGTATCTCAAGAGCCATTTGGTAGCTATCCAATGAACATCTATTGGATTTTGTAAAAATTAACAAAGTTTATTTATAGAGAAGTTGATTTATGGTATTGTAAGTATGAAATATTCTGATGTACCAATGAAGTTTTGTATTGAGTAGCATTGGCTAGAGGAACACCATCAATTTTTGACATGAGTGACCTACTATCATCAGAGTTGGAGTAGGCTTGGAGTCAATGAGTTGAACATTATCAAGAAGGTCTCAAATGTACTTAGTTTTGCTTAAGTGAATATCATTAGCAATCATAGTAACCTTACTCCTAGTAAGAAGCTCAATTCTTCCAAATTCTTTAAAGAGAAGAGCATGTTTAGTTGAGTAATCACTTGCTTAATAAACTCAATGTTGTTTCCAGTTATCAAAATGTCATTGATATAGATCAAAAATACCACAAAACACTATAGTGATTATAAATCATCATAGAGGCATCGCTATTAGAACCTTAAAAACCCAAGGAAACTAAACACCTTCTTGACATTAGAAACCATGTCTTGGGAGCTTACTTCAAACCATAAATCAATTTTTTAAGTTTACACACATAATCAGGAAATTCAATGCTAACAAATCCTTGAGGTTGGTTATAAAGACCCATTTATGCCTAATAATTTTTCCATGCTTAGGTTTAAGAACTAACTCCCAAGTACATTCTTCATAAGGAAGTCATATTCTGACTGTATAAAAAATTTCCATTGAGGAATATGTAGTTTTTTAGAAACTAAATTAGGTTCAAAAAGAATTATGATAGATAATAAGGCTTTAGGTTTAAAGACGCCCATTTTGGCTCGAGTAACCATAGAATGAGTGTTTTTAAAAGTAAGAGGATGCTGAACACAAGATAAAAGAGGTGAATCAATACTTAAAGAAATACTATAGGGTTCAAAAAATTGGGGTGAATCAATAGTACTAAAGACAAGAAGTGAAGATGAAGTAGAAGAGGAATTTTAAGAAGATAAATTTGTAGATGACAAAGGAGTATTGAAATCTGATAAAGGAGACTGTACCTCTGGTAAAGGAGACAAAGATGGGTTAGAAAAATTTTTTGAATTTAGTGTAGAGGTGTGATGAGAAGTATCGAGCATGGGTGAAGACAAAAGTGGTCTAGAAGGTACACTAGGCTATAAAGGTACAAGACTAGTGTTGTTCAAGCTATCAAAACAAGTTGGTGTAGGAACATAAACATGAGTAGATTGATGAAAATTATAGACTTTTTAAGGATAGTTAGGTGTGGGAATTTGAACCAAAAATAATGGATTAGAGGAAGCTTCAGAAGGTGGCTTAAAAGAAGATAAACTAGAGGATGAGACAAAAGGAAAAAATCTTTCATTGAACCTTACATGTCCAGACATATATACTTTATCGGTTATAGGTTTCAAGGACCAATAGCCCTTATATTAGGATACATACCCAAGAAAAACATAAGGAAGAGAATGAGGTTGCAATTTATTTTGATTATAAGGTCATTAAAAGGGATAACACAAGCAACTAAATGTTTTGAGGTTTGAATAATTGGGTTTAGAATGAAAAAAACAACTCAATAGAATTAATATAGTTAAATATTTTGGAGGGTAAGCAATTTATTAAGTTCCCAACAATTTGAAAACCATAATCCCAATGGGACATAGGTACATTAGACATCATATGCATAGCCAAACTTTTCTCTAGCACCTGTATATTACGTCTCTTAACAACACCATTTTGAGATGGTGTATAGGGATAAGACATTCTATGCATAATACCACTTTAAGTTTCTATACTTTTCAATTCAATACCTCCATCACTCTGCAATTTTTTTTAAAATGTTCTTTCCACAAAAGATTCATAATGCAAAAAAAAAAAAAAATTGAAGCAGCCAGAGTTTTATTATTAAGCAAATAAATCCACATAAATCTTGTGCAATAATTAAAAAGCAACAAAAATACCTCTTATTTTGACTATAAATCATAGGGGAAGGTCCTCACAAATCAACATGAATAATTTCAAGAGTAGCCAATGATTTATTATGAACAAGAGATGTAGGCAGTCTATGAGATTTACCAATTGACATGAATTACATAGATAAAAAACGCTAGTATTTACAAGATCTTTATTCATAATATAGGATACATGGTTTACTACATCTAGATGAGGGTGTCTAAGCCTATCATGCAACAAGAAATCATCAAAAATAGCCTTATTGCAAGAAACCATATAAGTATTGAGTCATTGGCCAAATGAGCTTGGTAACTGATATAAGCCACCCTTAATTTTCCCTATTAAAAGTGTAATCTTGGTGTCAAATCCTTGACACAAAATGTGTTAGGAAATAATTCAACTGAAAAAAGATTATCCTCATAAAGTTTCTTAATATAAACTAATTTCCAATTAAGGAACACACAACATGTTCTTTAATCTAAGTTCACAAGAATCTCAAACTAAACATGAACTACCTAAATGTGTTATAGGAATAGTTGCACTATTACCAAGTAATATAGAGGCATTACTCAAGTAAGGGTTGGATTATTGAAGACATTTTGATTCATCAGCTAGATAATGAGTAGCACCAATGTCCATAAATTACTGAAGTGCACTAGTAGCAGTCGATGTGGTTGTAGTAAGTAAAGCCTATGGTATAAAATTGGATGGAAGATTATGAGGAAAAGATGTAGTGGACTCAAATTTATAACTAGGAGATGATTCTTGTGTTCGAAGAAGATTTTCTTGAGAAGTAGAACCACAAGGTTGAGATGCTTGACTTTGATTAGACATGGTGTTATTAGGAATACTATTTCTTGACCGAGTACACCTAAAATGACATCTAGCTATCATATGCTCATACGTCTTACAAATTTGGCATTAAATTTCATCAAACTTAGGGTTCTTGAGTTTTTTTATATTAGGAGTTTCCGAAGATGATGAATTGCTAGCAAAGACATGTTGCATAAAATTATTGTCTACAAATTTTGTATGATTTATAAAATAACTCAAATTCGGTTGGGTTTAAGAATTTAAACTCGCATCAAGATGTCTAAGTAAGGTTTATGATTTAAGTATCTGGAACTAACTTTTAGATTTTACCTTTCTTACTAAGAGACTAACAAGAAGCTAGTTGGTGGTTGTGACAAGTCCTTAAAAAAACTTAATATATCATGATTTTATGCATATTAAATGATTAAATATATTTATATTTATTTACTTTTTCTATCATATTAAACAAATCTATCTTTTTAGAATCATGGGTATGTTTTATTATATTTAGGTATTTTGGCTTGGAATAGATAAAATTGATCCATACTTGAAGAATATATCTGAAAACACTCCATTACAATTTTAAAAGCTTAAAAGATAACTTATGTAATGGATTACATTAGTTCCAAAAATAATATACAAGAAAATATGTAAGGGTGCGAGGCTAAAAGCTGAATATCACGTGTCCTAGAATTGATGTGGGCTGCTGCATGGAAATGTTGTGTGTCATAGCATATGTGTAATGGATCGCATTCCAACCAATTACAACTTGTACCATGCCATGACATTGACCTGACATGAATTGTGTTCTATTAATACACAAGTATACCTATTGTAATAAGTAATATAATGATAAAAAAATTCGTTCCCATGAAAATTATGTTATTAGAAACTAACTTTTTAAAAAAATAAAATAAAAATTAATATTTTTAGGTGTTTTTATATTTTAAGAAAGAGAAATTAAAAGAACTAAAAATAAATAGCAATAATTAATTAAATCAAATTTGGCAACTAAGAAAATATATGAGAATATATCTAAAAATACTTAATCATTCAATTTTCTAAACATATGAATCACTAAAATCCACTCAATGTAATTTATCAACCAATTACATGGTCAATTGAATCTAACTTAGCATGTCTTTTTTTTCAAGTAAACTACAAACCATAGGGTAATTAACCTAATCACACTCTTATGTCAATTAAATTGCATACTACTTATTAAGTTCACCAATTATAGATCACATACATAAGAATCATACATCTCTACTTAGAAACTATGCATGTTATTTAATCAAGACAAACAATTAAATAATTCTCTCAAATCATTTAATTACCTCTATGGATCAATTGTTGTCTAAACAATTACTAGCATAAAAATCAGATTAAATAATATAATTAAATTAAAATCACAATTGGAGTAAAATATTAGATTATCACATATCGAAAATTGGGTTCATAACACCCCTAGATTAATAAACTAACTAGATATAATTTTGTTTATAAAGCTCATATTTTTGACAAATAAAGACATAAAAGTTGATAAACAAAGGAGAAGAAGAAGAATAAATACCTTGAATTATCAGTCTCCTCTTGAATCTCTACCAAAATTGTATCTCATTTTGAATTTTTCTGTGTTTTTCTCTCTCATTGGCTCCAAAATTTGATAAAAATTATGTTAATTTTGGCCTCTTAGTGTTTATAGGGAAATTAGGGAGTTAAATTAAGCTAAGGTAGAATTGGACTGTCAGATCAGCTTCATATCAAGGGTTGAGATGAAAAAAAGGACTGGTCTGGTCAATGCATTCTGAGTCATCGCCACATGACGGTACATGATTTTCGGTTATAGATGGCATGATGCGATGAATGAAGAAATGAATGAATGTTTTATGACACGTGGTAAGACCTTTGACCATACAACCAACTCGAAATGAACGACGTGCTTACATGTGACATGACACTACATCATTTGGAACATGAGGCATTGCGTGATTCATGTTCTCCACTTTTGTGGCATCCACGTAGCTTTCCTATCATCTCTTCTACTTGCATAGCATCTACGTGGTAGTTTTTGATTTATGCTGAATTAAAAATTCATAAAAATTATAAAATTATATTTTCACCCCCTTTTCACTAGAAATGTCATATTTTAATATTTTTAACTCCAAAAATACTACTTATTAAATAAAAAGAGCAAATATTAAAGAGAAAAGTACACTTATGACTCTACTTTCCTAGAGTTATGACACCCCTAAACTTAACTCTTTGCTTGTCATCAAGTAAAGCCAAGTCTAACTAAATTAACTGACATGGAAAATATATTCATAAATATATATCTATTAATACACGTATATTTAGAAAAAAAATATCCCTCTCAAAAGTTGTACAATTCTATGACAAAAAGGTTCACATATTGATCAATCAATGTTCCATCAATATAAGGATATGTAAGGTTTTTGAAAAATTGATTCATATGTGTGTGTGGCATATGATATCATCCAATACACTAATGAAATCAACTTGTATGAGTATGCTAATTAATTCAATCTTAGAACAAGTCTCATAAGTCTATTTTTCACATCCATTTCCACTAATATAAATACACACTTAGGTAAAGATCAATAAGGACTTTACATGCTTGTAATATAAGGCTTAGGTTGGGGTCGATAAATGAAGACATTTAGGCATTTTCCACATCTTAGCTTTCTTTTTATTCATCTTGTACTTTTTAATTGCACAAAGAATCTTTCATACCCTCTCTTATCATTCTTTTCATATTCTTTTATTTCATAACTCATTTTTTTGTAACTTCATAATACCGCCAAAATTATTTTCAATTCTATTTTATTTTTCCTTAGAGGGATAATTGTGTTGTAATTTGTTTTAATAGGGTGCGTTATATTTCACCTTACTTTGTAGCATAACACATGATTGCATTTTTTTTCTTTTCATACAAGCTAAAGGTGCAAGGGTAAATGTAATGCTTATCAGTTAGACATAAAATATGGCTTTAGGATATGAAAGATTCTTTGTTAGCCACAAATAGGTGACTACAGATATTAACAATAGTTAGCTTAAAATGCTCAATCGATCCAAATAAAGCCTAAATCATCTCTTTTGCTAAATACTATTCAGGAATTTTTCTCAAGGGATGATCAAATAGATTATAAAATATGATAGATCTAATTAACTTGCACAACTCACTACAAATTTTCTCTCAATAAGAACATAAAAATCAATCATGAACCTATGTTGAAAAATTTGAATCAATGCAATCAAAATTAACAAGCATACCACATGATTAATGTAACTATATTAACGAGCATGTTACATTTTTTTATCCTAGTCATGACAACCAATTTTTATCATTGAGTTCATATGTTTCATATCAAGTATGCATGTATTTAGTTTCCATATATTTACTAATTTCTACACAAATCATGATTAAAAACATCCTAAAAATAAAAAAATTCCTAAAAATTCAAAATGCATACCAAATACTAAAGTAGAGAATGAAGTTCCTTCTCCCAGACTTAAATTGTACCTTGTCCCTAATGTGCACATATAAACATGAAAAAATAAAAGGAAAAAACTCCTTTAGTCTTGGCACACCGCATCTATAGTCAAAATGCTCAATCTTATTGCGCTATTACTCTCTACATTAATTCACCTACAAAAAAACAATAAAAATATAATTCAAATAAAGTTGGGTTTCCTCTCAACTAGCATCATGTTTAACGTCTTTGACTAGATGTTTATATCAAGTCCTAATGTAAATCCTTCTATGTCCATTTTACTTTTGAGTTTTTTCTGAAAACAGTTTGAGTCTTAATTTGTTCAATAACACTTTATAATCCGATTTAAAAACACGATTCCCAATTCTCTTATCATGTCATATTTTTGTACTTTTTGGCATTCTTATAAGCATTCTACTGTAACTCATCCAATTTACATATTTCTAGCATCTTTTTCACCTCTATGTTTAACTCTTTCGCTTGCCCACTTGATTAGGAATGGTATGATAAATGTGTGAGTTCTAAGCTTGTTGGCCTTTCAATAGAAGGTTTGAGCTTAGATCCTATCTCAAAACTCTCCATAACCATATTAGGTAAACACATGGGAGGTGTAGCCTCCAAATAGTTCACACAATCAACAATATCAATCATAGATTCCACACTTTCAAAAATAACATAGATTGAGTTGTTTCTTGCTGAGTTTACTTCATTGTTCACATCATCATATGTAACAGTCTTAAGTGTGGGAAACTCAATAGATTCTTTTAAATTATCATATATCCTAAAGTATTCACTAACATTATCAATATTACGAGGTTCAGATGCTTTAAGAATTTTAATTGTCACTCTTTCATCTTGTACTCTTATTGTAAGCTCACTTTTTTATACATCAATAAGTGCTTTTTTAGTTGCTAAGAATGGAAAACCAAGTATAATAGGAATGCTATGGTCCTCTTCCATGTCTAGTACAATAAAATTCATCGAAAAGACAAACTTGTCTACTTTTACTAACACATCATCTACCATACACCTTGGTTACTTAATCGATCTATCTACAATTTGCAATATTACTGAAGTGGGTTTGGTTTAACAACCCCCAATCTCTTAAAAATCGATAAAGGGCATAAGGTTAATGCTGGAACCCAAGTCACATAATGCTTTCTCAAAGTAGATATTCTTAATAGTTCAAGGGATTTTAAAACTACAGGGATCTTTCAATTTTTGGGGTAGTTTTCTAGCAAGAATGGCACTACAACCTTCAATCAAGGTTATTATTTCATTTTCTCCAATCCTCCTTTTCTTAGACATGATGTCCTTTAGAAATCTAGCATCAGAAGGCATATGTTCAAGTACATCTACAAATGATATGTTTATATGTAGCTTCTTGAAGACATCTAGAAATTTTGAAAACTACGTATTTAACTTTTTCTTTTACAATATTTGAAGGAAAGGAGTAGAGGGTTGCTCTTTTTTGACTAAATTATTTCCTTTCGTTACTCTCTTTATTCACTAATTCCTAGCTTTCTTTATCCACTAATTTATTCTCATCATTGTTAGTCTCATGGTCCACTTCATCCTTTTGAGTCTCATCTGCCTTCTCTAGAGTTTTACCATTCCTCAACGCTATGGCATTAAAATGCTCCTTACCTTATCTTCTTGGGTTTACAATTGTATCACTTATAATATTACCTTGAGGCCTTTAACTTATGGCCAGGGAAAGTTTCCCCATTTGATTCTCTAAATTTTGAATTGAAGCCTCTTGAATGGACACTTTTGTGTTTATTAACTAGATGAATTCTTTCATCATATCCATTAAAGCATTTGTATGGTCCTCAGTAGGTGGTTCTTCTCTTGGGCTAGTGATTTTTATGGTTTTTGAAAACCAGGTGGTGGAAATGATTGATGGTTGAATTGATTACCATTTTTATTGTTGTTATTACTTAAAGAGAAATTTGGATGTTTTCTCTATCCTGGGTTATATGTGTTTGAGTAGGGATTATTTTTTTGATTCACATGACCCATATAAAATGCCAATTCAATATTATTTATAAAATTATCAAAAAAATGAGTGATGACTCTACGAAAGTAGAGTCATTAGCATACTTTCTCACTTAATTTTTACTTTTTTTATTCAATAAATAGTATTTTTATGACCAATAATATTAAAATATAAAATTTTTATTAAAAAAGGATGAAAATATAATTTTTGAAATTTTTTGAAATTTTTTGAAATTTTTCTGGATTGTTTTTGGATTTTTAAGTAAGGGCCAATTAGAAGCTACCACATGGCCTACCAAGCAAGGAGAAAAGCTGACTGGGCAAGCCACACAGATGCCATGCAAGCAGGGGGCAACGAATCACATTACACAGTATATGAGGAAGACAAACCGTGCATTATGTGACAAAATGGAAATCAATATGAGTTCAAATATCGGTTAACAGGCCTTATCATGTGTCACCACGCCATTGCTCCCCGCATTCCACCTATGTTCCATGTAATTTGTTTCAACAAATCATGTTGTACCACGTGACTCTAACAGGTTTCTCCTGCCATGCGTCGCTCTTTAATTCGCCCAATGAATTTTGTGTGACACATGTCGTGTTGTGATTGGCTGGCGTTGTCAATTTTGCTTGTTTTGATCTCAGCCCTTGATCTGAAGCTAATCTAGAGGTACAGATCATACCTAAGCTACATTATTAGCATAATTTTGGTCAATTTTTAGAGCTCAAAAGAGAGAAAAATACAGAAATATTCAAGAGGGGACACAATTTGGTAGAGATTTAAGAGAAGATTAACACTACAATTAAATTGATTAATTATATTTCTTCTTCTACTCTTTTCTTTATCAATTTTTATGTCTTTCTTTATGAAAAATATGAGCTTTATGAACATAATTATATGTAGTTAATTTATTAATCTAAGGATCTTATGAACCCGATTTTTACCATATGATGATCTAATATTTTACTCCAATTATAATTATAATTTAATTATATTATTTAATCTAATTGTTATGCTATTAATTGTTTGACAAACAATTTATCTTTAGAGGTAACTAAATAGATTTATCTTATGGCCAGGGTAGGTTTCCCCATTTGATTCTCTAAATTTCGAATTGAAGCCTCTTGAATGGAAACTTTTGTATTTATTGACTGAATAAATTCTTTCATCATATCCATTAAAGAGTTTGTTTGGTTCTCAGTAGGTGGTTCTTTTCTTGGGTTAGTGATTTTTATGGTTATTGAAAACCAGGTGGTGGAAATGATTGATGGTTGAATTGATTATCACTTTCATTGTTGTTATTACTTAAAGAGAAATTTTGATGTTGTCTCTATCATGGTTTATATGTGTTTGAGTAGGGATTATTGTTTCAATTCACATTACCCATATAAAATGTTGATTTAGTATTATTTGGGAAATTATCAAACAAATGAGTGATGACTCTACGAAAGTAGATTCATTAGCATACTTTTTTACTTAATATTTACTTGTTCTATTCAAAAAATAGTATTTTTATGACCAAAAATATTAAAATATAAATTTTTTTAATGAAAAGGGGTGAAAATATAATTTTTGGAAGTTTTTAGGATTTTTCTGGAATTTTTATGAATTTTTAACTGATAGCCAATCAGAAGTTGCCACATGGACTACCATGCAAGCAGAGAAACTGACTGGGCAAGCCACACAGATGCTACACAAGTAGGGGCAGTTAATCACATTACACCGCATGTGAGGAGGATAAACTGTGCGCCATGTGTCAGAATGACGTTCAATATGAGTTCGGAGATTAGTCCACTTGGCCTACCACGTGTCACCACACCATTATTCCCCGTGTTCTACCAATGTGCCACACTATCCATTTTAACAAATCCCATTGCACAACATGCTCTGACTCAGCGGGCGTTAACTCTGATAGGTCTCCCCTACCACGCGTCACTCTCTGATTTGCCTAATGAATTCTGTGTGACACATGTCGTGTTGTGATTGGCTGGCATTGTTGATTTTGCTTGTTTTGATCTTAGCCCTTGATCTGAAGCTGATCTAATGGTAAAAATCAAACTTAAGCTATATTTAAGCTCCTAATCACTACATAAACCCTAAAGTGGCCATCATTAGCATAATTTTGGTCAATTTTTAGAGCTAAAAAGAGAGACAAATACAAAACAATTCAAGGGGGACACAATTTTGGTGGAGATTTAAGAGAAGATTAACACTAAAATTAAAGAGATTAATTATATTTCTTCGTCTACTCTTTTCTTTATTAATTTTTATGTCATCCTTTATTAAAAATATGAGTTTTATGAACACAATTATGTGTAGTTAATTTATTAATCTAGGGATCTTATTAACTTGATTTTTACCATATGATTATCTAATATTTTACCCCAATTATAATTTCAATTTAATTATATTATTTAATCTAATTTTTATGTTATTAATTGTTTGACCAACAATTTATCTTTAGAGGCAATTAAATAGATTTGACTTATGGTCCGGGTTGGTTTCCCTATTTGATTCTCTAAATTTCAATTGAAGCCTCTTGAATGGACACTTTTGGATTTATTGACTAGATGGATTCTTTCATTATTTCCATTAAAGCATTTGTATGGTTCTCAATAAGTGGTTCTTCTCTTGGGCTAGTGATTTTTATGGTTGTTGAAAACCAGGTGGTGGAAATGATTGATGGTTGAATTGATTACCACTTTTATTGTTGTTATTACTCAAAGAGAAATTTGGATGTTGTCTCTATCCTGGATTATATGTGTTTGAGTAAGGATGATTGTTTCGATTGACATTACCTATATAGAATGTTGATTCAGTATTATTTGAAAAATTATCAATCAAATGAGTGATAACTTTATGAAAGTAGAGTCATTAGCATACTTTTTTACTTAATATTTACTTGTTCTATTTAAGAAATAATATTTTTATGACCAAAAATATTAAAATATAAACTTTTTAATGAAAATGGGTGAAAATATAATTTTTGGAATGTTTTGGGATTTTTTTGGAAATTTTAATTGAGGGCTAATCAGAAGGTTCCATGTGGCCTACCACCCAAGAAGAGTAGCTGACTAGGCAAGCCATACAGACAACATGCAAGTAGGGGCAGCAAATCACATTACACCGTATGTGAAGAGGACAAATTGTACGCCATGTGTCAGAATGACTTTCAATCTAAGTTCGGAGATCGGTTAACTCGGCCTACCACGTGTCACCATGCCATTACTCCCTGTGTTCCACCAATGTGCCACGCTATCCATTTTAGCAAATTACATTGCATAACATGCTCTGATTCATCGAGTGTTGACTTTGATAGGTCTCCCCTGCCACGCGTCGCTCTCTAATTCGCCCAATGAATTCTGTGTGACACATGTCCTGTTGTGATTGGCTGGCATTGTCAATTTTGCTTGTTTTGATCTTAGCCCTTGATCTGAAGCTGATCTAATGCGTCACTCTTTGATTCGCCCAATGAATTCTGTGTGACACATGTCCTGTTGTGATTGGCTGGCGTTGTCAATTTTGCTTGTTTTGATCTTAGCCCTTGATCTGAAGCTGATCTAATGTTACAGATCGCATCTAAGCTATATTTAAGCCCCTAATCACTCCATAAACCCTAAAGGAGTCATCATTAGCATAATTTTTGATCAATTTTTAGAGCTAAAAAGAGAGAAAAATATAGAAAAATTCAAGAGGGGACACAATTTTGGTGGATATTTAAGAGGAGATTAACAATACAATTAAAGAGATTAATTATATTTCTTCTTCTACTCGTTTCTTTATCAAGTTTTATGTCTTTCTTTATGAAAAATATGAGCTTTATAAACACAATTCTGTGTAGTTAATTTATTAATCTAAGGATCTTATGACCTCGATTTTCAGCATGTGATGATCTAACATTTTACCCTAATCATAATTATAATTTAATTATATTCTTTAATCTGATTTTTATGCTATTAATTGTTTGGCCAATAATTTATCTTCAGAAGAAATTAAATAGATTTGAGAGAATTATTTAATTATTTATATTGATTAAATAACATGCATTGTTTCTTGACAGAGATGTATGATTCTTATGTATGTGATCCATAATTGATGAACTTAATGAGTAATATGCAATTTAATTAGCATGAAAGTGTTGATTAAATTAATTACTATATGATATGTAGTTTACTTGAGAGATGAATACATGCTAATTAATTGATAATTATATTGGAGGATTTTAGTGATTCACATGTTTAGAAAATTGGAGGATTAAGTATTCCTAAATATTTCTCATATATCTTCTTAGTTACCAAACCTGATTTAATTAGTTATTGCTTTTTACTTTTAGTTATTTTTAATTTTGCTTCCTTAAAATATAAAAACACAAAAATTGATTTTTATTTTTGTAGTTTTAAAAAATTAGTTTATAATAAAATAATCTCTTTGAAAACGATCATTTCTTATCATTATTTTACTTGATGCAATACGTATACTTGCATATTTATTGCACACACTTCGTGTGTGGCATTCAAGTTTTTGGGGCCATTCCCAGGGATTATAAATATTAGAAATTAATTTTTTTATTTTTATTTATATTTTTGTTATTTTCTTAATTTATTTTTCCTTACTTTAATTTACTTATTTTCTTTTACTAACTTATTTATTCATTTATTTTAGTTAATTTTTTAATTTTATTTATTTATTTTTTTAACTTTAATTTATTTATTTAGTTGTTTATTTTTTTAATTTAGACACATTCTTTATTGCTATTAGAAGTATAGAGTAGAAAATGGCTAACTATAATTATCAATATTCAATTGACAAAATGATAGCCACAAGAAGAGTAGATGTCATGCATGAGATAAATGATATTATGACACTTACAACTCAAGTGTCATCTTTGATACAACTTTTAAAGGTTCAACACTTGTCAATGAGTATAAACCAGGTCCAAGATTCAAGGTGTTGTGTGTGTCTTGTGACGGAGCACGATTATTTGATAATTGTCCAAAAAATCTTGAATCGGTCTTCTATGTGGGTAATGTGAACCAAAACAACAATCCATACTTATACACATATAATCGAGGATGGAGACAACATCCAAATTTCTCTTGGAGTAATAACAATAGTTAAGGTGGTAATCAATTCAACCATTATTCATAAGACTAAGAGAAGAAGCCACCTACTGAGGATAATACAAATGCCTTAATGGGGATGATGAAAGACTTCATCCAATCATTTAATACAAAAGTATCAAATCAAAAGGCTTCAATTCAAAATTTGGAGAACCAAATAGGGAAACTTGCTCGGGCTATAAGTCAAAGGCCTCAAGGTAACCTTCAAAGTGACATAATTGCAAACCCAAGAAGAGAAGGTAAGGACAAGTGCAACGCCATACGCTTGAGGAGTGGTAAAACATTAGAACAGGAACATAAGACAGAAAAAGATAAGGAGAAACAGGAAATTAACAAGGATGTAGAGGAACTAGTGGATAAAGTGAGCACTGAATAGGAAATAATTCAACCAAAGAAAAAAAAACTTTACAAAACCATTATTATTTTCCCTTAAAGACTGTAAAAACAAAAGTGAGAAATGTAGTTTTCAAAATTTATGGAAGTCTTCAAGAAGCTACACACAAACATGCCATTTGTGGAGGCACTTGAACAAATGTCGTCTTATGCCAAATTCATGAAGGATATACTTTCAAAGAAAAAAGGGCTTGAAGATCATGAAACAATAATCTTGAATGAAGGTTGTAGTGCCATCCTTGATAGAAAACTACCATAAAAAATAAAAGATTTAAGTAGTTTTGACATCCCTTGCACTATTGGGAACATTCGTTTTGGCAAGGCACTATGTGACTTGGGTTCAAGCATTAACCTCATGCCATTATCGGTCTTCAAGATATTGGGGGTTGGTAAAGCCAAACCCACTTCAGTAACATTGCAAATGGTAGATAGATTAATTAAGAGACCTCAGGATGAGGTAGAAGATTTGCTAATACCAGTAGACTTCATTATGCTATACATGGAAGAGGTTCATGACATTCCTATCATACTTGGTCGTCCATTCTTAGAAACTGGAAGAGCACTCATTGATGTACAAAAAGGTGAACTTACAATGAGAGTGCAAGATGAACAAGTAATGTTTAAAGGTTTTAAAGCATCTAAACCCCCTAACATTGATAATGCGAATGAATGCTTAAGGATAAATGTTCTTGAATGTAGGGACAACTTAAAAGAATTTGTTAATTTGCCCACACTTAAGACTTTAACACATAATGCTGTAAACAAGGACATAAAATCACCAGAAAACAACTCAACCTGTTTTAACTTTGAAAGTATGGAATCAAAGGTTGATATTGTGGACTTTGTAAACTTTTTGGAGGATGCGCCTCTCATGTGTGTATCAAAGGTGATTATAGAAAAATTTGAGATAGGATCTAAGCTCAAACCATCAATTGAAGAGCCACCAAGTTTAGACCCTACACTTTTACCCTCATATCCCCAATCAAGTATAAAAGTGAAAGAGTCCAATAGAGAGGTGAAGAAGCTAGTAGAAATACATAAATTAGATGAGTTACGATAGAATTCTTATAAGAATGCCAAAAAATTTAAAAGAAAACAAAAATATTGCATGAGAAGAGAATTAAGCATGGTATTTGTGAACTAGAACATAAAGTATTATTGAACAAATCAAGACTCAAGCTGTTTCCAGGCAAACTCAAAAGTAAATAGACACAAAGGGATGTGCCTTAGGACATGATATGACCATCTAGTCAAGGACGTTAAAAGGTGATGCTGGTTGGGAGGCAACCCAAAATTATATTACCTTTATTTTAAATGTTTTTGTTTTGTTGGTGAATAAATATGAAGAGCAATGGCACAACAAGAATGAGATTTTCAACTACAGATGTGGTGTGCCATGATTAAGGGAGTTTTTTTTCTTTTACCTTTTTCATATTTATATGTGTACATTGGGGACAATATGTAATTTAAGTTTGGGGGAAGGGACTTCATCCTCTACAGTAGTATTTACTATGCATTTTAAATATTTTAGGGAATATTTTTAATGTTTTTAATCATGATTTTTGTAGAAATTGATAAATATATGGAAACGAAATGCATCCATGCTTGATATGAAATATATGAACTCAATGATAAAAAATTGGTTGTCAAGACTAGGATAAAGAATGTAACATATTTTTTAAGATATTTACATTAATCATGTGATATGCTTTCTAGTTTTGATTGGATTGATTCAAATTCTTATGCGCATGTTCATGGTTGATTTTGGTGCTCTTATTGAGAGAAAATTTATAGTGATTTATGCGAGTCGATGAGGTATACCAAGTTTTAGAATCTATTTAATCATCCCTTAAGGTGAAATCCTAAATAGTATTTAGCAAGATAAATTATTTAGGCCTTATTTGGATCGATTGAGCTTTTCAAGCTAACCATTATTATATCCGTAGTCACCAATTTGAGCCTAATAAAGAACCATTCATATCTTTAAGCCACATTTTATGGCTAACTTGTAAGCATTACCTTTATCCTTGCACCTTCAGCTTGTATGAAAAAAATATATACAATCATGTGTTATGCTATAGAGTAAGGTGAAATGTAATGCACACTAAAAAAAGAGAGAGACAAAAAAAGAAAAAGAAAAACTCACAACACAATTATCCATTTAGGTGGCATTTGGTTCACAGAATGGAAATGGAATCGGAATCGGAATGAAATGGAAAGAAAACAATGTTGTTTGATTTGACCACTAGAATCAACAAAAAAATCAGTATTACAATGTTTGGTTTGCCACTGGAATAGAATGGAAAAAAACTATAAATTACCTTAATACCCTATATTCAGTAAAGTTTAAATAATATCATTTAATTATTATTTTTTCGTGAGACAAAATACTTTATTGAAATCATAATTTTTCCTAATAATTATTACTTAAAAAAATATATTATTAAAATTATTATTTTTCTAAATAGGGTTTACGGTTTTGAGGTTTGGGATTTGGAATTTAGGATTTAGGGATTTAGGGTTTATGGATTTCAGATTTAGGGTTTAGGGTTATATTTGTAGGTTAAGGTTTAGGGTTAAAATTATTATTATTTTCTAAATAGGGTTCAAGGTTAAAATTATTATTTTTCAAAATAGGGTTTAGGGTTTTAGGATTTGAGATTTGGGATTTAGGGTTTAGGGTTTTAGGATTTGGGATTTGCGGTTTAGGATTTAGGGCTTAGGGTTTAAGGATTTAGAGTTTAGGGTTTAGGGTTTTGGGTTTAGGGATTTGGGATTTGGGATTTAAGATTTGGGATTTAAGATTTAGGGTTTTGGGATTTAGGGTTTAGAGTTTTGGGTTTTGGGATTTGGAATTTAGGGTTTAGGGTTTTAGGATTTATGTTTTAGGGTTTAGGGTTTTGGATTTAGGTTTTTGGGATTTCTGATTTAGGGTTTTGGGTTTTGGGATTTGAGTTTAGAGTTAAATTTGGAGTGAGGGTAAAATTGGGAAAATAAATTGAGATGAGAATGGAATCATGATTCCTATAGTGGGGAGAAGGAATTGTGATTCCTTCTCCTTTAGGAATCAATTCCATTTCTGACTCATTTTCAGCCCAACCAAACACACAAGTGGAAGAAATCTTTTCCATTCCCTCCAACCAAACACAACATTAAAGGAAAATAAAAGAGAATTGAAAATAAGTTTGGAGTATTATGAAGTTACAAAAAAAGAAAGAGAAAAGAGATCTGGAATAAAAGAATATGAAAATAATGACAAAAAAGGGTGCACTGAAATATCAAGTAAAAGCTCAATAGCAGTTAAAAAGTACATGATGAAAAAGAAGAAGCTAAGGTGTGGAAAGAGACTAAGTGTCACATGTTAGTTTATTTAGTTACACTTAGCTTTACTTGAGGACAAGTAAAGAGTTAAGTTTGAGGATGTGATGACTCAATAGAGTCATTAGCGTACTTTTTTTTACTTAATATTTACTTATTTTATTCAATAAATAGTATTTTTATGACCAAAAATATTAAAATATAAACTTTATAATGAAAAGGATAAAAAATATAATTTTTGATTTTTAGCTCACGGCTAATCAGAAGTTGCCACATAACCTGCCACGTAAGTAGATGAGCTGACTTGGCAAGCCACATAGATGCCACATAAGTATGGATAGCGAATCATGTTACACCACGTATGAGGCGGACGAACTGCGTGCCACGTGTCAACACGACGTTCAATCCGAGTTTGAAGATCTGTCAACTTGCCCTGCCACATTTCACTACGCCATTGCTCCTCATGTTCTAATTGTGTGCCACGCTATGCATTTTAGTGAATCATATTGCGCCACGTGGAGCTAACCTAACAGGTGTTGACTCTGATCGATCTCCCTTGCCATGCGTCGCGTTGTGTTTGGGCGGCGCTGTTAGTTTTGCTTATTTTGATCTCAACCCTTGATCTGATAGTACATATCGCATTTGAGCTATATTTAGGGCAACCTAGGGGTTTAAAAGCTTGTCATATGCTAAATGCAACCCTCTCAATGTACAAAAATGATTTAAGATAATTTAATTGCATTTTATTTTTTATTTTTACTTTTTTGCTTTCCTTACTAGAGACTAAAAGGAAGCTAGTTCTGGTTGTAATGAGTGCTTAAAAGCACTAAATATAGCATGATTTTATGCACTTTAGATGTCAAAATATATTTGTATTTGCATAGTTTTGTTTTGTTTTTAGTAAATATATCTTTTCAAAATTATGGGTATATTTTATTGTCTTTCAAGTATTTTTATTTTCAAAAAGATTCAACTAATTAAGACTTGAAGAATAGTACCTGAAAACACTTTATTGCAATCATGAAACATAAATGATTAACAACTGTTAAGCCTTACATATGTTTTAAACTAATGTAAGGGAGTGAAATACAAAAAAATAATGTTTCTATAAGTGTAAGAACATGCGTGCTATGATGAAGTTTTTGGGTGCTACAATGCATGACAATTACATCGAGCTTCAAATTCATTACATGCTAGCTCATGTCTCGTTGTGCGACCCTCTAGTCCATATTTTCCTCCTTTTTGTAGCATTTTCTCGCCTATATAAAGGAATCCTCACCCTTTGTAATTATCATCCCTCATCATCCTATCAGCCCTTTGTTTAGCATATTTCTTAGTTTTCTCTTAAGCTTTTGTTTTCTTTGTTTCAAAGTTCTTCTCTCAACTTTGATAGTTGAACATAGTTTAGCTTATGTAATAGTTTGCTTTTAATTCAATAAATAGTGTTGGAAAATCTATTGGAAGTTTTTTCCTGATAACAAAAACAATATTGAATTTATGTACTAAGAAGAATGCACTTGAGGTATAATTTAAATATATTTTTTTTTATTTTCATATATAATTTTATGTGTTGTTCTAAATGTTATGTTTAATTTACTAATCATTCTTTAAAATTAAGCATATCTAGCTAAAATTACTATGTGATGTTAGCAATGTTGTTATACTTATGAAATATTAAAGCAGTTAAACATGTTTACAAAATTCATTAAGTTTTATTTCTTAATCAAGATTTAAATGAAGCTTGTTAAAGAAAAATATATTGATGAAGTATTTTTCATAATAAACATAAGAGTTAAATTTAGAATTTAATTACCTGGATCTGATTTAGAGTAATACTCTTCGTAAAAATATATTGATGACATATTTTTCATAATAGATTTAAAATTTGAAAGTTAATTTTTAGATACTAAAATAATTAATCTTACTTTGACACCTTAGTGAGAGTTTAAATTGTTAGATCCGATCGAAGGTGGCAATTAAATGGTTTATACATCTCTTAGAAAAAAACATAATTTAATTAAAATTAACTAATAGTCTCAACTAAATGTGTTAAGTGATTTTAATTCATAACAAATAGTAGACCTAATTAATCTCTTATTTGTCTACATAAGAGAGAATCAACAATCTTAATTCATATATTTAATAACTTAATTAACATTGAGCAAGTATGATTAACTAATTAATTTATCCCATAAATTTTCCTTTGAATGTATATATATGTTATTTGTTTGATGTTTATTGAATATATCTTTATTATATGTCATTAGTTTAGATATTTTAAAACCAAAACTATGTGCAAAATGATTCGAGCACTTGGGAGTTATTTTACAAGTGCAAAACTATAGCATTAGTTATAATCTACCTTTTGCATACTAGCATTTTGAACAATTCTTTTATATGAAGCCTGAGTTCACACCTAAGCTCATCATAAAGGGAAGCCATATCCTTGGCAAGAGCTAGCTTGATCCTTAATTTGACAACTTCAATAACAAGCCTAACATTCTCTAGCTCATCACAACAGTTTTTGGCATCTTCTAGAAGTTTTTAAAGGTTTTGGGATCATCCTCATGTAGTTCATCTTCAAAAGCATGAAACATATTTTCTATCTCTTCTCCATAAATATTATCAATATTTTCTCCATGATAATACCAACATTTATAACTCAGAAGAATACCAGTACGAATAAGGTAATACTTAACCTCATCAACATCATAAATTTTCACATTTTTATATTTAACACATGAGTATCGAATCATACTAATTTTATTATTACTATTTTTACTCGCAGATTCCAAGAAAGTTTCGACTCTAGAAATATAGTCCTGCTCAATTCTACACTTTGATATCTAAGATTTGTCTATTTTCTATTGATTATATTAAACATATTAATTATGTATTGAATAAAATATAAATTTATTAATCACCAGTATATTTCAACTATTATTATTTATGAAGTTATAAATTATTAGAATATCCATCAAAACATGATATAAAAATAAATACATAAAATCCAAAAATTTAATAAACTCGTTATAACATCAACAATATATAATATATAATAATTTATATACATAAATAATTCATTTAATATAATAATAAGTTTAATATATATATATATATAATGCATGTAATAATAATAATTTTAAAAATATTTAAGCTTAAAATAAATTAATATATAAAATATAAAGTACATAAAATTAGTTAAAATAAATAAATAAAAATATAGTCTTCTCTTATAAGCTGAATAAAAATACACAACCTACCTAACACAAAAATATATACAAATAATCAATAACACATAATATTTATTAAAATAAAAAATAATTTCACAAAATAATATAAAAATATAAAATATCAATAATAAGTGTAAAATAATTCATAGAAATGCTTATAAGAATAAAACAAATGAGAAAATGAAGGGAAATGGTGTTTGGTAAGTGAGAAAGTGAAGGAAAATGGGTAAGAAAAAATTGAGTATTATGTTCAAAATAATGGTCGATCTAGATCAAAAATTGGAAAGGAAAAAACCCAATTGATGGTGCCGGAAATGATGGTCGAAAGTGGCCAAAAAGGAACAAATAAATTTAGAGGTAGTGCACGGTTTTGAAGAGAAATGAAAAGATGTAAGTAAAACCTATCGAAAAATGGGCAAAAGAAGAAGAAAAAGGGAAAAAATACACGTAGCATCGGTTCTACGTGTCAACCGACGCTACACATGGTACATAGGATTAGTTCTACATGCCAACCGACAGGAGCCATGTGTAACGTCGGTTGACACATAGAACCAATGCTACATGCCACATGTAGCATCAGTTAACATGTAGAACTAACATAGCTTGTTACACATCGATTGATGTGGCAACCAACGCTACATGTGACACATAGCGTCAATTATACATATCAATTGATGTGAAGCCACATGTAGCAACATTTCTATGTGAAAACTGACAAACAATTATGGGTCAATTGATGTGTACAATCGACTCTAGTTGCCACGTGTAGCATGATTAGAATGCATAATTATTTTAGAATCTACCAAATAAGATCTAAATTTTTCCAATGTAAACCCCATAACCAAAACTGTTGGTGGTAGAATAATTAAAGTGGGCATCATTCACTGTTTTACAGGCATAATAAATGATATGTAAATACTAATCCACTCTCTATACCAAGACGATCCTTGGCTAACATATTATATAAATGACCACTTATTTTAGAAAAATTATTAATAAATATCCTATAAAACCTACATGCCTAAGAAACTCCTAATTTCCTTCACATTATTAAGGGGTGGTAATTTAGTAATTAAATTGATTTTTTTCCTTATCCACTTCTATATCTTTACTTGAAATAATATATTCTAACACAATGCAGTTTTTAACCATAAAATGACTTTTCTCCAAACTAAGAGTTAAGTTGCATTCAATGCATCTTTATAGATTTAAAGTCAATTTATGTAAACAATCATCAAAAGAGGTTCCATAGACAAAAAATTCATCCATGAATATCTCAGTGAATTTCTCCACCATATATGAAAATATAGGTATCATGCATCTTTGGAATGTGATGTGAGCATTATATAGACCGGATGTCATCCACTTGAAAGAAAATGTCCTAAAAGAACAAGTGAATATAGTCTTTTCTTGATCTTCTAGTGCAATTGGCAACTAATAATATCTTGAAAGACCATCAAGAAAATAATAAAATTCATGCCCCGCTAATGTTTCTAACATTTGATCAATAAAAAGAAGGGGAAAGTGATATTTCTTAGTGTACATATTCAGTTTTTGAAGGTTGACACACATCCTCCATCCTAAGATGACTCTAGTAGGCACTAATTCATTCTTGCTATTTCTTATCATATATAGTAATGCTTGATTCCTTGGGTTTATCCTATACGAGACTTATATAGTAATACTTGATTCCTTGGGTATATCCTACCAGACTAACCCACTTGCTATTAGTAATAGGATAAATAACTTCTCCTTCTAAGAGTTTCAAATTTTAGTTTACTATTTATTTCATAATAGAGTTAAGTCTTCTCTAGGCTTCTCTCATAGTTTGGTATTTTCCTCTAAATTAATCTTATGCATACACATAGCCAGACTAATACCTCCAATGTCTTCAGTACTCCAACTTATAGCTTTCTTGCATTTCCTAAGCCACATCGCTAGTTTTTCTTCTTAGGTTGTGGTTAAAGTAGAAGAAATAATAACTAGGTAGGTCTCCCCCTCCTAAGAGTATGTATTTAAGATTCTTAGTTAACTTTTTCAACTCCAGCTTAGGTGAAGCATTTTCTTCCCCAGATGGCATCTTAGGTAGATCAAAGGATGTACTAGGCTCCTCTATTAGTTCAACAATATCTAATAGTTCACGATACTCCTTAGTCTCTTCATCTAAGTCTTCCTCTATCCTATTAATAGTTAAAGCATATTGAATTTTATCTTTCATCTCATCCTGCAAATAGGTGTTATGAGCGAGTGTATCCATACAATCATTATATGAACACTCATCATCAATAGAAATAGAAAGAATATGATAGGAATCAAAAACTTTGAATACTTCTTAGTATTCCCTTTGGTAAAGCATCTCTCATGTTTAATGACTTTAGTGGTGGCTCAAGTGATTGTTAAAGAAAAATAAATTAAAATTAAAATTAAAAACACTTAAATTAAAATAAATAAATAAAAGTGAACAAATAACCAAAGAACTAAAAATAGAAAATAAATAGATAAAAGTGAATAACAAAAGAAATAAAAATAAAAATAATATATAACTAAAAACAAATAAATAAGAGAAAAAAAAGTAAAAATAAACAAGAAAAAATCAAAAATAACTATAAAAAACAACTAAATAATTTAAAATGCCAATTCTCTCACAACAATGCCAAAAGCACTCTTAAGTCCACGAATCACTTATAAGAAGCGACATATATACTCCAAAAATAATTTTTCAAGGATTTAAAGTGGTTTTAAAAAGTTAAATTATTTTTTAATATAGTGAAGAAAAACAATTCTTAAACATTCTAACAAATTGTTGGTTTATAGAATAGAATTGTAAATTCAAAATTAAATTATATATAAAGAAATCAAGTAAATAAAATATGGTAAATTAAATTATGTAAATAAAAGCGATAGAGTAAAAGGATAAATTAAACTAAAGCTGAACTTAGGATGATAAATATAAATAGGATTTTAGCGAGCATAAAATTCCATGGATAGAACGAATTAAGTTATTTAAATTTCATGGATATAAATAATTAAGTGATTTAAATATAAGCTAGATTTAATGATATTTTTTTAAACAAAACCCCCTTATAATCATGATGAGAATTATATTCAATTAATCAATTCTTTCTTGGCCGGGATTGAAATTGATTAATTGGTAAATTAAAAAATCAATGAAATTAAAATTGACTCTTATTCATTATACACATCTAAGTACAGATGATGTGTTTAATACTTAATTCTAAAATATTTTCTTTAATTATAAATCAATACTTAGTACATCTTGAATTTATGATTATAGATTTCAAGATTATAACAAAAATAAATCTAAACTTTTATATATTTAGGTCAAAGAATTATTCTTCCATTCATTGGAAGCCGAAACTAAAATCCTATTAACAGGTTAAGCCAATCATAGTTAAATTAACAAAAGTCAATTTAACTATGAAAGGCATCAAATTATAGAAAAAAAGTAAATAATACAACAATTAAAAATACCTCTTTATTGAAAATGATTCTAGATCTCTAAATAAGTTGTCACTAGCTTCTCCAAATCTTGGATCTTTTTCACTACTAGAAGGATCTCTTTCTGTATCTATATATGGTGAAACAGCTACCCTAATTCTACAATTGAAACCAAAGACAAATGGCTGAAAGAAAGAGAACATAAAACTATGTTTAATGATATGTTATAACCTAAAAACTGGTTTATTTATAGGGAAGGCTAGTATAGAAGAACTTTGAACTAAATAAACGAAGAAGGGCTAGGGCATAGTCTTTCCAACACCATGACATGAGATACATTAAGCTACACCAAATGTCATCTCAAATAGGTCACATTTTAGCACACTTATTCCACGCAATGTCACACAATACTCTATATGCCTAGTGAATTTCTACCAATCAGAGTGCACCACAACATACTCTAATCCTCACCAGGACACACTTCATTGTTCTTAATTGTTCCTTGTATACTTTACCAACTAGTTGGTTCTTCATATATGGCTTACATGCATTATTCTTCTAAGGTCCTAGGGTGAAAATTGAGTACTTCAAGTTTTATTCTTCATGTATTGATAAATTTATATATCTGAAGATAAAACCTAAAATAAATAAAATATACCCATGATTCTAAATATATAGATTTTCATGTATAATGATATAAACATACATAATCAAATCAATTTATTACATTTATGTACAATAAAATCATGAAATACTAGTGTTTTTATGTATTAGCAAGGAGGTCTATTTTACCATTATGTCGTCACTTAAGTTCATGACTTTATGAACCTCATTAGTGGCATTGATTCCACATTTGCATGATCATTACTGGCCCATATGAAAAACGTCATGTTTGTCCTAAGTACTCAAAATAAGTGTGGTGGTGTCTTTTTGTTATTGGTTTTTGTGTATTCTCAATCGAACTTCTAGTTTGGGAGTTATGTATACATTAAAACCACCATTCAATAGGTTCACTTTCTCATTTTTTGAAGGAGGACAAGTACCCAAAAATGTGAGCTTGTGATCTTATGGTCTCATGAGCCTAGGAACCCTTGGATGGGTTCTTTTATGAATAGATGATATCCTTTCTCATCCTCTATATAAAGAGAGATCCTCCATCAATTTTTTATTCTACCTTTCAAGACTCACTTTTAGAGAGAGATGAAATAGTGGAGAAGCTTGGCATCAAGGTTAGGTAAGTTCTTATTTTTCCAACTTTTTCCATTTATTACTTTCCTAACACTTTGTAGAAAATGTAGGATTTCATTCTCTTACTATCCAAACACCTCACACTCCATGACACTTATATTCATCCTTTCCTATGCATGTAGTAATGAAGGATGGGATCAAACTTGGTCATCATGGGAACGAGTGAGCTCGTACTAGGATGGGTCACATGAGGTGGCAATTGAGTGAAGAATTGATGGAGGAGTTAGTGACCAATGTCTAATCATCCATGGTCCATTCGGTCATAGTCTATTCACCCTCTCTCATTTCCTTCACCTAAAAATTCAATTTTATTCAAAAATCACCATTCTTCTTAATTTTTTGTATCTACATCAATATTAAATATTGTTTAGGATATTTTTACAAATATTTCACCTAAAGATCAACTTTTGATGGGTTTCTTCATGTCATCTTCATCATCTTCATGTAAGTGCATTAAATCCTCAAGTTTTCTTTGGTTGACGTTGTGATTAATTTAATGGAAATAATTTTAGATTAGAAGTGTAGATATTTTTGGATGTTATATTTTTACACTTTTTGAATCAAAAATGGAACCAAAAGGAAAAAGCTATGGTAAAGAAACCATGGTGTCAGAAGAGTATGATAAAACCAAGTTTGTGAAACTTGAAGCTTAAAAGAGATTTGAAAAAGATGCATAGGTGATATAAATTTTACCATAGAAAGTGGATTGATTTTGGAAAAAATCCATTCCTTGGTGTGAATGATGTGATAAAAAACCTAGGATGGAAAATATTTGTAAAGAGTCCTCAAGCTGGCATTGTATCCATTGTGAGAGAATTCTATGCTAATGTGCCTGATGTTTTTAATGATAGAATCATGGTTAGGGGAGCTTTTGTACACTTTAGTGCATGCACCATTAATTCTTACTATGGCTTTTATGGATGTAACTTGACGACTCTATAAAAATAGAGTCATTAGCGCACTTTTTTACTTAATATTTACTTATTTTATTCAATAAATAGTATTTTTATGGCCAAAAATATTAAAATATAAACTTTTTAGTTAAAAGGGGTAAAAATATAATTTTTGAATTTTTATGGATTTTTATAAATTTTTAACGCATGCCAATCAAGAGCTACCAAGTGGCATGCCACGCAAGTAGAGGAGTTGAATGGGAATGCCACGCAGATTCCAAGCAAGCACGAAGATCAAATCACATTGTGCCATGTGTGAGGAGGATGAAATGCGTGCTACATGTCCGCACGACGTTCAATTTGAGATTGAAATTTTTTCGACTTGACATGCCAAGTGTCAATATGCCATTGTTCTGTATGTTCCACTCGTGCACCACGCTATCCATTTCTGTGAATCACATCTCTCCACATGTCGCTGACTCAATAAGCGTTGACTATAACCGGTCTCCCCTACCACGCGTCGCTCCCTAATTTTCCCAATGAATTTATGATGCCACATGTCGCACTGTGATTGGCTATAACAGTCAATATTGCTTGTTTTGATTGTAGCCCTTGATTTAAAGTTGATCTAATGGTCCACATTACACTTGTGTAATATATAAGCCCCTAATCACTCTATAAACCCTAATTGGCCTCCATTAGCATAATTTTGGTCAATTTTTGGAGCTAAAAAGAGAGAAAAATACAAAACAAAAATCAAAAGACGCCACAATTTTGGTGGAGATTCAAGAGGAGATTAATACTAAAATTCAAGAGATTGATTGTATTTCCTTTTATACTCTTTTCTTTATCAATTTTATGTCTTTCTTTATGAAAAATATAAGCTTTATGAACACAATTATGTGTAGTTAATTTATTAATCTAGGGATCTTATAAACCCAATTTTCACCATGTGAAGATATAATATTTTACCCCAATTATAATTTTAATTAATTATATTATTTAATTTGATTTGTATGTTATTAATTGTTTGGCCAACAATTTATCTAGAGAGGCAATTAAATATATTTGAGGGAATTGTTTAATTATTTGTCTTGATTAAATAACATACATAGTTTCTAGGTAGAGATGTATGATTTTTATGTATGTGATCTATAATTGATGAACTTAATGAGTAATGTGCAATTTAATTGGCCTGAGAGTGTGATTAAATTAATTACTATATGATGTGTAGTTTACTTAAGAGAGAAATACATGCTAGGTTAGATTCAATCGATCATGTAATTAATTGATAATTATATTGGGAGGATTTTAGTGATTCGCATGTTTAGAAAATTGGGGGATTCAGTATTCCTAGATATTTTCTCATATATATTTTTAGTTTCCAAATTTGATTTAATTAATTATTGCTATTTAATTTTATTTATTTTAATTTTGCTTCCTTAAAATATAAAAATACAAAAACAAATTGATTTTTAGTTTTTTTAAGTTTTAAAAATTAGTTTCTAATAAAATAATCTCTATGGGAATGATCTTTTCTTATCATTATATTACTTGTTGTGATACGTATACTTGCGTATTCATTGCACACACTTCATATGTGGCGATCATAACTAAAGAGGAATATGAGCCTTATTAGAGCATATAGTTTATGAAGAAATAATAGAAAGTTTAACACTAGGAGGAGCAAAGTGAGATAAGTCAAATGGGAGACATAAATCATTTGGTGCTATATAATTTATAAATATCTCTCATGTTTGGTAATGTTTCCTCTCCTTTAAATTGATGCCAACTAGGCATTATAGTTCAATTGATAAAGAAAGGGCTCTATTACTCTTCACATTTCAAACCTCTAACAGCATGGATTCCGGGGTAAGTATGAATCAAAGAATAAGGTTGTTGGTGAATAATCACTAAATTAGATATATTTTCTGGCAACTCATTATAGCACCTGGTGCTAGAGTTGGGATGAGTATTCCTACCAGTGATATTCTACTTCAACTTGGTGACCCATTAACCCCGAAATACATAGAAAGCCTCATTAGTGGAACTAAAGTTTCCCAAGCTAACAAAAGAGCATATTTTTCAAGGACACCTTTAAAGGGTAGGTTTAATAAGTTACAAGAAAAGGTTGATAAAATGGAGGTCTAGCAAATACAATAGCAAAAGTGGCTTAATGGACACGTATGCTATTAGTCCAATTATATGAATACTAACTATAGGATGCAATGATTGCAACTTGCTCAATTTGGTTATGATTGTAGTCAGTTAGAAGGAGGATGGGAATATCTAGGTGACAACTTTGTCTTTCAACCACTAGAAGCTATTATAGAAGACACACCAAAGCACATAGAGGACTAGAGTTCAATAATCTTAGTTGTTCCTATGTTTTTTTCCAATTTAAGTTTTAGTTTTTCTTCTTTCATTTTTATTTCTATGTTTATTTATTCCATTATTTTATTTTTTAGTATTTGATGCATTTTTATTATTTTGGAATTCTGATATGTATTTTGTTAAACTCCTTAATTTTATGCCTTGTTATTGATGAATTATATGTGAGGTACATATTAGTTCTCATGATTAGTACTGATACATATGATGAACTAAGAATATGAACCTAATACTCAAAATTCTACAATTCATCACTACTAGTAAGCTAGTTTTTCTTTTTCTCTTCTTTTTTGATACATTGGGGACAATAAAAATTGTAGATTATGGGTGAATTTGTTTTTATATTTCTACTAAGTGTTCAAACAAAATTTTAAGCATAATTTTTCAAAAAAAATATTTTTATTTTTATTTTTGCTTTTATTTGTGTTATTTGTGTGTTTCGAGTCAATCTATTTGTCAATTATGGGAATATGATGTGATAATTCTAATATCTAGAGGACTCTAACTTTTACATCAATTAAGAAATGATTTGAATATGAATTGAACTTAGTGTGAAACTATTATGGTTGGCGGTAAGAATGATTAAGTAATCTAAATACTTAGGACCATTTTGTGTATGAATGTTTCATAAACATCATTGAGGTCTCAACAAATGATAAGTGCTTGAAAATTGCTAATATTTTATGATTTTATTATACATAAATTGAATAAATAGATTTAATTATAGCAGGTTTTATTCATATTTATGCAAATCTATATGTTTGAAATCACAGATATGTTCTATTATACTTCAGGTGTTTTTAGCTTCAAAATGTATTAATTTCTCAACACATTAAGAACAACACCTGAAACACTCAATTTCCACCCAAGAGTTTAAAAGAATAAAACATGTAAGCCTTATATAAAGAACCAACTAATTAGTAAGGTGTACAACACACAATTGAAGAAAAGTTAAGTGTGCCACACTGAGGATTATAATGTGCCATGGCAAACTCTATTCAGTAGGAATTTACTGAGCATATTGATTATCTTGTGCCACAACATGGAATAAGTGATACGATGCCATGACCTGTTCGGGAAGACTTTGGCCAAGTTAGACGTAATGTATGCTGCGGTGGTGAAAAATATGTGCCATAATACACCTACATTTGTTTGGCCCAAGCCTTCTACACTAGCCTTTCCCTATAAATAGTTTAGTTTGTCTCTTAGGTCATCGTATCATATAGAATAATTACATATATTTTTCAATAGCAGTCGTAGGTTATTTGTAGAATTTAGATCTAATTTTCAAAGTCGTTCCACTACCATATACAAATACAGATAGGGAACCTCCTCATTATGAAGAAGATCCAAGGATTTGATGAAGTTAGTGACAACTTAATTAGAGATCTAGATTCATTTTTTAAAAAATAGTATTTTAAATTTTTGTATTTTTATCTCTTTCTATAATTTGATGTTTTTCATAATTGAATTTAACTTTTGTCGATTTAATCATGATTTGATAACTCTGTAACATAGGGTTTTAGTTGTTTGTCTTCCAATGATTAGAATAATAGTTTTATGATTTGAATAAATACTAATTTTATTTATTTCTTGCTCATGTTCTTAAAATCTTTAATTATAAATCAATGATGGATCACATCTTTATTTATAATTAAAGAAAATATTTTAGAATTGGCATTAGAAAAATCAGTTTTATTTAATTATTCATGAGTAACTAAAAGTTTAATTTACTTTAATTCATCTATATCAAGTCTAACGAAGGAAGTTATTGATTAAATGAGATTAAATTAAATGGTTAAAAATATCTTTAATTATAAATTAATGATGAATTAAATATTGATTTATAATTAAAGAATATATTTAATTTATGTTTACCAATTAATTAATTTCAAACGAGATTAAAGAACTTATTAATTAATTAAAAACCATGTTTTCTATATTTTTGTAAGTTTGTCAATTAATCAATTTCAAGCCAAATCTAGGAAATCATTGATTAGTTAAGAACTATGTGAACTTACAATAAAAGTGGAAGTTCACTTATTTTAAAGAAAATAAAAAATCAATAAATATGACTCATTACTTGAATCTTTAATTCGTTATATCCATAAAGGGTTATTCTTGCTAAAATATCATATTCATCTATCATTCTAGGTTCCACTATAGTCAATTTATTGTTTTAATTTAATCCTTTCATTTATTTACTTTATTTATATATTAAATTAATTTAGAATTTATGATTTTGTCCCTCCAACCAACAAATTGTTAGAGTGTTAAGGACTTGTTTTTCTTAAGTAAATAAAAAATAATTTAACTTTTTAAAGCAACTGTAATTCTTTGAGAGACGAACTTGAGAGTATACTTATCATGTATTATAAGTTATTAGTAGACTTGAGAGCTTTTCAAAATACAAATTAGATTATTAAGTTTTGGTGCATCAAGTTTTTAGCATCGTTATTAGGGAATTGGTGTTTTAAATTGTTAAGTTGTTTTTCTAGTAATTTTTCGTAATCTTTTTATTTTTGTGATTTTTTTATTTATAAATATTTTTGTTTATTTTAATTATTTTTTTCTTTATATTATTTAGCATAATGTTTAGTCTTAAACAAATAAATCAAATCAAATAATAACAACTAAAAAAAGTTGTTTATTTTTATTTTTAATTATTTTTCCCTTATTTATTTTTTTACTATTTTTATTTCTTCTTGTTATTTTATTTTATTTTTTTCTTTAATTTCTTTATTTCTCTACATTTATTTTGTTATTTTATTTTTTTATTGTTCATATGTGTTATTTCAATTATTTTTTGTTTCTTTAATTAATTTCTTTAATTTTTTTGTTTTTAGTTAATTTTTTTAATTTTTTAATTTTTTGAATAATCACTTGAGTCAATATTAGAGGCATTTAATAGGGGAGATGCTTTATCAAAGGGGATACTAATGAAAGAGTATGCAATGCCAATGATTGGCATTGTTGCCTTCTCTATACAGTTCGGGAGATCACATCTGGAATTATGAATTGAAAAATACTCATTTTTTTTGTGTTTCCATCCTTCTATGGAATTCCTAATGAAGATTTTTTAACCTTCATTAGAGATTTTTACTTAACTGTGCAAACATTTCCTTTGCATTGGCTTACTAATGACCAATTAAAAATGTGGTATTTCTCTTACACCCTGAAAGATAAGGCTAAAGTTTGGTTAATGACTCTATATGAGTTCCTTGATAACTTGGGAGAAAGTCTATAATAAATTCATGGAAAGATATTATTCCTATTAGAAAGCTTCAGAATTAAGAGCAAAAATTGCTATTTTCTCTCAAATGGAAGAAGAACCATTCTATGAAACTTGGGATAGGTTCAAATTCATCTCACTCAATGCCCATACCAAAGTTTCCCATTGAATCTACAAAATCAATTTTTCAAAGACAAATTAACACAATAGTGTCAATTCATAGTTGGCAATGCTGTAGGTGGAGCTATGAGAGAAATAAAAACCTTAGAGACTTATGATCTCTATGAGATGTTGGCTGCTAATTCCCAACAAAAGAGTACTAGAGTGAGAAGATATGGAGCTTATGAGATATACTATGGAATTGAAATGTCTATGCAACTTGCAAAATTGACCAATCAATTTGCACTTCTTTCCCCTTAGGGAACTCTAATCAAAGAAGCGTGTATAGTGAGTAGTAATTGTGGGCATTGTGCTAACACATGCCTTTATCAAAGAGAACCATTTACAAGTCTTGAACAAGTGAATGCAATAGAGGGTTATAAACCTTTTCCAAGGAATTACCCTTATGCAAACACTTACAATCAATGATGGAGTAATAATCCCAAGGACAAAGAGTACAATATACTTCTTGGTAGGCCATTTATGACCTCAACCAAGAAAATTGTTAATATCCATAATAGAAGTCTTCCAGTGACAATCTTGGAAGATATTATAAGTTTTAACACACAGTCAGGCACAAACTAAATGAAAAGGGGGGACACAAACTATAAATCATATCCTTCAATAGTGTCTAGCTAAGATGTTAAACTAGCGCTTGGTGAGAGAAAAACTACCATTTTATGTAGTATTCTTTCCTTTTGTTTTAATATATTTTATTTTTATTTTTATTATATTTTTGTTTTTTTTCTATTTGATGTGTTTGTTTTATTTTATTTCTTCTTTTGCGAACAATGTTTATGTTAATTAGAGCTATTGATTTCATAGTTGTTTGGTAATATATGATTCATAAGAAATACACGGTGATTCTTTCTGTGTGATAGAAATTGAGTTAGATGATGAATGCAACAAGAGTAACCACATCATTATGGTTAATCACGTAATGCTACTACAATTAGGTAACTTTTCTTTTCTCTTTCTCTTTATCTTTGATCTATGTTTGAAACATTAGGTATAATGTACATTCTAGGTTGGGGTGGAAGAAAATATTCTTATGGAATAATGCATTTTAAATTATATGAAACATTTTTTTTCTTTTGTTTAGTTGATTGGGACATTTAGGTTCATTAAAAAAACTTATGATATATTCATAATTTATGTTATCTATCCATTGTTTTCTTGATTTCTTAAATATATTCATGGATTATTTCAAGAATGAGATCTATTCATAATTTATGGTTCATGCTTGGATGTTGAGATTGAGATAATCCCAAAATTGGTATTAAAGAATCAAATAATTGAGACTATCTTGTGAGATAATCTTGAGCCTATAATTCTGAGTGATAATACTTTTCCTACTCCTTTAAACATTTTTTCTATTATTTCAAATTGTTAGATGATCTCTCTGGCTTTACACTGAATATTAGGATTTTAAACATCCGATGAAGTATCATGTACTTAATTTCATTGCTTAGATTAAATTATTTGAGCAGAAATTAATGTGTGTGCCTATCTTCATTCATACTTGGCTTCTAGGGAAAAGATATATATAGGGTTCCCTAAGTATAGAAAGAGCTAATATATTCACTCACCATAATACATATATTATATAGGTACATTATTTTTAAAAAACAAAAGAGAGAGAAAAAGAAAAAAATGATATAACTAAATATTATGATCCTAAATTCTTAAATTAGTGAGATGGTTATTACCAAATAGTAGGAAATTTCTCTTTGAAGTCAAAAGCATTTTCATTCATCTTGAGGCATATACTTAATATTCTTTTGCTTAATGATTTTGATTGAAGTATAAGATTATCAATGTGATATCTTCATAAATCATAGCATTTGATTCCTTTCATGATATCAATGTTATATACTTTTGAGCCTTTCTTTTTTATCATATGCGAATGTTTTTGCTTTATTCTTTACATAACTTTTGTTCGCATATATCTTTCTGAGTGTTTGAACAAATATGATCAATGAGATATTGAGAGTATATCTTGTGAGGATTAGAATCGTAACAAATTCATATTCCAAACATTAGGATTGGGTGAGTTGAAGTTGATATGTTTTTGTAATGGGACATGAATTTGTGATGTGTATTGATTTGAACAATAAATTGTGATCTTTTGAGGTTTTGAATTAACTCGTTCTTGAGATTTTGAATATGAAATGAAAAGAAAATAAAGTATGAGAATTTTTGTTGATTTTATTTTGTTATTTTGTTATTTGTAGTTTATTTTTATTTTGTTATTCTTTTTAGTTTTTAATTTTTGCATAGTAGGATGTTTGTGAGTATCATCACTTAAAGCCCTCACGAGACTTAAACTCATCTATTGGGGTAACATAGGGATTTAAAATCTTATTTTATACACTAAATGAAACTATATCAATAAACAAAAATGATTTAGATTAGTTTAGTTTATGTACTTTTTTAGTTTTATATCTCTTTTCTTGCTAGAGGTTTGCAAGAAGCTGGTTAGGGTTGTGATAAATGCTTGAAAATCACTAATATTTTGTGATTTTATTGTACTTAAATGAAATAAATAAATCTTATTATAGCATATTTATATCCATATTTATGCAAATATATATGTTTGGAATCACTTGTATGTTATGTTGTATTTCAGATGTTTGTAGGTTCAAAATGCAATATGTAGACATATGAAGAATAACACTTGAAGAACTCAATTTGCACCCTATTAGTTAAAAAAAAGGCATGCAAGCCTAACATGAATAACCAACAATTTGGTAAAGTGTATAAGGAAGAATTGAAGAAAAATGAAGCGTGCATGTTGTGGCAAGGATTATAGTAGGTTGTGACATACTCTACTCGCTAGGAAGTTATTGGGCACATTGATTATTATGTGTCACGATGTGGATTAAGTGGTGATGTGGCATGAATTTTTCAGAAGGACTTTGGCAAATTTGAACATGATGTGTGCCGCAGTATGCCTTCATTATTTGGCCCAAGCCCTCTACACTAGCTTTTCCCTATATATAGTTTTGTTTGATTCTTAGGTCATTGTATCATATAGAATTATGTTATATTTTTTTCAATAGTATTCATAGGTTAGTTGTAGAATTAATATCCAATTTTGAAAGCCATTCAACCACCGTATACAGAAAGAGAGCCTTTTTATTATGAAGAAGATCCAAGGATTTGGAAAGCCAATGACAACTTATTCATAGATCTGGAATCGTTTTCAACAAAAAATGAGGTATTTGTAATTATATTTTATCTCTTTTTGTAATATAATGTCCTTCATAATTGAATTAACTTTTATTTATTTAATTATGATTTTCTAATTATGTGATATAGGGATTTAGTTGTATGGCTTTTAATGATTGGAAAAACAGTTTTATAATTTAAATAAATACGATTTTTATTTATGTTTTTAAAATCTTAATTATAATTCAATGATAGATCAAATATTGATTTATGATTAAGAAAAATATTTTGGAATTACGCATTAGAAGAATCATATGTGTTTAATTGTGTATGAGTGAATAAGAATTTAGTTTAATTTCATTTATTAATTTCAATTCTAACCAAAGAAGTTATTAATTAAATGAGATTAAATTCTAAGTTAAAGATATCTTTAATTATAAATTGATGATAGACCAAATCTTGATTTATAATTAAAGAATAGATTTTATTTAAGTTTACAAAATAATTAATTTCAAGTTCACCAAGGAAGTTATTAATTAATCGAGAACCTTGATTTATATATTTTTCTTAGTTTGCCAATTAATAAATTTCAAACACGACTCAAGAAGTATTAATTTAGAATTGTGTGAACTTACCATGAAAATTGAAGTTTGCTTATTTAAAACAAAGGAAAATCTATGACTCGTTATATGAATGATTTAATTGGTTCTGACCAAGAAGGTACATGCTTGCTAAAATCTTAAATTCATTCATCACCCGAGGTTCGAATATAGTTAATTTATTGCTTTAATTTACTTACTCTCTTTAGATATTAAATTAACTTAGAATTTTCAATTCTATTACTCAAAAAAATAAACTACTAGAGTGTTTAAGGCTTCTTTTTCTTAACTAAATAAGAAAATAATTTAAGTTTTTAAAACCACCACAATTAATTGAGAGACTATCTTGGAAGTATTCTTAATCATATATTGAAAGAGTCCACAACTCGGTACACTACCAAGACAAGGAGATGAAAACTCCTAAAACACTCAACCTTAACTCGCACAAATAAAACAGCAAACAATTATACATAATACACAGTAGTAGTACATAAAATATAATATCAGACAATGTATATAACTTATGATAACATATATTATATATCAAACAAAAAGCATGTAAATAATAAATGCTTTCTAATCATAGTTTATGCTTCAATATGTTGAGACATACATACATTTAACTCAAATTATACTAGCCCAACAACGGATCATGCATAACAGGAAAAATAATGAGGTAAACCCATATATAGATCGTATCTATTTGGTAACATCCTTAAATTACTTAAAACAACCACTCAGCATCAAATAATTCACTAAGCAATAAGCAAATTATAATACTAATAGATAGTAAAATCACTATTATCTCTATCAACCAGAACTTCCATTCAAACTTTCTACCGTTGCTTTTCACTTACGACTTCTGCAATTGGTTAGTTCAACACTTAAACCCGAATTTCTTTCATAGTCAACACCACCTAATGTGGTGTGATTGAGTACCATAGATCAAGTAATTGGAAGTTTAATAACTCACACTCAGAAAAGGAAACATAGTCCCACACTAATATGAAATTGTGTATGAAAAATGCATAGTCAAACCACATATGCACATAGCCTACGATTTGATCACTAAATTCACAATGTGACCCACACTCAAATATAGTCTCTCCAAAATAATTTCAACAATAGATATAAATCTTAGGGTGAATTTTGGCAGTTTCAATTCTTAAATAAGGGGTGAAGAGAAGATAAATAAGTTTGGTATTTATAGCACTCGAATTCACCACCTCCCAAACCACCTTTCTAGCCACCTTGTATCCACATCACTACCACCTATGGAAGGTCCCTGGCGAGCATATCGGCTAGCTTGTTGGAGAGGTGTGTAAAAAATGATATTTTTTGTTTCCAAAAATGCCGAGTAAAATCCATAAATATCGGCACCCAAAATAAGCAAAACCCACGAGTAGTAACTTTAGCTCACTCGCCGAAAACCAAAACTCTTAGCCTAATATATATACTACAAAAACCAACCTCGTAGTGTGTGCAAATATGCTTGCATATAAAATGTACCTAACTGTGTGAATCTATGAATTACTGGTCTGTAGTAACCAAAATTACATAGAGGAAGACAAAACATTGAGTAAAATAAAACATATATGTTTTTTACATAGGAAGCCAATACACAGACATAAGTACAACGGGACTAACAATATCCCCCTTTATATTTTTATGTCAAAACACTACACAACTAAATACATACTCACATCTATCAAAAGATGATCAAGAAGATACCTAAAGATGTTTATTTCCCTTAACAAAACAACGACACACACAAAACCTAAAAGACACACCTACAACAAGTGCATCCATCTTTGGTGCTTTATCCAACTTCATATATCAAATCATCCAATCCTTCACTCTAAAACATAAGGGTCTCATCACCACTCCATATAACATATCTAAAGCTTGAAGACTTCCCCCAACACTTGTAACCTACACACATGAAGCAAACACATACTTGTGAACAAATCACTGATGAGTGCTTAAAAAGCACTAAAATTATCATGATTTAATGTACTTTAATTGATTAAGTAGATTTATATTTGTATGATTTTATCATATTTTTATATAAAATTATCTTTCCAAAATCACAGGTATTTTTATTGTTTTTTAGGTATTTTCGTTAAAAAATAACTTAAAGACTCAAAGAAATATATTAGATATAATACATCACAAATAAGCTGAGAAAAAAATGAGGAAAAGTAAAAAAATGGAATAATTGGACAAATGGGTCCAAATGGTCAAAAATGTCGAGTCCCGCGTGCGCCGTACGCACAACTAGCACACTCCTAACATACGCCTACACTGAGTTTCGTGCATGCCAACACATACCCGTGCCAAGTCCTGCGCCTCTCCCATGCTCACCAACACTCGTCTATAATAAATCTCACCTCCCACACGTATGCCAACTTGTCCAAACGTGTCAAAAATCAATTTTTGAGAAATATTTTCACTTTTTTTTATTCTTTTCCTCATCTTTAAAAGGACCCTCTCCCCCATTGTAAAAATCATCCCTCAAATTCCCAAAAATCACAAACTTCTCTCTTAGTTCTTATTTTTTTATATTAAAGTTATTCTCTTTTTTAGAAGAATTAGTTATGCTTTTATAGATTTCTAATTTTTGGAGGTTTTCTAGCAACGAAATTAACATCAAAGTTATGTAAGAATTCTTTTGAGATATAATTTTAAAATGAATTATTTATAGTTATTTTTTATGTTTTATTCTTATATGTTATGTTTAATTTGTCTATGATTAAATTTAACATGGTTGGCTGTTTGTAAATATAATATAATAATAATGTTGTTATGCTAGCGAAATATTAAATAGATAAAACATCTCTATGAAATAAATTGATTTTGTTTTTATTAAAGATTTTGTATTAAGGATGTTAGAGAGAAATATATTATTTTTTATTTCAAACTTAAATCTGAAAATTAAATTTAAAGGTTTAATTATCCGGTCTAATTTAGAATAGTGCTCTTTTATTTGTTGGCACAATCACCCAGTAGTTAGTTTTAAAACTTGAAAGTTAGTGCTCGGAGAATAAAATTCTTAGGTTTAATTTGGACACCTTGAATAAAGATTAAAATGTCTAACCCTACCAAATGTGGCATTTCAATGGTTCATTATTTTAATCTCTTAGAAAAAGAATTAATTTAATTAACCAAATTAATTATCGACTTCACTCATAGGTGTTAATTGATTTGTTTAATTAAAAAAGAATATCTAAGCCCACCAAAGGTAGAATTAATATAAAAAAAGAAAGAATAAATAAATATCAATTTATATCTTTAATAACCTAAAAATATGAGCAAGTATAATTAACTTAATTATTATATCCATAAATACTCTACTATTATGAATGATAAAAATTTGCATAATTGTTTATTGAATCATATCTATGTTATTTTTTTGTTATTAGATTAGGAAATACAAAAATTAAAATATCGTGACAGGATATTTAGGATTTAATTTCGTTTTTAAAAGTTTGAATAAAAAATTAAAAACCACATATATTTTTTCCTTAGATCGACCTTGGGAGTGTACTTGTAATTTTCTATAAAATGATTCATGCATTTGCGAGATTTTTACAAATATAAAATCAAAGTATCTACAAGATCAATATTACTAACCAGATGTTGATCTTGTCTTATCAATCGTGTGAAAACAACGTGTAGTCAACCCACTTACTATCATGTTACCCCTATACAAATAAAAACCAATAGGAATAAACACAAGTAAACATGCATATTTCCCCCTGACTTCATGAAACACTCCCCTTGAATACATTCAAGTCACACAATAATATATAAGTTTAGTCATACACTTAAAGCCCATGCGGCACACAACATGGCAATAAACATATAGTTATGTGATAAGAGTCAAATTATTGCATTTTTGTTATGATTTAAATGTTGATATTTGTGTGAAAATTGTGTTTATTTGATTACTTAATCCACAAATGTCATTTCACGGGTATTTCGTGTTTAAAGTACAATTTCAGGTAAAATCATGATTTTGGAGAAGTTTTGGACAATGTACAATGATTGGGATTGAGTGAAAATAAAAAGAAAACAAAGTTTCAAAATTTAGAAATCTCACTGCCGGAGAGAATATTATCGCCGCCGGCGAAAATAGCACGGTAAAATTCTTCCCGAGAGCATGGATTTTTGCAAATTCATCTCACCGCTGGCCAAAATAATCTTGCCGCCGGCCAAGTTCACATCGCTGCCGGCTAGAATCAATGGAACAAAAATCGTAACTTTTCCATAAATCTCGCCGCAGCGAGAATAATGTCGCCGCCGGCGAGTTTCGTCTGAAAACACAATTTTTATGTTGTTTTGTTCCAAAATTTCCCCAAAAACCCTAAATCTAAATATACAATATGATAGAGAAAGAGGCCACGGTAGAGAGAGCAGATACGAGTCATTTTTGGAGGAGAAAAGGCAATTTTGGAGAGAAAGGTTGGAGGAGCTTGAAGGATCATCACCATTGTTGCTACCAAGTCTTCATCTTCAAGAGTTTTTTCATCTCTTCTCCTTAGCTTTTATTTTTTGCATTTTATTTAGATTTGTTATTCATGGATTCAATTGAAATAATGTTTGTTCTTATAATAAATATGAACTAATTTATTTTTTCTAAGGCTATGATGTAATTAAATCAAGAAAATCTGATTTCTTGTGTTATCGTTATATGAATTCATTGTTTTCAAGTTGAGTATTTATTTCCATGCTTAATGCTTTTAAATTTCTGTCCAAGATTTAGATGATTTGTTGCATTATATTAAGACTGAGAGGAGATGTGTAATGAACGCTTCTTGTGATAAATACCGTATGTTGAATGCGAGTGTGAGAACTAATGCATGATGTATGTGGTTATTCTAGAAATTCCATAAATCGTAATGTGCTTGTTTGTGATTAAATCTTTATAGAAATATAGTTGGTTTTCATAGATAAGTAATTCTAATATAACTCGAGAGAGAGTATTAGGTAAATTTGGGTTTTTCAACCATCACTTTTAACTTTGATTCTCATATAACATGACTTGAAATCGGATTGAATTGATTTAGCGAAATCAAATGCCTTAGCACTTTTAATCATTTGTCAACAACATTAAATTTTGTTATTTGCATTTAGTTTTAAGTTAATTTACTTCTTAAACAAATTTAACAATTTGGTTTTCAAATAAAATTAGGATTAGTCAATTTCAGTACTTAGTAACGCCATTCCTTGTGGGTTCGATATCCGTACTTTTGTACACTTTATTACTTGAACGATTCGTACACTTGCGAAAATACGCATCATTATGCATAGAAACTTCTTCCTCTTTTTGACATTAAATTCAAAGGAACATCCCCATATGAGGGAGAGAAGACATACAAATATGCTATCCTAACACTAATGAAACAGAGTGGTAAAGTTAAAGCTAACACATGCTTCAAGAGAAACTACCAGGGTAGAATCATGCAACAAGTAACAAAATAAATGCACGAGCAACAAAAGATATGTGAAAGTATAAAATATCATAAAGTTCCCATACATATGAACAATTATGAATGTCAATATTTTTCAACTCAAATACGCAACCAAGACCTAGATGATGGATAGATATGCAAAGCCATGGAATCTTATCGTAAGCTCTATATAAATTCAACCAAGCAGACCTTACAATAACGAAAGTACAAAATAACCTACTCACTTCAACAAAAAATAAGAACAACTAGCATAAAGGAAGAAAAAACTACGTTAAACACACTAGTGATTGTGTGCTCACAGGCTCTTATCCAAACTAGCAACAAATATATGCATGGCAAAACACTAATAGCAAGTGAGATAAGAGTGCATACTAAACAAAAAAGGATTTTCAATCACTTCAAGACTTCATATGTGGGAACATATTCGATAAATGATGATAGTACTCTGACAGCATGTAATCAATCTAAACATAGCAAACCAATTAAATAGTTTGACACCTAGGATGTATCTAGGGTAAAGAAATACACTCTTCCTTAATTATTCACATCAAACTCACATACACATAACATAAATAAGTAATATAAATTAATCAGGGAGTAAGTATATTAATTTAATACAATATAAGTGATGCGTATTTTCACAAGTGTACAAAAGTACGGATATCGAACCCACAAGGAATGGCGTTACTAAGTACTGAAATTGACTAACCCTAATTTTATTTGAAAATCGAATTTTTGAATTTGTTTAAAAAGTAAATTAACTTAAAACTAAACGCAAATAACAAAATTTAATGTTGTTCACAAATGATTAAAAACGCTAAGGCATTTGATTTTGCTAAATCAATTCAATCCGATTTCAAGTTATGTTATATGAGAATCAAAGTTAAAAGTGATGGTTGAAAAACCCAAATTTACCTAATACTCTCTCTCGAGTTATATTAGAATTACTTATCTATGAAAACCGACTATATTTCTATGAAGATTTAATCACAAACAAGCACATTACGATTTATGAAATTTCTAGAAAAACCACATACATCATGCATTAGTTCTCACACTCGCATTCAACATACGGTATTTATCACAAGAAGCGTTCATTACACATCTCCTCTCGGTCTCAATATAATGCAACAAATCATTTAAATCTTGATCAAAAATTTAAAAGCATTAAGCATGGAAATAAAAACTCAACTTGAAAACAATGAATTCATATAACGATAACACAAGAAATCAGATTTTCATTATTCAACTACATCATAGCCTTAGCAATAACGAATTAGTTCATAACAAAAATAAGAAAAAACATTATTTCAATTGAATCCATGAATAACAAATATCAATAAACTGCAGAATATAAAAACTAAGGAGAAGAGATGAAAAACTCTAGAAGATGAAGGCTTGGTAGCAACAATGGTGAAGATCCTTCAAGTTTCTCCAAAATTTCCTTCTCTTCTCCAAAAATACCTTTGAACTCTGCTTTCTGCCGTCCCCTCCTTCTCCATCATAATGTTGAACTTTTGTTTTCTTTTTATTTGCACTCAATCCCGGTCATTGAAATTTGTCCCAAACCTCTCCATAATTATGATTTTACCTGAAATTGCACTTTAAACACGAAATACCCGTGAAATGACATTTGTGGATTAAATAATAAAATAAAACGTAATTTTCACACAAATATCAACCTTTAAATCATAACAAAAATGCAATAATTTGACTCCTATCAACAACCCCCAACCAGCTTCTTGCTAGTCTCTAGCAAGAAAAGCGATCTATGAATAATTTCAAAGGAGACATTAAAAGAAAAATTCAAAGGAAATTTATTCTATTTACAACATTACATTAAGCGTATGCAATAAGCCTTTAAACCCCTAGGCGTCTCTAGTAGGACGAGTTGTAGTCTCGTGAGGGCTTCCCAAAGGTGATGACACGCACAAACATCTAACCTATAACTATCCTAACTTAAAACAATAACATAACATAAAAAATAATTTGCACAAATGTCTCAAAAATTGTAAATAATACCAACATATAGAATAATTAAATGTCACCTAAGTTTTAAGAAATCTCAAATGCCAATTTCACTTTTTTTATTGACTCTTAAACATCCATCAAACCACAAACCAATAGCCATAATGCCCAGATAATATTATGCAGAACATCCACAAACAAAAAGGTGAAATCTCAAACTCCATAGGCTCAATCTTCAAAACTCTCTCCACTAATGAAGAAAAATACACCACTTCGGATCAATAGGACTTCTTAGGCTTGTAATGTTAGGCTTAGGTATTTGGTTAAGAAAGAACGGGAAGTGTCAAAATACAAATAATAGCACTTATTAGATTAAACACAACCAATTAAGTAAAGAGTAACACCATTTAACCCAAATTGTTTCTTCCGATCATAACCCATTTTTCCAAAGATAAACAATAATTCTTCCTCAATCTTTCACCTCAGTACATCCATTACTAACACTCTTTTATTTACTAGAGTGTGAAGGCCCTTTTTTTCTCTTTTTTTTTTCTTTTCTTTTCTCTTTTTTTAAACATAACCCCCAACCAATTTCTTCCAATATATGTGGAAGATGTCTTATTTTTTTTTATTCCATCCTTACTCCAATTGCTCTTGAAAATTTTGTGTTCAAAATTAAGTGCTCTTAACAAATAAGGTAGGAATTATATATATATATTTTTTGGCTCAGTAAAAGGTAGGTTATAGAAGGCAAAAAGAAAGAAAAATAAGGCTAACAATATATTTAAATAGGCTCAAAGAGGTAACTAGTGATATAAGGATAACAAGGTAGGCTTAAAATGGCACAATCGATCCAAAAATGGCCTACATCATCTCCTAAACAGTGCAATCCCAAATTATTTCGCCTCAAGAGGTTTTCAAATGAGTTCTAGAGTTTGTTGAGATCACAAAAATGTCCATGAAAAATTCGCACATAAGAATTCTCTAAGCATTTAGACTAATCAACCAAATCATACCACATACCAAAAGAGTCGCAAACTAGGTAAAATCAACATTTGAAATTATCTTTAAACCGAAGCAAAATTTAATGTCTTCTAAAAGCTACTTGTTATCACAATCACATTATTATCATCAACGTGCAAATTAAAATAAGTAAAATGAAAATAAAATAAAAAATAAAAATAAAAGAAATTAAATCAAAATGCAGAAAAAAGTAAATGGAAAATCAAAATTAAACACAAATAAACACACAAACAAAACTAATAAAAATGAAGGGATGAAAAGATTTACCGTTTACCGCACCCCTAACCAAAACTTTACATTGTCCTCAATGTAAGAAAGAAAAACTGTAAATGGCTTTTTTTTTACCTACAAGACAAATAAAATAAGAAAATTTAATTAAAAATAAAATTATCATAAAATGAAGTGCAGAATTTAAAATTTCTAAAATAAAATGAGATAAAAGATGAGAAAACAAAACTGATGGGTCAGCTCTCCCATTAAGCGCTTTAAGTTATAGTCATTAGCTAGACTTTATGTCATTTTTCTGCTTGCTGAATTCTCCGTCAAAATATGGCCTCAACTGTTGTCCATTTACCTTGAAAGTTCCCTTTGTTTCATGACTGATCTCAATTGTTCCATAAGGAAACACCTTGGTTACTAGAAAAGGTCCTGACCAACAAGATTTTAGTTTTCTTGGAAAAAATCTGAGACGGGATTTATAATGCAGCACTTTCTGTCCCACCTCAAAGTTTTGCCTCAAAATGTGCTTATCATGCCAAAGCTTCATCTTGTCCTTGTATATTCGGTCATTCTCATAAGCATCATTCCTTATTTCATCCATCTCATTTGTTTCATATTTCACAAGGCAAGCTTCTAGTGGTAGCAATGGAGTTCTTTCCTCAAAAGTTTCCGAGATTAACTTGTCAAGAGTGTTAATTTGAAAACAAGAATGTACTTCACTTGGAAATTCCATTGCTTCAAAAACATCAAAAGTCACTTGTTCATCTTGCACCCGTAGAATGAGCTTTCCTTGCTGAACATCAATCAACGTTCTTCCAGTTGCAAGGAACGGTCTCCCCAATATCAACGGTACCTCTCTATCTTCCTCCATATCAAGCACCACGAAATCTACAGGGAAAATAAATTTGTCAACTTTAATTAAAACATCCTCAATTACCCCTCGAGGATATTTCGCCGATCGATCCGCTAATTGTAGAGAGATTGAAGTGGGTTTTACTTCTCCCAGGCCTAGTTTTACGAAAATAGAAAGTGGCATCAAATTAATGCTTGCTCACTAAATCACGTAGGACTTTATCAAAAATGCAACTTCCTATAGTACAAGGTATAGTAAAACTCCTGGGTCTTTCAATTTCTCGTGGTAGTTTTCTTTGAAGAAGCACCGCACTCCTCATTTAGCAAGCAGGTTTCATAATCTCCCAACTTCCTCTTCTTTGATAGAATTTCCTTCATGAATTTTGCATACTTGGGAATTTGTTCCAACATCTCTGCAAAGGAATGTTAATATGGAATTTCTTAAAAATATCCAAAAATTTATCAAATTGATTATCAATCTTTTTCTTATTCAATCTTTGAGGATATGGGATAGGAGGCTCATATTTCGCATTTGGGGAAGGTTGAACATCTTGGGATGTTGATGGCTTCTCTTCAGATTTTTCCAACATTTTCTCGATTTCCCCGCCATTCAAGTTCTTTACCGCTTCTCAATGTGATAGCCTTTACATGCTCTTTGGGGATTTATTGTGTCACTAGAGCAATGATCCTTGAGACCTTTCTACGCACCGCTTTGAAAATCAGTTGGTTTTGGATGTCCCTATTGATTGCCTCTTGATTTCTGAAATTTGTTCTTGTCTCCTCAATGAACTTTCCCAAAATTCCTTCCAAATCTGGTTGTTTCTTCTCTTGGGGTTGGTAGGAAGATGATGGTTGTTTGAATCCCCCTTGGTTATTTCCCCATGACAAATTTGGATGATTTCTCCAACCTGGATTGTAGGTGTTCGAATATGGGTTATGTTGAGGTTTTTGGAAATTTGAAACATAATTTGCTTGCTCAGCATTTGGTGAAGCAAATGGATTTCCATCTTGGCACTCGATACTAGCATGAGTTCCACCATATAAATCACATTGTGCAGTTGGTTTGGATTCAAATTTGGATGACAAAGAATCCATCTTTCTTGAAAGAGCAAAGAACTCTCGAGCCGACAAAGCATTCACCGAATCAATTTCATGTACACAATGGTCTTTTGCAATTACCCATTTCCCGAATGCCACTTGATTGTTGTTTTCTACCATAATCTCTAATAACTCATGAGCATCCTCCGGTGTTTTTCCCATTTAAGACCAGTACGGCAAAGATCAATCATTGCCGCGATAGTTTGAAACCAACCCATTATAAAGTGTAGAGCCTTGCACCCAAATTGGTATACCATGATGTGGGAAATTCCTCAACATTTCTTTGAATCTTTCCCAAGCTTCATACAATGATTCTTGGTCATATTGTGTAAAAGATGTGATTTCATTTCTCAATTTTGATGTCTTAGAAGGAGGAAAGAACTTGGACAAGAATTTCTGAACCAATTCATTCCATGTTGTAATTGATCCCGGTGGTAATGAGTTTAGCCACTCCTTGGCTTTATCCCGAAGTGAAAAAGGAAAACCCTCAATATTATAGCATCTTCAGACACACCATTTATCTTGTAAAGATCACTCACCTCCAGAAAGTAAGCAATATGTGCATTTGGATCATCCTTTGACATTCCCCCAAACTGATTTGATTGAACTATTTGGATAAAGGATGGTTTTATCTCAAAGTTATTTGCTTGAACAATTGGCCTCCTTATACCCGAAGTAGTTCCTGCAACATTAGGCACAACATAATCCCTCAAAGCTCTATGATTTCCACCTCCCTCAACAAATGGTGGATCCATAGTTGATTGTCTATTAGGAGGTGAGGTTGAACGCCTTCTCTCTCGGTTTAGACGCCTAAATGTTCTATCAATCTCTGGATCAAATGGAAATTGGTTAAGGCTTCTTGTACGTCTCATACAACAATCCTACACCTAGAAAATTAACTAGCACAAAAACAACACAAAGTTACTTTTTTTATGATAAATAAAATAAAAGATCAAAATAAACAAAATTAAAAAGGAAACAATGATAAAGCAAATTAACTTCAAATTAAAACTAAGATTAGGTAATATCGATATTAATAAAATCAAACCATTCCCCGGCAATGGTGCCAAAAACTTGATACGTATTTTCGCAAGTGTACGAATCGTTCAAGTAATAAAGTGTACAAAAGTACGGATATCGAACTCACAAGGAATGGCGTTACTAAGTACCGAAATTGACTAACCCTAATTTTATTTGAAAATCGAATTTTTGAATTTGTTTAAAAAGTAAATTAACTTAAAACTAAACGCAAATAACAAAATTTAATGTTGTTCACAAATGATTAAAAACGCTAAGGCATTTGATTTCGCTAAATCAATTCAATCCGATTTCAAGTTATGTTATATGAGAATCAAAGTTAAAAGTGATGGTTGAAAAACCCAAATTTACCTAATACTCTCTCTCGAGTTATATTAGAATTACTTATCTATGAAAACCGACTATATTTCTATGAAGATTTAATAACAAACAAGCACATTACAATTTATGGAATTTCTAGAATAACCACATACATCATGCATTAGTTCTCACACTCGCATTCAACATACGGTATTTATCACAAGAAGCGTTCATTACACATCTCCTCTCGGTCTCAATATAATGCAACAAATCATTTAAATCTTGATCAGAAATTTAAAAGCATTAAGCATGGAAATAAATACTCAACTTGAAAACAATGAATCCATGAATAACAAATATCAATAAACTGCAGAATATAAAAACTAAGGAGAAGAGATGAAAAACTTTAGAAGATGAAGGCTTGGTAGCAACAATGGTGAAGATTCTTCAAGTTTTTCCAAAATTTCCTTCTCTTTTCCAAAAATGCCTTTGAACTCTGCTTTCTGCCGTGCCCTCCTTCTCCATCATAATGTATATATAGATCTAGGGTTTTAGAGGGCAATTTTGGAATAAAACAGCATAAAAAAATGTTTTCGAACAAAACTCGCCGGCGGCGAAGTTATTCTCACCGCGGCGAGATTTCTGGAAAACTTACGATTTTGGTTCCGCTAAATCTCACCAGCGGTGGGATTATTGTGGTCGGCGGCCAAATTCACTTGGCCGACGGCGAGATGTATTTGGCCGGCGGCGAGATGTACTTGGCCGGATGCGAGATGCACTTGGCCGGCGGCGAAATTGCTTTGCCAAAATTTGTGCTCCCTGCGTGATTTTCAACATTTTCTCGGTAAGATTTTCACCGGCGGCGAAATTCCAAATGTGGAACTTTTGTTTTCTTTTTATTTGCACTCAATCCCGGTCATTGAAATTTGTCCCAAACCTCTCCATAATTATGATTTTACCTGAAATTGCACTTTAAACACGAAATACCCGTGAAATGACATTCGTGGATTAAATAATAAAATAAAACGCAATTTTCACACAAATATCAACCTTTAAATCATAACAAAAATGCAATAATTTGACTCCTATCAATAAGCAATGATTGGAAAGTTAGGCATGCTACAAAAAAAAGGAAAAAAGGTATGCAACAACATATAATAAAAACAATTCTCATCAAAGTCTACATATAGTATATTGGATCATACAAGATGGACACTCAGATTAGACTAAAACATAATCTGATCATGCATAACATCAAATAGATAACACATAACTGATAATCATAGTAGTATCAAATATAATCAGTAAACAAAAAGCATGCAATAAACAGTAAAAGATTTCTAACCAGAGTATAAACTTTAGTATGTAGACACATACACCATTTAAACTCTAATTATACTAGCCACACATTCGGACATTCATACCAATAGATATAACGAGGTAAACCCACACAAAACCCTATCTATGTGGTAAGATACTTGAGTTTCTTAAGGCAACCACTCAGCAACAAACAATCCACTAATCAATGAAACAATTACAACTCTGATAGAAAATAAAACTACTAAGATCTCTATCAGTTGATAGCTCAATCCTAACAACCTATTGCTGCTTTTGCTTGCTACTTCCACAATGACCTGGTTTAACACATGAACCCCACTCACCTCCAAAGCCAACAACACCTAATGTGGTGTGATTAGAAACCATAAATCAGTTACTGGAAATGTAACTACTCCCAATCTTGAAGACCACCCTCAAATTCAAGCAACCTATCTATTATTGCACACAATAAGAGACACAATGCCTCAAAGCATTTAACATAGCTCACTCTCACGAGGATCTTCTGGCAAATAAAAAATTACATCCAAGCAACTCCCAGTATTAGCATGGTTCACATACAACCCACTTATAAACATCGTCTTAAGTACTTAACACTCACAAGCATGGTTTTGCTCACAAAATCATGAATCACAAATACCGAACAACACTCAAGGTATTATTGATTGAAAAATAGAAAAATGAGATATCAATTTGACAAAGCTATGATACATTTTTTGGATACCAAATAAGAAGAATTGGGAAGCATTTATAAAAATTTCCAAAGCCATGGCCAAGCTCACCAGCCACATCACCATCACCTCTGTAGAACTTTCTAGCAAGGTCCATGGCGAGGTGCCATGTTCAGGTGTAAAATCACATTTTTTCTTTTCCAAAAATTGTCAAGTGATTTCCATAAATACCCATAAGGAAAATGAACCAAAAACAAAAGTAAAATCGTCAGTTCCCTTGCCAAAAACCAACACTCAACCTTGCATACACACTACAAAAACCAATCACCATGGTGTGTGTAAACATACTCGTATATAAAGTGTTCCTAACTATGTACGTGTGTGAATTTCTAATCTGTAATTATCAACCTTACATAGTGGAAGACTTATACACTAAGTAAAATAAACAGACATTGTGTTTTGTACAGGGAAAGCTAACATACAGACATAAGTACAACAAGACTTACGTTCTCCCCCTTTGGCTTTCCATGTCAAACATGGCCTAGCTACATAAATAAGTGTATCTATCATAAGATCCTTGTAAAGATGACATAAAGATATTTGTTCCTATGAAAAAAATATCGATGCATACCAAAAATAAATAAACACATCTACACCAAGTGCGTCCATCTTGTGCGTTCCAACCAACTTCATGTATCAACTCATCCAACCTTTGTTGCTTATAAAACACAAGGATCTTAGTACACATGAAGCAATCTACACCTATAATATACACTCACAAAACAAACACATACCCCGTGATTATATCATATAGAAACAACATGTACTCTATCCAAATACTATTGTGTTACCCTTACATAGGTATACACAACAGGCTAAGCATGATTAACATGTAGTAAGCACAAACACAATCTACATGCAATAAAAATATGCAAACTACACAATGAATATATGAAACACTCCATCTAAGTATATGCATATCTAATGAGCATAATGTAATGCAGACTAATGCAAAAAATAGCATGTTGACAAGCAAGCACAATGCACAAACAAACATAAGCTGTGCACATGTTTCTCCCTTTTTGACATGGAAAGTCAAATCAAACACACATATAATATGCAACATATCACACCCCTATATGAAGGGAAAAGGTCAAACATAAATGCAATAATCCTAACACTTATATAATTTAACAAAGAAGATTAAAACAAACATAAAAAGAAGCAACACATGTAGTCAAGCAAGAAATGCAATGAATAACATGGAGACAATAGCAAGGTAAAAGAATGTAACAAATAACAAGCAGAAAGCAAAGACAAACCAAGAGTAGTGTAGATAGAAATATTCTTCCCAATGCGATACATAGCATAGAGCCCTACATATATACTTGTTATGGGAGGGCATAAGAGGCTTCTATATATGCATATAACACATTGACAAGATAAGCAGTTAAACACCAATGGCACAAAAATGTGTCAACGAATCTAAAAACGACGTTGATGAGGAGTCCTACTAACTTCCAAATTGGCACACTCCTAATGACCCAACAATCTTCCCCCAAACATAATGCTACTTAACTGTCAGTGAATCCCTAAGAAAGAGTTGATTAGGAGTCCAAATATCTTCCAAGTTAACACACTCCTGGTGACTCAACTATCTCCCCCAACAACACTTGAGTGTATTCAATCTAATTACCTTACCCTATACTATGCATACATACAAAAAGACATCCCATTCTACCATAGAAAACATGTGTCATGTATTCCAACGACAAATACCACGCTGTCAACTATAAGAGATAAACATGCAATAACTCACTATACCAGAGGCGTAGGTAAACACAAACTAAGACACATGAAACAAGAGATTGCAAATAATGCATGCAATATGTTATGCTAGTAGATTAATTTATGCATGGTTCAGACAAAGTAATATAAAGAAGAAGGGGGTATCAGAAGAACACAACACCATAATATAAACTCATAAATAGAACAAACAACAATAATGTAAAACAATCATAGCACTCCTCTTGCTAACATGCATTTTACACACAATCTCCCCCTAGAAGTATGCATGTGAGGAAATAAACATGTTATGCAGTCTATACTCTCAAAACTCTCTCAAGACAAAAGCATCTACATAGAGTAAAAAACAAGCAATACAGAAATAGGAAAGTAAAACGAGCAAGTTCAAAGAACAAGAATGTCCTTAGATTAAACAACACACTCAACTTAAATATCCACATGGACATCAATCCAAGATGCATTCATATAAGGGTATCACAAAATATTTGATTATAGGCTCAGTGTGTACTGTGCTAAAATATTTTACTCTATAAGCCATCAATAAATTCTTATATGAACCAAGCCAATAGGTAAAAAAGTACCAAACTTCATAAGTGCACATTTAGTCTATCTTTCCACTAAAGTAAGTGCTAACTTAGAAGATATCAAAAGGGTCTTTTAATGCTTGCATTGATAGGTTTAGGTAAGAGTAGGAGAGAAATGATATTCTTAGGCTCAAATACATCTTTGACAAACCAAATACAAACCTATGGTATAAGCCCTCATTAAAACAAATCCCCTTACAAGGATTCTTTTATTTTCTTTTCACTTCACAAGCATCTTTCGAAAACAAGGATGTTGTGAGAACAGTACATAAAATTCAGTAATTTATGCACCTTTTTTATTTTCAAATTTATCATCATTTCAATTTCTTTTTCTTTTCTTTTCCCCATTTCCTCTTTTTTAGTTTTACATTCTTAGTATTTCATTTTTATTTTCTTTTCCCATCTTCATTTTCTTCTTTTTTAAATATTATAATCCATGAGGATAAAATAGATGTTTCCCTAATATACAGGTTCAAAAAAGAGTGTACAAGGTCAGATGGATAATCATATAGGCTTGGATAATAAATACATGTAAAAAACGAAGGATTAACATAAAGACTCAAAAAGGGGTAAAAAAGACATAAATATTGGTATTGGTGGCTTGAAAGTTTCAAATGATCCAAAGATGGCCTAAATTCTCTCTCCATCGAAGTAACACCTAGGATTTCATTTCAAGAGATACTAGACGAGGATTTTAGAGCTTATTAGAGACATGCAAATCATCAAAGTAGAAATTCACACAAACCTATCAAAATAACCATATAAATTCATAGAGTTATGACATGTGTAGGAGAAAATTTCATTTTAAATAGAATACAAAAATTTATCCATACAAACACTCAAGGAATACACAAGTCAAAAAAGCAAAATTCCAATTTATGTCAAAAGCATGCCAACCATAAAACATCAATGGTCTCTAAAAAAAAGTTAATTTCACAAGAAAAAAGTTAAGATGACAAAACAACATGCAAAATAGTATCAGGAAGAGAGAGAAAGGAAAAAAAAGGAGAATACTAACCGACCATAGATAAATATGTTTTTAATTTTTAAAGTAATAAAGAAAGGTAAATAGAGTTTAGAGAAATATACAAGTAACACATCACCAAATAATATAAATGACAAGCATGGCCTCAAACAAGATCATAGGACAAAAAGGCAACGGACAAATATAGCCTTAAAGGAGATCATAGGTCAAGAGATATCATCAGTACAAATTGTACAGTGTTGCCTTCAAAGAGAGAAAGGGCAACAAAATTTACACAGTTGCCTCAAAAGAGATCATTGGTAACACTCACATCATTGCTAGCTAAGATACGAAAAGAAACTAACTAACTAGTGAGCAACATAGGTAACACCCTTAAGAGAGAAGAAACAAGGGATGCTACAAAAACATCTAAACATTTGAGAAAGGCTCAGGTTCCAACACAAGAACAAGGAACTTTCTTAGACAAGGTCAAACACCCTAAACACCTGGAATGCCAACTATACACACAAGTCTAGTCATAACAATGCAAGTAATTCAAGAGTCTTAAAGATAGATAAATAATCTATATGAAATACAAATTCACATGGAAAACCTGAACAAGCACAGTACAGATAAACACTTATGTACTCAAACTTTTAACACACCTCAGAATTCTCCAAAAGACATCTAAAGCACAAGAGAAGGAAGTCCAGGAAAAAGATGAAACAATAATCAATATGAGACAAACAGAGAACTAACACCAAACATACTAGGTATAAAAGAAAAGAACCTAGTAAAATAAAAGAGATGCATTCTATATGGCATGGCATATAAATGACAAGGCTGTAAGAAGAAAGATCCTAATACTTTGACATTGCATGCTAACAAACATATGACATGATGGTCATGCAAACAGCAACAAAAGAAGTAAGTAGTAAGGAAAACACATAAAAAGAGCATGTAAAAGTATCTAGTAGGAAAGAATACTAGTAAAGGATCAAATAATATAGTATAGCAGCAAGTAAGGTAATTAACATATTATGCACCCTAAAGAAGCAAAGAGAAAGAAATAGATATTCATGAACAAGTAAACAAGGAACATTCCAACTACAAAAGTTCATAGAGATAAACAACCTCACAGAACGATAATAGCCCACACCACTGGTGACACAGGGCATAAATACACAAGATGTATGTATGTGTAGATAGAGCTCTAGGATCGGGCACCTAAGTGCTTAAGCCCAAAAAAGGGTGACCTGCTCTGATAGCAATTAAAGATTTACATACGTAGGAACAATTAAACGAAGGTAAATTTTTCTTCCAACTCAAATAGGTAATCGAGACCTAGATGAGAGGTGGAAATGCCAACCCATGTAATCTTTTTGTGAGCTCTATTTCAATTCAGCCAAGCAATCCTTACAACATAAATTAAGCAATTAGCACAATGGAAATACAAAACAATATGTTTCATTCAACACATAATAAAAACAATCAATAGTAAGGAAGAACTAATTGTTGTAAACACACAGTGACAGTGTGCCTCATAAGCTCCTGTTCAGACTAACAATAAACATATGTATGGAAAACCACCAACATCAAGTGAGATAAGAATGCATACTAAACAACAAAGGATTTTAAATCACTCAAGACTTCATATATGGGAACATATTCTATAAATGATGATTGCACTCTAAAAGCATGCAATCAATCTAAACATAGCAAACTAATTAAAGAGTCTGACACTTGGGATATAACTAGGGTAAAGAGATACATACTCCTTAAAGAGTCACATCAAACTCACATGCACATAATAGAAATAAGTATTATAAATTAATCATGAAGCAGAAAATTTAATTTATTACAACATAAGAAATGATTTGAAAACTATAGGCATGCTATATAAAAAGGAAAGAAAGCATGCAAAAACATATAAAGAATGAACTTTCTCGTCAGATTCTACATCTAGTATGTTGGATCATACCAGATGGACACTCAAATTAGACTAACACATAATCTGATCACGCATAACATCAAATAGATATCACACAATTGATAATCATAGTATTATCACATATAATGAGTAAACAAAAGTATACAATAAACAATAAAAGCTTTCTAATCAGAGCATAAACTTTAATATATAAATACATAAAACATTTAGACTCTGAATGTACTAGCCACACATTCAAGCATTCATAACAGCATATATAATGAGGTAAACCCACATAGAAACACTATCAAACATCCTTAGGTTGCTTAAGGTGACCACTCAACAACAAATAATCCACTAATTAATGAAACAGTTACAACTCTGATAGAAAATAAAACTAATAATATCTTTTTCAATTGGGACCCTCATCCTAAATTCCTATTACTGCTTTTGTAACGACCTGGTTCTACACACGAAATCGGCTCACCTCTAAAGCCAACACTACCCATTATAGTGTGATCAGAAACCACATATCAGTAACCAGAAGTGTAACTACTTCTAATCCTGAAGATCTCCCTCAAACTCAAACACCCTTTCTCTTATTTCATGCAACAAGATATATAAGAACTCAAGGCATTTAACTTAACTAACTCTCACAATAAGGTTTTCACAAATAAAACAATTGCATCCAAGCAAATCCCATCCAACACACGGCTCACATACAACCCACTTGCAATCACTATCTTGAGTACTCAACACTCACAAACACAATTTTGCAAATACAATCATGAATCATTAATACCAAACCACACTCGATGTATTAGTGATCCAAAAATAGAAAAATGAGATGTCAATTTGACATAGCTCTGCTACATTTTGTGGATACCAAATAAGAAGAAATGTGTGAATCATTGATCCATAGTAACCAATCTTACACAGAGGAAGATAGATATACTAAGTAAAATAAACACATACCGTGTTTTGTACATGGGAAGCCAACATACAAACACGAGTACAATGGAACTTATATATCTCAATCTACCTAAGAAAACATATGTCATGCATTCTTGCAACAGTTACTATACAATGAACGAAAAAGGAGAAGCATACAAGAAGAAAGTAGAAGTAGAGAAACACATCGGTAGATATGTGAAAAAGAGATTGCATTCAATGCATGCAACATGTCGTACTAGTAGTCCTATTTATGCATGGTTTAGGTAAAGTGATAATAAAGAGAAGAAGACATCACATGAACAAGATAAGAAAACAAAACTCATAAAATAGGACAAACAATAGAAAGTAAAACAATCACATCACTTCCCTTGACTGCAAACATAAGACATATAGCTCGCACCCTAAAAGTATGCATGTAATACAATAACATGTTATGCATTCTTCTCATAAACACCCCCAACATAGAAATGTTTACACATAATAAACAACAAGAAACATAGAATGAGGTAAGAAAACAAAGCATGTTTAACAAATCAGAGGGTCTTTAAAGAATAAACAATACATTCAACACAAATATCCATATGTCCACCTATCCATGATGCATTCATATAAGGGTGAAAGTTTATAAATTATGGACCTGATTAACCTGAGGGGGTGAATAGGTTATTTTTAATTTTTATCAATTTATAATTTAATAACCAAAACAAAGTGGCTAGACATGCAATCGTGTGTAAGAGTAAAGTGCGGAAATAATAACACATGATATTTTTAGGTGGAAACAACCTAGGCCACAACCATGACCTAAGAGGAAAACCACCGGTCCACCTAACTTTCCATTATGAAAATCAAATGTTCAAGTACAAACTCGGTCTTATGCTACCCTCCCTATGATACTGCCCCAATATACTTTACTTACGAGCCCTTGCTCTATTTTCACAGTTTCCAATATTAGCGTGAACGGTTTTCAGACCAACGTTCCAATAAGCTTCCCGCCAATCAGATCGTTCAAAAATGAACTGCAAAAAGGTTAGCACAAAAAGAAACACACACGGGCACTTGTGTTACTTTTTGTGCAAAAAGGTTAGCACAAAAAGAAACACACACGTTCCAATAAGAATCCTAACTAGATGATTCAAAACATATATTACTTAAATCAAATCAACTATAATATTCTAGGGCAAAAAGATTATGCACAATTTCAATAAAAATAACTTTTTTAAAATTTAATAATTAAATTAAATAATCATGATTGTTCATAAAATTATTTAATCTAAATACCTAAAAATCTAATAAAAAGAATTAAATTAATTAATATAAATTAAAAATGTATATATATATATATATATATATATATTAATTACCTTTTATCACTTTGTACTTACCTTTCGATATATATATATATATATATATATATATATATATATATATAAATTGAATTTGTAACTGCCGCCTAAGGAAGAACTCAAGGTATATATATATATATATATATATATATATATATATATACTGAATTTGTAACCGTCGCCCGCTTTTGAATCTTTTCATTCACTGCATATATATGTTAATTCTCCTATATTGTCTTCATGTGCCGCTAATCAATCTTCACTTTTTCTTTTTCTTTTTTTCTTTTTTTTCTTTTTCACAGTGAACGACACACGTATATAATAACCTTTTTAGCAGTTAGGTTTTTCTCCTATATTTTTTTTCTTTTTTCAAAAGCACATTAAATAACCTTAACCCTATATATATATAGATAATGATAAACTATTAGTAATAGGGTTAAAATATTTTTAACTTCATTATTCAAGGCACATTTAAATATTTGATTAAAATAATTTTTAAATCACCTCTTAAAAATATTAAGATATATAGAAAATTATTTAAGCACCAAAACTAATATTAGATTTATGAACATGCGTTATTAAATGCATAAATATAATTCTATGTATCATAGTTATTAAGGATATACCTGAAGTATAATTATCTAGATCTCGAACATTTGTTCGACATTTCTTGATGGACTTGATAGCAGCCTAAAAAAAATTTACAAGTAAATATTTTATTTACGAAAATAGACAACACTCATAGTCTTTACAAAGGGTATGACAAAAGATTTGATGACATACAGTATATGTGATATGCAAAATTTGTTTACTCTATATGTCGTATACTTTCTCTACTAATGTAAATCAATAGGTCTTTCAACTGTTATAATGAAATACTAAGAAATGGGTAAAGAAGAGAAGATATTTAGGCTTAAACTCACCTTTTAGATCCAAATAAATGGATAATTTCATTTACATGACACTTATACCCTTAAACAATGATTTTTTTCTCTTTACTTCTCAAACTTCAACAAATGAAGTTGAGACATCAATACATAAAATTTAGGGAATCATGCACTTCTTCTTTTTTCATACTTATCATCATTTAATATATCTTTTCTTTTCTTTCTTCCCTCTTATGTTTAATCTTTATATTGGTTATACACTACAGTAAAAATGAATTTTTTTATTATACGTGACTAAAAATGTTTATGTGAAACAAAATTTAAAACAAAAAATAAGTTTTTTTATAAGTAAAAAAACATAATGAATATTTTTTTTTTGAAAAAAAGATTAAAAAAAACATAATATATCTAATAACAAATAAAAAACTATGTTTAAAAAATTAAAAAAAGAATAGCACTTAGCACGCATATCTCTCTCAGATTCATGCTTTATCTCTATTCCATATCTCTTCCTCCATTGAATCAAGTAGGACTAGTCGAACCTACACCCCAATCTAACTGTGTAAGGCCTTTTTTTGGGTCTAATAGGATCAATTTGGGTCAGCTATTAGGAAAATCGAAAATAAGAGTCCAGTTTTGATTCATGATCCAAAAAAATTCATTGAACTAGAACTGAATTATTTTTCATTAATGTATTAATATTAATATTATTTTTATATTATTAATTAATTAAAATTTTAAACTTAAAAATCATATTGACAAAAAAAATCCTAATACGATTATATTTAATAGTACACCAAGCTTTAATTTTTATAAACCCACCAATAAACTTTTCAATTCTTACTACAAAATAAGACTAGTCAATACATGTTGCTCTTATTTTCTTCTCCCTGGATCACTTATTTTATTTTTATGAAGTCTCAAGTTTGAACATGTTAAAACTATCAATTTGTTTATTTTATCGGAAAATAATACCAAAAATATGTTTGTATTTATCATAATGAATGCATAGAAAAAGAGAGCTAAAGCAAGTGTAGAAGAAAGTGATACTATTTTTTGGCAAAAATGTTATATGTCAAAAAACTTTGGAGAAAATAATAAAATAATAACTCTTAAAGTTTAAAATAAAAAAAAATAGTAACTGATATGTACAATTTATGTATTTTTATTAGTAAAAAAATTTTAATCCATCGTTTTAAGTTGTTGAATATTATTCGATTTCACTTCCTTTAACTATAATTATTTAAATATATTTAATATTAAAATTAATATAATTATATTTATATTATTAGAGTATTATTTTTATTCTTATAAATTAATTATATACGTGTAAACTCTTTTAACACAAAGTTTATGAACTTTTATTAACCCAGATATGAATTTCTTACTCTTTGTCCGGACTCTAGAATTTTCAAGAAAAAAACCTGACATTCATATAGCGGAAAGCCTCTCTCGGTTATTCTCAAAGCCGCTACTCGTCCTTTCATTCATTCTCACGTCTCAGCTAATCACCCCCTATTCGAGCATCATGTTGGCGTCTAATGTTAATCGGAGGGTCACCAATGCTCAAAGGGGCGAATCGTATGGCATATGGTGAAGTATGGAAAACAGGTCAAGGAAACACCAGAGTTTAGAGAATCAATGTTCCCCTTGTTTTAGGTACATGGATAAACTAGAGTTTTCATGGTGCTTAAGATAGCCTTCAAGGGAAAAGGAAAATCAAGGTCCAACAATTCCAGGAGCTACTCAATCTTCAAAACAGGGAGTTTTCTAACCCTTCCTTTATGATTCTCAAATAAATTTTCCAAACTTTCTTGAATGAACTGATTGTTAGTGTTGTAATGAATTTTTATTTTAAATGTTTGATTGCTTGTAGTTGAAATAGATCAGTTAACCACTAAAATGATCAAATTGTTGGGGTTTTGTTGGCTGCATACCACATGATTGGGAGAAGTCTCAAAAGGCAAATTAACTTGAACTTCTCATTATTAGTTATTAGAAAATTGATTAGTACTTAATTGATGGGGTGCATTTTAACTTTTACGTATGAACCAATACTTTTGATTTAGGACTAGAGTCTCAGAAGGTAAATTAACTTTGTAGAAGAAATATTATACCTTTAATTTTTTCATTTAACGTCATCTAGTGAACGACCTGTCATTTCTGGGTAGATTATGTTATATATGACTAGCGTTGCTCTAGTATTTGTTTTTGTTGAAGAATACGATAACTAGGTGGAGGCAACTTGAGGCAACCAACACTGAAAGTAAAAGGTGTCAATAAGGATACAAGACTATTTCTATCATAATTATGTCTATTTTTAATCATTATAATTTTCTTTTTATTTTGTATAAATTAAATTGTAAACATTCATTCATTAAGTAAATTATATCATTGCTTATATGGTATCAGAGTTTAGGAATAAGCTTTTCGAAAACCTAGCTCACACAAAAAACCTGTACATTTTTTTCCTTCCAAATTTTGTTTCTTTTCAAAATTAAGTTCAAATCACATCCACAATTTCAATTTTATCCCATTATAATCTCCAGAAAATTCCAAGCAATCTACAATTTTTTTTCAAGCAAGAAGACCATCCACGCGCCTACACGTGCTTTTTTGAAGTTTCATGCCCCTCGTCGGAGTCTCATGTGCCTACACACGTGCTCTCTAAAGAAGACGATGCAAACGACACATCGTTCAAACCTATCTCGAAAGAAAACAATGCATCGGTAGCCAATTTTGTCTTCTAGCCGATTTAGTCGTTAGCTGTTTCAATATTCTAACCGTCGGTTCAGTCCTTCCAGACGTCGATTCACCCACTTTTCAACCGATTCTCAAACTAAAATTTCCACTTCTAGAATCCTTGATCCATTTCCTGTAAAATACAACCCATTTTAGTTCATTATTTTTCCATCAATAGTCACTATCATCTAAAACACTCTAAACCTTATCCCGTTTTCAATTTTTCACTCAACAATCATGTCTAAAACTACCAATACCAACCCCACTGTACCAAAACGATATGATGATCCTAGCCATTCATTATACCTATACCACTCAGACCAACTAAGCATGGTTCTATTGGCTAAGTCCCTAAATCAAGAAAACTATCATATTTAGAGTCATGCGATGCTCATGGTTCTCACCTCCAAAAACAAAGACAGATTTATTGACAGCACAATCACAAGGCGACTAGCAAACTCTAAGGCAAAAACCAAACAATGGACTTGCTGCAACATTCTTGTCAAATGATGGATTATCAATACCATATCGCCTAAAATTGCGGAAAGTGTTATGTATAATGATACCGCATATGAGCTATGGGAAGAATTAAAGTAACGTTTTTCACACACCAACAGTGTGCACCTATTTCAAATCGAGCAAGAGATTCATGACTGCATACAAGAAGGTATGAGCATTGGAGAATACTACACCAAGTTGAAAAGCCTATGAGATACTCTAGATGCACTATGTCCCTTCTATATTGTGGAGGAAACGCTGGAAAGGAACTACATGAATACCAAAAAAAGCAGTGAACCATAAAGTTCCTCATGGGCTTAACTCAGTTTATACAGTAGCACGAGGACAAATCTTGGTCATGGAACCTTTACCTACAGTAAATAAGGTATACTCGTTCATTGTTCAAGATAAAAAGTAGAGAGCTGTCTCCACATAAACCATAGGAAGGATGTTAGAAACTACCGCACTTGTCGCCAAGGATAGTCATCCATAATATCGTCCGCAATATCCTTACAAGAATTACCCACCTAGGAACACATATCTCAAGTGTGATTGATGCAACAATATCGGCCATAATTTTGAAAGATGCCAAAAGCACCTCAAATGTGATTTCTGTGGTTTCAATTAACATACTGATGACTCTATATGAAAATAGTGCATCATTAGCACACCTTTTTATTTAATAATTACATGTTTTATTTAATAAATAATATTTTTTGGGTAAAAAATATTAAAATATAAATTTTTTAATTAAAAGGGGTGAAAATATAATTTTTGGGATTTTTATAGATTCTTTATGAATTTTTAACACATGACCAATCAAAAGCTGTCACGTGGTATGCCATGCAAGTAGATAAGCTAACTCGGCAAACCACGCGGATGCCATGCAAGCACGGAGAAGGAATCACGTTACGTTGCGTGTAAGAGAGATGAAACGCATGCCACATGACATTCAATCTGAGTTCAGAAGTTGGTCAACGCGTCATGCCATGTGTTACTACGCCATTGTTCCGCTCGTACCACTCGTGCGCCATGCCATCCGTTTCCACAAATCACATCGTGCCGTGTGTCGTTAACTAAACAAGCGTTGACTTTGACCGGTCTCCCCTGCCACTCGTCGCTCCCTGATTCGTCCAATAAATTTCACCTGCCATGTATCACATTGTGATTAACTAGAATTATCAGTTTTGCTTATTTTTATTGTAGCCTTTGATCTAAAGTCGATCTGACGATCCAGATCGCACCTCAACATTATTTAAGCCCCTAATCACTCTATAAACCTTAATTTGCCTCAATTAGCATAATTTTGGTCATTTTTTTGGAGGTAAAAGAGAGAAAAATATAGAAAAATTCAAGAGAAGACACAATTTTGGTGGAGATTGAAGAGAGGATTAATACTACAATTCAAGAGATTGATTATATTTCTTTTTCTACTTTATTTTTTTTATCAATTTTATGTCTTTCTTTATGAAAAATATGAGCTCTATAAACATAATTATGTGTAATTAATTTATTAATCTAGAAATCTTATGAACCTAATTTTTACCATGTGATGATCTAAAATTTTACCCCAATTATAATTATAATTTAATTATATTATTTAATCTGATTTTTATACTATTAATTGTTTTACCAACAATTTATTTATAAAGACAATTAAATAGATTTGAGAGAATTATTTAATTATTTGTCTTGATTAAATAATATGCATAGTTTATAAGCAGAGATGTATGATTCTTATGTATGTGATCCATAATTGATGAACTTAATGAGTAGTATGTAATTTAATTAGCATGAGAATGTGAATAAATTAATTATTATATGATGTTTAGTTTACTTGAGAAAGAAATACATGCTAGGTTAGACTCAATTGATCATTTAATTAATTGTTATTATATTGGGGGGATTTTAACGATTCGCATGTTTAGAAAATTAGGGGATTAAGTATTTTTAGATATTTTCTCATATATCTTTTTAGTTACCAAATTTAATTTAATTAATTATTGTTATTTAATTTTAGTTATTTTAATTTTGCTTTCTTAGAATATAAAAACACAAAAAAATGATTTTTAGTTTTTTTAGTTTTAAAAATTAGTTTCTAATAAAATAATCTATGTGGGAACGATTTTTACTTATCATTATATTACTTGTTACGATACGTATACTTGTGTATTAATTATACACTCGATTTGTGTAGTAATTAAGTTTTTGACACTATTGTCGGGGATTATAAATATTATAAATTAATAATTTTTTTATTAGTTTTTTTGTTTTAATTATTTCTTTAATTTATTTTTCTTTACTTTAATTTTAATTCACTTATTTTCTTATATTGAATTATTTATTTATTTATTTTAGTTAATTTAATTAATTTATTTTATTTATTTTCTTTACTTTAATTTATTTATTTAGTTGTTTTTTATTATTATTATTTTGATTTTTATTTATTATTAATTTAGACACATCCTTTAGTACTATTAGAAACATAGAGTAAAAAATGGCTAGCAATAATTATCAATGGTCAATGGACAGATTGGTAGCTACAAGAAGAATAGGTGGAATGCATGAAGTAAATGATATCATGACACTTACCACTCAAGTGTCATCTTTGGTAAATCCTTTGATGATTCAAAACTCGTTTAGCAAGTATAACATGGTCGAAGATTCAATGGTGTCTTGTGTGTTTTGTGATGGAGCCCAATTGTTTGATAATTGTCCAAATAATCTTGAATTGGTCTTCTATGTAGGTAATGTGAACCAAAACAATGATCCATACTTAAACACATATAACTCAAGATGGAGACAACATCCAAATTTTTCTTGGAATAACAACAATCAGAGTGGTAATCAATTCAACTATCAATCATTTTCACCTTCTAAATTCCAACAACCACAACAATTACAAGCCCAAGAAAAGAAGTCACTTACTGAGGACAATACAAATGCCTTAATGGGGATGATGAAAGACTTTATCCAAGCATTTAATACAAAAGTGTCAACTCAAAAGGCTTCAATTCAAAATTTGGAGAATCAAATGGGACAACTTGCTTAGGTTATAAGCCAAATGTCTCAAGATAACTTTCAAAGTGACACAATTATAAACCCAAGAAGAAAAGGTGAGGACCATTGTAAATCATTAGCCTTGAGGAGTAGTAAAACTTTAGAGTAGGAAGATGAGACTCAAAAGGATAAGAGGGACTATGAGACTAAAATAGATATGGAGGAACTAAAAACTAAAAAGAATGAGGAAGAATTAGAGGATAAAGAGAGTACGGGAAAAGAAATAATTTAGCCAAAAAAGAGAAACCTCTACAAACCTACTATTCATTTCTCTCAAAGACTACAAAAGAAAAAGTCAGATAGGCAGTTTTCAAAATTTATAGAAGTCTTCAAGAAGTTGCACATAAACATATCATTTGTAGATGCACTTGAACATATGTCTTCTTATGCCAAATGTTTGAAGGAAATCTTGTCTAATAAAAGAAGACTTGGAGAGAATGAAATAATAACCTTAATTGAAGGTTGTTGTGCCATCCTTGCAAGAAAACTATCCCAAAAGTTGAAAGATCCAGATAGTTTTGACATTCCTTGTACAATTGGGAACATATACTTTCAGAAAGTATTAGGTGACTTGGGTTCTAGCATTAACCTTATGTCATTATCAATCTTCAAAAGATTGAGGGTTGCTAAAGCCAAACCCATTTCAGTAACATTAAAAATAACAAATAGATCAATTAAGAGACCTTGGGGTGTGGTACAAGATGTGCTAGTAAAAGTATAAAAAATCATCTTTTTGGAAAACTTCATTGTGTTAAACATGGAGAAGGACCATGACATTCCTATCATACTTGTCAATCCATTCTTAGTAACCGAAAGATCATTCATTGATGTACAAAGAGGTGAACTTACATTGATAGTGTGAATTAATGCTTAAGGATAAATGTTACTGAATATGGGTACAACTTAAAAGAATCTGTTGAGTCGGCCAAACTTAAGACTATTACACTTGATGCTATGAACAAGGACATAAACACACCATAAAATAACTCAACCTATTTTATCTTTGAAAGTATGGCATTGAAGGTTGACATTGTAGAATGTGTGAACTTTTTAGAGGATGCACCATGCCACATGATAGTTCTACCGATTATGGAGAATTTTGAGATAGGATCAAAGCTCAAAACATCAATTGAAGAGCCACCAAGTTTAGACCCTACACTTTCACCCTCATATCCCCAATCAAGTATAAAAGTGAAAGAGTCCAATGGAGAGGTGACAAAGCTATTAGAAATACATAAATTGGATGAGTTATGGTGGAGTGCTTATAAGAATGCCAAAAAGTTCAAAAGGCAAACAAAAATATGGCATGAGAGAAGAATGGAGCACCGTGTTTTCAAGCCAGGACACAAAGTATTATTGAACAAGTCAAGACTCAAATTGTTTCCATGCAAACTCAAAAGTAAATGGATACAAATGGATGTGCTTTAGGACTTGATAGGATCATCTAGTCAAGGACATTAAACGTGACGCTGGTTGGGAGGCAACCTAACGTTATTTTACTTATATTTTCATTGTTTTTGTTTTATAGGTAAATAAATGTGGAGAGTAATGGCGCAACAAGAATGAGCGTTTCAACAATAGATATGGTGTGCCAAGACTATGAGAGTGTTCTTTCTTTTTACCTTTTCATATTTATATGTGCACATTAGGGACAATGTGTAATTTAAGTTTGGGAAAGGGAACTTCATTCTCTACATTAGTATTTAGTATGCATTTTTAATTTTTTTAGGATGTTTTTAATCCTGATTTGGGTAGAAATTGATAAATATATAGAAACTAAATGCATACATACTTGATATGAAACATATGAACTCAATGATAAAAATTGGTTGTCATGACTAGGATAAGGAATGTAACATATTTGTTAAGATATTTACATTAATCATGTGATATGCTTGCTAGTTTTGATTTGATTGATTCAAATTTTTCTACACATGTTCATGATTGATTTTGATGTACTTATTGAGAGAAAATTTGTAGTAAATTATATGAGTTCATTAGATTTATCAAGTTTTAGAATCTATTTGATCATCCCTTGAGGCGAAATTATAAATAGTATTTGACAAGAGAAATGATTTAGGCCTTATTTAAATCGATTGAGCCTTTCAAGCTAACCATTATTAATATCTTTAGTCACCCAATTGAGCAAAAAAAAAGAACCATTCATATCTTTAAGCCACATTTAATGCCTAACTAATAAGTATTACCTTTATCCTTGCACCTTTAGCTTGTATGAAAAGAAAAAAAATTGCAATCATTTGTTATACTTTAGAGTAAGGTGAAATGTAATGCACCCTATAAAAAAAAGAAGCAAAACTCACAACACAATTATCCTTATAAAGAAAAATAAAATAGAATTGAAAATAAGTTTAGGAGTGTTGTGAAGTTACAAAAAAAGAAGGAGAAAAGATATGTGGAATAAGATAATATGAACAGATTGACAAAAAATAGGTGCACTAAAATATTGAGTAAAAGCTCAATTGGAATTAAAAAGTGCATGATGATCAAAAAATAAAAGCTTTGGTATGGAAAGAGCCTAAAATGTTCATTTATCAACCCCCTACTTAAACCTTACATTACAACCATGTAAAGTCTTTATTGATCTTGAGCTAAGTGCATATTTATATTAGTGGATAGGGATGTGAAAAATAGACTTATGAGACTTGTTCTAAGATTGAATTGATTAGCATGCTCATATAGGTTGATTTCATGAGTGCATTGGATGACACCATGTACAACACACACATATGAATCAATTTGTCAAAAACCTTGCATATCCTTGTATTGATGGAACATTGATTGATGAATATGTGAACCTCTTTATCATAGAATTGTACGACTTTTGAGAAGGATAGTTTTCGTGAAATATGCATGTTTTATAAATGTACTATCCAAGTTATTTTATTTAGTTATACTTGACTTTACTTGAGAACAAGCAAATATTTAAGTTTGGGGGTATGATGACTCTATGAAAATAGAGTCATTAGCACATTTTTTATTTAAAATTTATTATTTTATTTAATAAATAGTATTTTTTGGGTCAAAAATATTAAAATATAGACTTTTTAATTAAAATAAGTAAAAATATAAGTTTTGAAATTTTTGTGATTTTTTTGGAATTTTCTAGAAATTTTATGAATTTTTAATGCAGGACCAATCAGAAGCTACCACGTGGCATGCCACGCAAGCAGAAGACCTGACTGGGCAAGCCACGTGGATGCTATGCAAGCACGAAGAGCGAATCATGTTATGCTGCATATGAAGGGGACGAAACGTATACCATATGTTAGCACGATATTCCATCCAAGTTCGAAAGTTGGTCAACGCGCCATGTCATATGTTGCTACACAATTGCTCTGCGTGTTCCACCTCTGTGCCATGCCATTTGTTTCCGCGAATCATGTCGCACCGCGTGTCATTGACTCAGCAAGCGTTGACTCTCATCGGTCTCCCTGATTCGCCCAGTAAATTTTCCCTTGCCACGTGCCACGTTGTGATTGGATGGAACTGTCAGTTTTGCTTGTTTTGATCATAGCCCTTTATTTGAAGTTGATCTGATAGTCCACATCGCACCTGAGCAATATTTATGCCCCTAATCACTCCATAAACCCTAATTTGCTTCCATTAGCATAATTTTGGTCATTTTTTGGAGCTAAAAAGAGAAAACATATTGAAAAATTCAAGAGAAGATACAATTTTGGTGAAGATTCAAGGGAAGATTAATACTAATAATTATTGTTATTTAATTTTAGTTATTTTAATTTTGTTTCCTTAAAATATAAAAACACAGATTATCTTTATTTTTTTTAGTTTTAAAAATTAATTTCTAATAAAATAATCTTCGTGTAAACGATCTTTACTTATCATTATATTACTTGTTATAATACGTATACTTGCGTATTCATTGCACACATAATTTGTGGCGATGACATACCATCAACATATGTCAAAAGAAAAAGACGAGTCAAAACAAAAAAATGCAAGTTATGGCTTCCCCTCCAAAGCTCACCATACTGACTTTCAAGTAAGTAGCTCCGATACAAGGACATCATCCTACAACTTTACATCTGCCCAATGTCATGAACTCCTAACACTTCTCAATCAAGCCAAATCAGGTAGCATGGAAAGTCAAGTGACCACTCTTTCAGGTAACACATCATGTGCAAATATTTTCCATTCAGAAATTTGTTGGATTTTTGATACAGGAGAAACTGATCACATAGTCTATTCCTAAAGCCTTATAAGCTCCAACATTTCAGTCATTAATCGGCATGTGCATTTACATGATCACACTTGTCCATTTTACACATATCAGAACCGTACATTTCTCCAATAATTTCATACTCTATAATGTCTTATGTGTTTCCTCCTTCAAATTAAACTTGATTTCAGTAGCCAAACTCACCCAAACTTCATTTTGTCATGCCACCTTCACTAATAATGTGTGTTTTGTTCAGAACAATTGCTCGGGAAGACGATTGGGATAGGAACTGAGAAAGTAAGACTCCATTACCTAATCATTTTGGAAAAGGTTGGATGTTTCTCCGTTTCAAATACCGCCCTAACCAACCCTCATCTCTAGCATCAACGACTTGGTCATTTATCTAATAAAAGTTTGCATGTACTTTTTCTTTCCATCAATATACCATTTTGTTCTATTAGTGATTGCTTTATTTATCCACTAGCTAAGAAAACTCGTAATCCATTTCCTTTAAGTTCTATCAATACAAAAGCATCTTTTGAACTAATTCATGTTGATATTTGGGAGGGCCTATCACATTCCAACACTTAATGGAGTACATTATTTTCTCATTATTGTTGATGACTACTCAAGATGCAAATGGGTCTATCTCTTAAACACTAAATCCCATATACGTACATTTCTCACCACCTTCATTAATCTTATTGAAACACAATTTGCATTCTCAGTTAAAATCATTTGTAGTGATAATGGACCAGAATTTTCTATGACCCAGTTGTTTTCTACCAAAGGTATCCTACATCACACCAGTTGTATCTCTACCCCTCAACAAAATAGTGTTGTTGAACGCAAACATTGTCACTTTCTCAATGTAGCTCGTGCATTGCTATTCCAAGCCAACCTCCCTAAACAATTATGGGGAGATGCCACCACATACCCCATAAATCGTATTCCAACACCTGTCCTCAAGGATAAAACACCATTTGAAATCTTTTTCACAAAGTTCCTAAGTATGAACATCTTCGTGTCTTTTGTTCTCTTTTCTTTTTGTCTGCACATCATGATCGACCTACTAAGTTTGATGCTAGATCACATCCATGCATATTCATTGGGTATCCATCTAGGATAAAAGGTTACCGAGTCTTCAATCTAGAAACAGGAAAAACTTTCGTGTCTCGTGATGTTATCTTTTATGGACATGTGTTTCTTTATTCTACTTCCGTTGTCAACACTCCAATTCTATTCTCTCCATCAGAAAATACTATTTATGATGATATACCTAACATTCGTCAATCAATCACCCCAAATACATCACTTAATCATACACCATTTGTCCTTCCAACAATTGACTCACACAACCCTAATCTTCAAGATACACCTCCTGAAACACCATCATCACTTCCGCACTGCACCGCACTGCACCGCACTTCACGTGATTCCTTCAACACCAGTTACACATAAACTTCTCCAATCCACTCATGTTCCTAGATACCTTCAAAAGTATCCTGTAGAAGCTTCCTTGCTTTTTTGGTCCTTCCTTTCATCTAACTCAGCATCATCCGATAACAAAGGTACTTCTCATTCCTTATCTCATATACTTACCTATGACCGATTATCACCTGCACATCGTGCCTTTGCTACTTCTCTTTCCATTCTTAGGGAACCAACCACCTTTTTTGAAGCTTTCAACAATCCAAAATGACGGTTTGCCATGAAAAAAGACCTATATGCTATCGAAACTAATGGCACTTGGATGCTCCAATAGCTTTCCCAAAAAAGGAACCTATTGGTTGTAAATAAGTCTACAAAATCAAGTATAATCTTGATGGGTTTGTGGAACAATACAAGGCTAGGTTAATGGCCAAATGATATAATCAGATTGAAGGTTTTGATTACCAAGACACCTTTGTACCAGTAGCCAAACTTATCACCATTCATCTTCTTCTTGTCATTGTTGCTATTCAAAATTGGCATCTTTGCTAACTCGATGTCAATAATGCCTTTCTCAATGGTGATCTATATAAAGATGTCTACATGTCTCTTTCACTCGGATTCGGAAGAAAGGGGGAAACACAAGTATGTAAACTACACAAATCTTTGTATGGACTCAAATAAGCCTCACGATAATGGTTCATCAAGTTATCAACAACACTTAAGCTAGCCGATTTTAACCAATCCAAGTATGATCATTCAATATTCATCTGAACACGTGATTATTCCTTTTCTGCTCTTCTTGTCTATGTAGACGATATAATCATAATAGGAAACAATCTACAAAGACATTGAAGAAACTAAGAATCATCTCATGCGAAAATTCAAGCTAAATGATCTTGGTGAATTAAAGTATTTCTTGGGCATAAAAGTTTTTCGATCTAAGAAGGGAATTGTTCTATCACAATGTAAGTATGCACTTAAAATATTGGAGGACATGAGTTTTCTTGGTTCCAAACCTGCCAATTCACCTATGGAACATAATTTATCTCTCAGTAAGGTTGAAGGAGAATTCATCAGTGACCTCACATCCTATCGAAGACCTATTGGGACATTAATATACTTGACCATTACACAACCCGACTTAGTATATGCTATGCACATTCTCAGTCAATACATGGACAAACCACGAAAACCATATTTGGAAGTAGTTCAATGAATGATACGATATGTCAAGAATACACTAGGTCAAGGTCTATTTTTTTCAGCAGCTAGTTCACTACAGCTAAATGCTTCCTGTGATGCAAATTGGGTTAGATGCATAAACACACGACGATCAATCACGGGATATTATATGTTTCTTGGAAACTCACTAATTTCTTGGAAGACTAAGAAGCAAAACACATTCTCACGAGTGAAAAAGTAGAATACTGTTCTCTTGTGACAACCTGTTGCGAAGTAACCTGGTTACGATACATTTTGGATGATTTGGGTATTAAACACTCTCAACTGGCCAAGTTATATTGCGACAATTAAGATGCCCTTCACATTGCATCAAATTCAATGTTTCATGAATGAACCAAACACATAGAGATCGATTGTCATCTAGTGAGAGAAAGGATTCAAGTTGGAATGATCAAGACTTATCATATCTCTATATCGTAGCAATTAACAGATATCTTTACCAAATCCCTAAGTTTTTCACAATTCTCGAGCTTACTTAACAAGTTAGGAATAATTAACATATATTTCAACTTGAGGAAAAATGTTGAAGAACTCGAGAACTAACTGGAGGTAGCTGAAGGCAATCAACACCGAAAGTAAAAGGGCAACAAGGATTCAAGACCATTTCTACCATAATTATGTCTATTTTTAATCATTATAATTTTTCTTTTGTTTTGTATAAATTAGATCATAAACCATTCATTCATTAAATAAATTAAACCATTTCTTAAAGTTTTCCTTAGTCAATTCTTTTTATATATAGATATATATATAATTTCTCGTGAGATTTCAAGTATGAAAAACTCTAATTCTTCTTGCAAAAATAATATCATTAATAACTCCAGCAATGTCACTTTGGACGACAAGCGAGGTGTGCCTTCTAGAGCTAACCACCTTCGTAATAGATAGCTAGCTAGATCAGTTGTTGATTCAGAGAATTTATATATAGAGTGAGGATGATCATAAAAAATTGTAAAATAGTATAGTGATAAAAAAAAATCCATTACTTTGGATCAGATAGGTCCATCGTGACGCTTTTATTTATTAAAACTAACCTCTTACTGGAATTTCTAGTATTAACTCTTCTTTACATTTACTCTTTCTATTCCTAATGCTATTTTGAAAAAAAAAATGCAGATATTTCTTCAAAGACATGAAGATTCCATAAGGTCATTCTTTTTTGGCCATAAGGTGATTTGATGATAAGCTGATAGTTACAACAGATAAATAGCTGCTGTAATTGGATACTAATCATGATTCATTATGTTTGACAGTCATGATGAGCTCCTTTGTAGGAGTCACAATCATTCAGTATCTGACTATGGTGTATGACATTATATATGCTCATTAATTATTATTTCAATTTATACGTGAATTTGGCCCCATCGATCATATAAGTAAAATTTCAACCTTAATTATATGCTTCCTAAAAGCTTTAACTCTTGTTAATAAATTCTTCAAGCATGAATTTTCAAAGGATTAAACCATTCTTTTGAGGTTACATGCCTAGTAAGACAATGTTTAAGGTGATTTTTTTTGTTGGACATTTATCATGCCATTCATGTTGATATTGCTCAAACCAAGTGCTTATAGTGTTTATTAAGTCACTGAAATTTTTCAATTCGCACCATTGTCAACTTTTTAATTAGGTATTTCTTTTTTATTTAAATGTAGTTATGTTTTCTCAATGATACAACTCTTGTTCAAGCTCTCGTGATAGTAATGTAATGCATAAACAATTGTTTAATGATCATTTAAAATTTAGTATTTTCATTACATGGTTTGTCCTATGATAATCAAGGACTTGGAAAACCCTCTTCATTTTATTTATTCTCTTCTGGTGTATTGAGTATTTTTAATTTGAACATTGATTAATGTTTTAGTGTTTATTTTGATTTGTTGAGTTTATTTGCTTGGTTAAATATTCTGATTTATATTTAAAAAAAAAAGACTTTGTCATTGTTTTGTAGCTATCATTATGCTGGTATGTGTATGACTACGACGAAATAAATTAAAAACTTGACCATTTTGTGTGATCATAATTACATTCTGCATCACCAATAACTGCTATCTTCAAATTTATGAATAATTAAGCAATATATTTATCATTTAACTACTTGTTATTCATTGTTATATATCATAGGTTGTTGTTTATGTTGATATCTTTAGTTTTTACTACGAGGTTGATAAAGCAAATTTGAGTTTATTTGCAAGATGAAATAAGGGCGTTTAACGTATGCATTTAAAAATCAAAATATTTGTAGTGTGCCTTTTGTCTACTTCAATTACATGTGTTTATTATTATAATTTTTGTTGTTATTATTGTTATATGTATGTTACAATTTACTTGAAACATCATTATATTTTATACAATCGGGTTGTGTTATGTCTGTTTATATGTTACAGGTACTGTTGTGGTTTCTTTTTAAATACATATAGAGCGGTTATAGTAACATATGTAGGCATATATTGTTGGTGTGTGCTATAACAGTGGTAGACACAAATGCTCAATGGAGGAAAACATGGAACTTACAATAATATTAGTGGAGCCATAAAACCTGGATGTGCAGGTTTTATGGTTATTGTTTAATTTTCGTTTTCCTTATATACATTGTAAACTCTTGTAAAAACAGAACATAAATAATAATGAAATATACTGATAATTATCAGAGAAACACAATATTTTGACATGGTATCAGAGCAGGATATTGCTGACTAATGAACTACCTGTTGATTTCTGATGGAACTACCATTTTGATTTCTGATTCTGATTTGATGATTTGTTGATTTGCTGATTTGTTGATTGTTGGTTGCTGATTCTTGATTCCAGATTCCAGATTCCTGATTCCAGATTCCTGATTTCTGGTTTCTGGTGTGGCTGCTGATTGTAGCTGCAGTTTTTCGTTTTGCTGAGTTCTGATTTCTGGTTTATATTGGTCCCGAAGCTGTTTCTGGTTTCTGATTTCTTATTTTTGAAACCGATCGGTTGCAATACTGAAAAAAAAAACATAAAAAAAACACAACAACATCTAGTATCAAGATGGCCATTTCTGCTCAACATCAGTTGTAGTTGTTGGCTGACCGGATTCGCAACCGTCTAGCCAAAGCAGCGAAGAAGAACACTGCTTCACAGAGGACGAGGTGGAGGGCTGACTCTTCTCTGCGAAAATAAAAAAAAATTATTACAGACGAAAATGGAAGGCGCTGTTTCATTATAGCAGCAGCAGTCGAAGAAGAAGAAGAAAGCAGCAGACAAGAAGAAGAAGAAAGCAGCAGACGAAGAGTGCCACTTTCGGAGGGCTGCGCGGATGAGAATCTGTTTTAGGGTTACAGTTTTCGTTGTCTCTGTGCGTGTGGTTGGTTGGAGCTGTAGGTTTATCTGCAGCTGAGGGAAGAAAACGCAACAGAGGCTGCGTGAAGAAGAGGCAGCGTGAAGGAAAGACTGCGTGAAGAAAGGGCTGCGCACGGAGGGGAAAGGAAAATTAGGGTTAGCAACGCAGAAGCTGCGCTCATTTGGAAATTTTTTTAGGGTTACAGATTTTTTTTCTATATATAGTGTACGAAGTGTAAAAAAAATTTAGATTTCATGGCAGAATCTAGAGATTTAACCACCAATTTCATATTGGAAGACTTGACGACGAAAATGACGGAAGTTCTAGCCAGAGCTCAAACCGTCTCACAACCTCCGCTAACTGAAGCGTCGACTGCCCCCATTAGTATCAAGTTGGGAGGATCCAACTATGCCTTGTGGTCCCAGGTGGTAGAGATGTATATCTCTGGCAAAGACAAACTGGGATATATTAATGGGGAATTTCCTCAACCTGCTGAAACCGACCCCTCATTCAGGAGATGGCGCACTGAAAATGCCATTGTTAAAGGATGGTTGATCAATTCGATGGACCCCTTGTTGTGTGTTTTGCAACACATAGAAAATCGTGCAAGTATACACGGTCACAAGTAATAAAGATTTGTAAGTAGAGTATCGTTCCCACGAGGATTTGTTACTATAGTTTGTTGATTACTAAAATTGTATCTCTCTGATTTTATCCAAAACAATCGATAATTAAGAAAAAGGTAAAAAGAAAATAAGAGAACTCTAGGATTGCAACTTTTCACCTAATTAATTCACTCCAATCATATTATTTTCTTTGGATTTAGATTTTTTAATACATTTAATTTGTCAACCGAAAACTTGTTTTTTATTCATACATCTCTTCCGAGCTCCGTATAAACACACCTCGTTAAATTAATTCACTATATCTCTATGAGAATTAAATTTAATAAGATTCATTAAGTTCTAAGTTCTCAAATGGTCATACATACAATTAGGGTATATTCCTATCCTTCACCATACATGTCATTCTATTTACGAGCAATATACACAAAAATGTATTTCTCAAGTTTATTTTTATGCCACAAATCGTTTTGATAAAATTCGTAAATAATCAAAAAGCATTAAGCACAAAATAGAATGAACAAATCGAACGTCTAATAAATCTTTCAAAAATAGTTAAAATAAAAGCTTCATAAATTTAGATCAAATGCAACCCTAGAAAAATTAAATTACTTCATTAATTAAAAATTAAAATTACAACAGATGCAGAAAAATTAGAAGAACAAGAAGGAAAATTAAAACATGAAGAAACGAAAATATTTGGCACACGCAGAACACAACAAAAGCCAAAAAAATGGCTTCTGCGTGTTCTGCCGTCCAAAATCGAGCAACACAGAAATTATACACCAAAAAAACTCTATCATAATATCACATATTTATAGCTAAAAAAATACATCTAAAATATTACATTTTTATTTTATTTTTTTATAAAAAACGCGTAATAATTTGTATCGAAAAACAAAAATTACGCGTATCGATTTTCGTATAGAAAAATGTTAATTAATTCACGCGTGAGACAGGGGCACCGTTTCTGCATTTTTTAAATTTTTTATGCATGCCACGTGTCAGCGTCTGATTCGCTGAAACAAATAGTGGGACACGTGGCCGCATCTCATTCGTTGAAAGGAATGGGTGCACGCAGAAACTGAAGCACGGGATTGGGGCGCTGAGAAAGTGAGGCAACGACTGGAACGAGGACTTGATCCTGTGCATTCGCATTCATTGTAAATAGCCACGTGTCGGAACATGATTTGGTTAAATATTAGTGGGACACGTGGCAGATTCTTATTCTGTAAAAACTGAGGATGCACGCTGCTTCCATAACTCGCGTCACACACGATTGTTACACGAACGGTTCAGTGCATGACAGCTTGGTTCCACGCGCTTCAATCTGGACCGTTCAAGAGATCCAACGGTCGGCGATGCGCCTCGGGGAAATCTGCGCAATCGACATGTGGGTCCCACTCTGACGCCGGCCTGTGCGGCAGTTGGGCCCCACTGGCACGCCGAGCCGCGCGAACGAAGACCTCTGTACCCACTCTCCTTGGTCGGGCTTTATGAACACGCGCGAATCTGAGCCGTTGATTCTTTGATCGGACGGTCCATGTTGGGCGAGTGTGATCTTACACGTGGGCTTCATCTCTCCTGCGCGAAAATTAAACTTTTATTAATTATATTTTCACCCACAAATATATTTCAAATTACATTTTAAACTTTCTTAAATTACAGTTAAGCCCTTTACTAATTTTAAATTAAATTTTTAAACTTTTAATAATTATAATTAAGCCCAAATTTAATTTAAATTATATTTTTAATTTTTATAAATTGTAATTAAGAACTATATTATTTGATATGAAATTAATTAAATTTTCAATACAAATTATTTAATTTTATTAAAAATATATGTTTAGCACATAAATAGTAAATACTAATTTATTAAACTAAAATTATCTAAAAATACAGAGAACATAGCATTTATAATCAATAAAATTGATGAAAATAACTATATAAAATACAGTTATCACCCCTCCTTGATTGCAAATTTTATTCGATTCCCAACTGCAAAACAGGTTTGGGATTCTGCAGCTACCACCTACTATGATGGTACAGACACGTCTCAAGTGTATGATCTTCGCCGTCGAGTTACTCGTACGAAGCAAGCAAGTGGATCCATTGAAAAATACTACAATGACCTTCAAGGGTTGTGGCGTGAAATTGATTTTCGTCGTCCTAATCCAATGGAGTGTGCGATTGATATACAAAAATACAACTCCATCATACAGGAAGATCGAGTGTATACCTTCCTCGATGGACTTGATGATAGATTGGATAAAACTCGAAGTGATGTGCTTCAGATAAAACCATTTCCTAAGGTGGAACAAGCCTATGGATTCATCCGCAGGGAAGATGTCAGGCAGACGGTGATGATCACAGGTGTAGATACGACACCCGGAGCAGTTATGGCTTTTAAAGGGGTCAAGGGACACCATAATCTAATGCCACCAAAAACAGGACCTTCTGTGGGTAGCAAGAAATCCACGGGAAATCCACCGTCTCTTGACATGAAATGTGGCCATTGCGGAAACTCCAAACACACCCATGAAAACTGTTTCAAACTACATGGGTATCCAGAATGGTGGAATGATCTTCAAGCACGGAAGAAACGGGACACCACTGGGCGAGCAGCTGTGGCTACCAATAATGCCTCACTATCCCTCACTTCTCAGGCCGAATCTTCCCAGGATCCAGGTATTTCAAGTAAAGCATTTCACATCTCTACTCATAGTATTAAAGAGGATTGGATTCTGGACTCTGGAGCTACAGATCACATGACGTTTGACCCAAACGATCTATCCAATACAACCCAGCCAAGACGGAGTCGTGTTGCCAATGCAAATGGGGTCACTTATCCAGTTACAGGAGCTGGAACAGTGACCTTATCTCCTTCATTATCATTATCTAATACTTTGCTAGTACCTTCTCTGTCAAACCGACTAATGTCTGTAAGTCAGGTCACTTCAGACCTTAGCTGTGTAGTATTCATGTATTCTACTTTTTGCCTTCTACAGGATATTCTCACCAAGGAGATCATTGGGCGTGGTACTAGGAGAGGAGGGCTATATTATGTGGATGACCTCAGTTCAGGAAGAGCCAATCACATGCAACATACTGTTGGTAACAAGGAACGACAGATTTGGCTATGTCATCGTAGATTTGGGCATCCATCATTCGGGTATTTAAAGCACCTACTCCCCAGTTTATTTTCAAATATCACACATTCAGATTTCAAATGTGATACTTGTATCCTATCAAAAAGTCATAGGGCGTCTTATCCTATGAGCATGAATAAAAGTGTGGCTCCTTTTGCTTTGGTACATTCTGATGTTTGGGGACCTTCCCGGTCATTACGTCATCGGGTCATCGTTGGTTTGTTATTTTTGTTGATGATTGTACACGAATGACATGGCTTTACCTTCTCAAACATAAAGATGAAGTATTTGCTACATTTCACATGTTTCACACCATGGTTCAGACACAATTTTCTGAAAACATTAAGATACTTAGGTCTGATAATGGAGGGGAGTATGTTAATCAACAATTCCGGACATACTTTGACAACCATGGTATTCTCCATGAAACCTCATGTTCACAAACCCCACAACAGAATGGGACTGCGGAGAGAAAAAATCGGCATATTTTAGAAACGGCTCGGGCCTTACTAATCGGTGCACATATGCCTAATAAATACTGGAGTGATGCTGTTACTACAGCTGTATATCTACTGAATCGAATGCCCACAAAGACCTTACAATTTCAGACTCCATTAAAGGTGTTATCTGATCATCTTCCTTTGCCTACTATTTTGATGCTTCCGCCCCGAATCTTTGGATGTGTTGTTTTTGTCCACCTCCATAAAAATCAACGAACTAAGTTGGATCCATGTGCTGTCCGATGTGTATTCTTGGGGTATGGTGTACAAAAAAAGGGGTACCGATGTTATGATCCAATTACTAAAAGACACTATACTACCATGGATGTCACTTTCCTCGAATCAGAATATTTTTTCCCATCACCGGTATCCAATTCCACTCTTCAGGAGGAGAGTTATGGTGAAGAACGAAATTGGCTTGATGTTGAAATATTAGACACGAGTCCAACATACTCCGATCGTGCCAATAATATGAAGGAGCCCGTATCTAGACCCGAGTTTGAACTTCCAAGAACTGAAGCTGAAGTAGTAATTGAATCTCCAGAAGATGAAGTGGTTGATGTACCCCTCCATTCTCTAGTACCCAATGATCCTCCTGCTGAGAACACTCCTGAGGTAAGCTATCTTATCACACCTTTATAGACTAATGCTATAGATACATCTATTGGTTATGTTTTACCTTTCAGACATAATTGAGGTAAACCTCTAAATCGATACTCCCCAGAAAGAGAAGAACGAAAACCCAAGTATCCAATAGCAAATTATGTATCTACTCAAAGGTTATCAGAACCTATCAAGGCATTTGCACAAACACTCTCCTTGTATCAAATTCCGAGTAGCATTGAATAAGCCTTATCTGATCCAAAATGGACTTAAGCTATAAAAGAGGAATTTGAGGCACTACAGAAGAATAACACATGGGTGTTAAGCGAGTTGCCTCAAGGGAGGAAGATGGTAGGATGCAAGTGGATTTTCTCCATTAAGTATAAAGCAGATGGGTTAGTTGATCGTTACAAGGCGAGGCTTGTAGCAAAAGGATATACACAGAAACATGGGATAGATTATCAAGAAACCTTCTCACCTGTGGCTAAACTAAAAACTGTGAGAATTTTGTTATCTCTTGCAGCAAATTTAGATTGGCCATTGCACCAACTTGACGTGAAGAATGCCTTCCTTCATGGTGACCTTGAAGAAGAGATTTACATGGATATCCCTTTGAGGATATACTGTTACATCGAGGAAAAGAAACTGCATGTAAATTACAACGAGCATTGTATGGACTAAAACAATCACCTCGAGCGTAGTTTGGTAGGTTGAGTTCAGCAATTAAGAAATATGGGTTCCAACAAAGCAACTCTGATCGTACTCTTTTCCTAAAACATCGATTAGGAAAGATAACAGCCCTAATAGTCTATGTAGACGACATGATCATTACAGGGGATGATAAAGAATAAATCTCTAAACTTCAAGAACAACTGTCAAATGAGTTTGAAATGAAGAACTTAGGAGGGCTCAAATACTTCTTAGGTATTGAGGTAACAAGATCAAAACAAGGCATATGTCTTTCCCAAAGGAAATATACTCTGGACCTACTAGCAGAGGCAGGACTACTAGATTGTAAACCTGTCGATATTCCAACGGTTCAAAATCATAAACTCGGAGAATATGTATACCAAGTACCAGCAGATAAACAGAGATATCAACGGTTAGTAGGTAAACTCATATATTTATCTTATACTCGGCCTGATATTGCTTATGCTGTGAGTGTTGTGAGTCAGTTCATGCACTGCCTAAGTGAAGACCATATGGATGCGGTCATGCGAATACTTCGTTACTTAAAATCCTCCCTTGGGAAAGGACTTATGTTTTCAAAGAATGGTCAATTGGAAGTCCTTGGATATCTGATTCGGTGGGCGGGGGAATATGAAGGATAGGAAATCTACTGCTGGGTACTTTACTTTCGTGGGGGGAAATCTTGTCACATGGAGAAGCAAGAAGCAAAATGTAGTTGCCTTATCCAGTGCTGAAGCTGAATTTTGAGGAATGGTCAAGGGAATATGTGAGCTCCTTTGGTTGAAAAAACTTCTAACTGAGATTGGTGTTGCTCCTAACTCTGAAATGAACTTATTTTTGTGATAACAAAGCAGCCATTGCAATATCTCATAATCCAGTTCAACATGATCGCACGAAGCACGTTGAAGTGGATTGGAACTTCATCAAACAGAATCTTGAAGAAAAAATTATTAAGCTTCCATTTGTTAAATCAGAAGATCAATTGGCTAATATACTCACAAAATCTGTGTCTGCAAGGAACTTCTACAACTCACTTGACAAGTTGGGCATAAGAGACATATATGCACCAACTTGAGGAGGAGTGTTGGTGTGTGCTATAACAGTGGCAGACACAAATGCTCAATGAAGGAAAACATGGAGCAGACAATAATATTAGTGGAGCCATAAAACCTGGATGTGCAGGTTGCAGGTTTTATGGTTATTGTTTAATTTTCGTTTTCCTTATATACATTGTAAACTCTTGTAAAAACAGAACGAAAATAATAATAAAATATACTGATAATTATCAAAGAAACACAATATTTTGACATATATAATGCACCCATTAGAAACTTACAGCAATGGTTTATGAAAGAACCGTGGCCATAGGTGTGTCTTAGTGACAATATTGATGACCTATGGCTATGGTTATCAAAGATGAACTTTGTAGATGAAAATGATTTTTAAAATAACTTTTTTTTAATCAGAGAAAATTGTTCTTATTGACAAATATTTTGTTGGGAAATATATTTTTTTTTTGATAAATGTTTGAAAAAATCTACTTTTTTTTTTTTGACAAATACTTTGATGGGAAAATAGTTTCTTTGACGAATGCTTTGTAGGAAAAAATATTTTTGTCAATGAACATTGATTTTATTGGAAAAAACTTTTCTACTACAGGATAAGGGATAATGGGACGATCGTCCCAACAAAAACATTTGTGGAGGGAATTTTTTTGGCAATAAATGTAAATGGTTTTCTGAATGCGATTGTTGTTGAAAATAATTTTTGTTGTAGTTTTTCGTTTTGGGTATTAAAATATTTAATTTTGAAGATAAATTGAGACCATCTATTAAATATTAATACCTAAAATAACACATCATTATGATCAAATATATTCATTATATACTTCATTTTCCAACAAAAAGTTCTTAATTACTACGTGTCTGATTGTTTTTTTTTTGTGTAATTAACTGAATGTATATATAATGTTTGTTACTTAAAAGGGATATCTTTGATGATTATTTAAATTTTGAGGGCAATACAATCATTTTGAAAATGTTAAAGGATTTTTTTTTCACACAATTGAAACTTTAGAGAGATTCTCAAAATTTTCTTCACAAAACCATCGTAAATGCTCCAAAGAATTTTTTTAATTATAAAAATGCTGCAAAGGTTAGGTACATAACTACTTATTGTACACATTATTTGGGGTAATTTGAATCAATCCTTACTTTCTTAACTCGGAGGAAACCCGTTTTAATGTCTTTTAATTTTCACTTAAATATTTTATTTATGTTTTTTTTAATAACTATATTATTCACGTATTGTAAAAAAATTACATTAATTATTTTACTAATATTGTTATATTTGAAGACTCAAACTTAGAAATTAAGAATTTTAATTCGGGAGAGTAATCATGTACTAATACTATTTATTTTTCAATTCACGCATTGTTGATTTTCTTTGATTTTTGTTGAGAGAGTTATTGAATTGATTTTGGCTTAATGTCTAATGTTATATTTATACATTGAAAGGAAGAAACTAGCCGTTATTAAACTAGCCGTTAAACTAGCCGTTATTAAACTAGCCGTTATTAAACTAGCATTACTAAACTAGCCCGGATTATTAAACTATCCGTTACTAACTAGTGGATTATTAAACTAGCCGTTACTAACTGGCGGATTATTATTATTCTCGACACTCCCACTCGAGTTAGGTGTGTAGATATCGGTCGACCACAACTTGCTTAAATTTTCTTCAAATGATTTTAAATCTAAACCTTTGGTGAAGATGTCCAATTGGTGTTTTCACTTCTCACAAATGGAGTTTCAATTTCCTTTGCTTGAATTTTTTCTCGAATGAAGTGGCAATCCAACTTCGATGTGTTTTGTTCTCGTGAAACACGGTTTGATGCTATATTGTCGCGGCTTGGTTATCACAAAACATCTTCATTGGTTCTTGAATTCTAATTCCAATATCCAAAAGAAGTTGTTTGATCCAAGTTAGCTCGCTTGAGTTGATGCCATGGCTCGATATTCACTCGCGCTTGATCGTGCCCTGACATTTTGTTTCTTGCTTTTCCGTGTGACTAAATTTCGCTACCAAACGTGCGAAAACCAGGTGGTTGATTTTCTATCAAAGCTACCAAAATCTGCATCGGAGTAGCCACACACTTCATTAGAATTATTACATTTCATGAGAATTCCTTTACTAGGTGTCCACTTTTAAATATTTTAAAATTCTATGTATAGCCTCTAAATGTGGTGTTACAGGTGTATGCATAAATTTACTAATTTGGCTTCTTGAAAAAGAAATATACGGGTCGGATTCAAGTTAAATAAATTAATTTTCCTACAAGTCTTTGAAATTGGCTTATGTCTTGAGGGTTCGCCATCCTCGATATTTAATTTGCATTTACTATCTATTGGTGTAGATGTTGGTTTACTCCCTAATTTACCGAGTTTCTTTCAATAGGTCAAGTGTATATTTTCTTTGTGAAATAAAAGAGTCCCTTGGGTGAATGTGCTATTTCTATTCCTAGAAAATATTTTAATAAACCTAAGTCTTTGATATCAAAATTCTCCTTTAATTTCATTTTCACTTTTTTAATTTCTTCCAAATTATTTAGGTAATTATTATATCATCTACATATATTAGAATTATGGTTGTGAATGTACCATAATTTTTGGAAAATAATGAGTGATCGGCATTACTAATTTTAAAATCACAAGAAATTAAATAAGAGCTTAGTTTTCCATACCATGCTCGTGGAGATTGCTTTAGTAGTAAATAGATTTTTTAACCTACTGGCTAGACTAGAATTGTTTTCTTTTTTATGACCAGGTGGAAGTGTCATATATACCTCTTCTTGAAGTGTTCCTTGGAGAAAAGCATTCTTGACATCCATTTGATGTAAGGTCCAATTTTGGTTTACCGCTATGGAAAGTAAAAATCCTAACGGTATTCATTTTGGCCACAGTGCAAATGTTTCTTGATAATCTACACCGTAGGTTTGAGTGTAACCTTTTGCCACTAATCGTGCTTTGTACCTTTCAATAGTACCATCGCTATTAAACTTAATCTTATAGACCCATTTGCATCCTACGGGTTTCTTTCCTTCGGGTAGTTGTACGACTACCCATGTTTCATTTTTTCAAGTGCTTGAAGTTCTTCTTCCATTGCTTTGCACCGTACAAGTTGGCTTTATTGCTTCCCTGTAGTTATTTGGCTCATTTTCTTTGGAAATTGAGGTCAAATAAGTCCTATATTGTGGTGTAACATTTTCATAAGATAAATAATTTTGGATAGGATATTTTACCTCATATGTTACAAAATCCCGTAATCTAGTTGTAGGTTGTGGAGTCAGATTAGACCTTACCGATGGTATTATTTCGGTAGTACCATCTTCCCCCTCATTTTGAGAAGTTTCTTCCTCTTTATTCGTTGATTATTTCATTTTCTACTACTATATTTCCTTGAGAATAAAAAAATGGAAATGTAAATTCATTTGGTTCCTCTTGGTTATTAGTCTCCTTTTTTAGTGTTTTGTAATATGGCTCATTTTCTTGGAATGTCGCATCTCTTGAAATGTAATGTTTTTAGTTAATCGGATCATAGCAATTATAACCCTTTTTTTGAGATGAATACCCCGAGAAAATAGCTTTGATTGATGTATAATCTAACTTGTGTTGTTTATTTTTGTGCCTTAACATGTACATCCAAATACTCTTAAATGATAGATATTGAGTTTTTTCTTGGTAGAGGATTTCTAGTGGGCTTTTGAAATTCAAATTGGCACTTGGCAATCTATTAATTAAATATGTTGCGGTGAGAACAAAGACATCCAGGCCAAAAAATTATTGGAACATTATTTTGAAACAAAAGTACTCTTGTTACTTCAAGTAAATGTCGATTTTTTTCTTTCTGACACACCATTTTGTTGGGGTGTGTAAATACAAGTTGTTTGATGTAAAATTCCTTTTTGCTTGAAAAAATTTGTAAAATTTTGATTTACAAATTCCGTTCCATTATCACTTCTAAAAGTTTTAATCTTTGCATCATATTGATTTTCTACAAAATTATAAAATTCTTGAAATTGAGAAAACACTTCACTTTTATTTTTTAACAAGTGTAACCATGTAGTTCTTGAAAAATCATCTATAAATATAACAAAGTATTTAAAACCATTAAATGACTCAATTGGAGCAGGGCCCCAAACATCAGAATGTATTATCTCAAAAGGTTTTTTGCTTTTACAATTGGATAAACTAAATGGTAACCTTGTGTGCTTTCCTAATTTGCAAATTTCACAACTACTACAATCTAGTTGTTTGAAATCAAAAATACATTTTAAAATCTTATCGGAAGGATGACCAATTCTCTTATGCCAAAGAGTGCCTAATTCTTCTTCTTTTTTAATATTGAAGTTGCACTTTTCTTCACTTAGAATATAAAGCCCATTTTCTAGAAAACCTTCACCAATGATATTCTTCGTTATCAATTCTGAAAAATCACATTTTTTGGATGTAAATGTAATTTCACAATTTAAGTCTTTGGTGATTTTACTAATGGATAACAAGTTAGATGTACAATTATTCACATGCAAAACATTTGAAATTTTTCTTGAAAGGAGACTAATTGAACCATTTCCTAAAATTTCAATTTTTTCACCATTTGCAACGATTACAAATTGTTTAGTCTCAATTTTTTTGTAATTATTGAGTAAGTTTTTATTCCAGTTATATGATCAGTTGAACTTGAATTAAGAATCCATTTGGAATTTAAAGAATTTTGAGTAAGGTTTGTAATCATACCAGAGGTTTTTTGAGATTTTCCTTGAAACATCACGGATAATTGTGTATACAGCTGCCTCATTTGGTCCATATCCACCTCACCTTTTATTTCTTTTTCAGCTCCGATTGTACTCATATCCTCTTTTTCCTTTTGTGCACAGAAACCCATTTTCTGTCTGCTCTCTACCCGATTTTGTCGCTGATCTCCCCCTCTGACGAAGCCTCCACCTCGCCTTCCCTTTTGCCGGAGATGAGGGTTGAGACACCAGCATTCCTCGCGCTTGTGTCCTTCCTTCTTACAATAATCGCAACGAGTGAGTGACCAGCATTCCTCGCGCTTATGTCCTTCCTTCTTACAATAATCGCAGCGAGTGAGTGTTTGGTCTCCCCGACGTTCTGGCCTAGGGGTTAGATCTGGTGATGAAAGCCTTGGCTTCAGGGTTGTCAGGTAGTTGAGTACCCATTACTATTCTTCTTGTCTCTTCTCTTTCAACCATCCCAACAACCTCATCAACAGATGGCAGCTCACCCATGAGAAGAATTTGTGAACGTACCCCCTCATAGCTTGAATCGAGCTTGGAGAGGAAGGTGAAAATTCCATCCTGCTCCTCTCTTCTTTTGATTTCATCAAGATCGGCTGTGAGAGGTCGATACACTCTAATCTCATCATTCTTTTTTGGATTTTCTTTGAATAGTTCGGTGTGATTGATTTTGTTGTTGTAACTGTTGAAGTTCTTGCTGAAGTTGATAAATAAGAGAGTAATTTTTCTTCTTTCCGAACATTGTCTCGGCTTTAACCCACATATCTCGAGCTGTATCTAGATATGCATGAGATCAGAGATATGGGGTTCCATGGTTGCCAATAACCAACTCATGACGAGATTGTCACTCTTTCTCCATTCTGAAATTTCCTTTCTTTCTTCAATGTTGGGTGTGTGTTGGATCTTCGACTTTTGGTTTTGATTTCTCACGATGACATACTCAAATTTGTCTCTGCCGATTAGACCAAAAGTCACTTGACGTGCCCAAAGATGGTAATTTTTACCATTTAGCAGCACACCTGTAAGTCTCTCTATATGTTGTGACATTTTCTAGATTTCTTGAACTTATACAGTTCTTGTTTGTGGGATTGATTTGGAGCAAGATCAACTCTGCTCTGATACCATGTTGATTTTCTTTGATTTTTGTTGAGAGAGTTATTGAATTGATTTTGGCTTAATGTCTAATGTTATATTTATACATTGAAAGGAAGAAACTAGCCGTTATTAAACTAGCCGTTAAACTAGCCGTTATTAAACTAGCCGTTACTAAACTAGCCGTTATTAAACTAGCCGTTATTAACTAGCCGTTATTAAACTAGCAGTTACTAACTAGCCGTTATTATTATTCTCAACACGCATTATATTATTTATATTAATAGTAATATAACTTGATACTCGAGAACTTATATTTTAATTTGAGCATTTTGATACCTCTATCATTTTAGTAGATCAATTCAGTATTTTTAATCAAATTTTTGCCTTAATTTTTTCAAAAATTTGAAAATCATTTATAAGATAATTTAATATTTCATTATTTATAGTTTTAGCTTAACGTTAATTGAAACATGTGTGTTTCTTGTTAATTTTTATAAATTTTTAAATAAAAAATTATGAAATTAAAATATCTAATTAATTAATTTTAAAAATAGTGAATAAAACTATTCTAATATATGAAAAGATGTAAAATGAAAATACACGAGACTTGATTCAAAAAAGGTAGGGTACTAAGTTAATCAAATTAAAAAATAATTTATTATATAGTTGAAAGTAAAAAACTTGGAGTATCAAATTTGTAACTTGACTTGTTTTTATGTTATAAAAAAATAAATTATATATTTAATTTGAATAAAAATGTATTAAATTATTGGAAAATAACTACTTAAAACCTCGAATTAAATCAACGTTAAGTTTCGTTATATATATATATATAAAAAGTTGTTATCATGAAGTACTTGATAAATACATTTAAATGCACTCAGTTCGAAAAGAATGTTTACGTGAGAGAGGTTTATGACTCGTTATGTTTGACGATAAAAAATAAAGATTGAGTTAAGGAGATTTAGGTTCCTTTAATTCCTTCTTAAGTTCATTTTATTTTGTAAAGTGTATCATAGAAAAAGTGTCCACATATTGTAATATTTGAAACGAGAAAATTTTTTCTCATCACGATATTATTTTTGTGGTTTTTTTTGTTAAGAAGATTATTACTCACCTTTTCTTAAAATGTCCTTTTGTATTTGTCATCTAGATCTTCTTTATTACCTTTTTGGCATCCACTCCCGCACAGATTTTATAATCTTAGACTTTTGGTAACATACCATGTCCATGGATCTTAGCCCACATGTTCAAGATCTTTGAAAGGTAGGTATTACCTCTACAATTTATTATCTAGTCAACTTGAAATCATCATTGTTTTGATAATAATGCCATCCATTTAAAACTTATTTTGCTACATATTATGATGATTTATTAGAGATGTAGATATGATGTAGAGTGGTCCAATGAAACATATAAACTGATCCTCAAATTCTCCATAGACTCTAGATTCGAGATAATCTATGTCATGCCTCTCGAATTTAAAGGTTGTTTTGGCAATCACCCTTGAAGATCGGCTAAATGTTAATATTAATTATGTAGCAAGTTGTGCGGGAGTTTGTATTATGCAAGCAATTTTTGTATTCTGCTTGCCATTGCACATGCTTTTGAGACCGAGTTTGTAGTTGTTATTCATAAGATGAGATATGTCGATTTGTTTAGTTGGAATAAACTCTAAGTAGGATCAGATTTGACATATGTGATTACACTCTTTCGGTCCAACTTTTTTTCTATGTACTAGTGTTGGTATCCAGTTTAGATGGATTGTTTGTAAATAATTACTCCTATAAAGTTTCGTTACTCACAAATTTTTAGATAGCATAACTTTGTAGTTGATATTATAACCTCTAAAACTCGTACTATGTGTATCGCAATTTGTTAGTAAGATGTCTTATTATTTGCGTGTTTTTTTTTTGTTTTTATAAATTTTAATAACTTTTTTAAATATAAGTTTTGTTGAATTACTTGTATTTTATATTTTTTTTTATCCTTTTCTCCTAACTATAAAGGTATCGATATAATTAAAATATCATTTATGTCCCTACATTTTTCATTAAAAAAAAAGAGTACTTGCAGATGCCAAAAATGAAGGAAATTAATGCATGTATATTTATTACAACAATAATAAAGTCTGGTTGCCAAAGCCTAAAAGGTAGCCAAATAGTGTGGAATTCTTTTGTCAGCTTCCAATGATGGAGCCTCTGATTTGCCATCTGCTCACGCTTGTGTTCAATTGACTAGAGACAAGCGATTAGGTAAAGAAAAAAGACTTGAGCCAGGCGCAACCAAGTTATGCTCTTACATTTTGTCCAAAGTAACTTTTGATATTTCTTAAACTTATAATAAATCATTAAATTATTATATTTATTTTTATCATTTAATTTATTTTCGTTATTTAATTAATTTTGATTTAACAATGTAACACATTTAAAATAACTCTTATAATTAAATAATAAATTTAAAACAATTCAAATAATTATATAATAGATTTAAAATAATTCAAATAATTTAATAATATATTTGAAATAATTTTTTTTCTAAATATAACACTAATCTATTTTTATTTTTTTTAAATCTATTATTTAACTATATAACATCCCAAATAACAAAAATAATATAAATAAAAATGATAATATTTAAATAATATAAATATAATAATATTTTTATTGATTTACTTTATTATTTAAAAAAAAAAACACTATTACAAACTAAGGAAGTTATAAATTAGAAAGTGTATTTGGCTATTGCTTTCATTGATTGACAGATTACTAGCTAAAGGGGACGTGGACAAGCCAATCAATAAATGCAATGTTCTGTTCCTCCTTTTGACACTGGCTATGATTCTGCTTTTGATCATGCCAAGAATAAAACAAATACCTAATTTTCCACACCTTAAATGAGACTACCATTTATCTGTGCCTCCAACTGTAAAACATATGTATACATAATTTTATGTTGGGGTATAACTATTAATATTTTCAAATTTATATAATTTAATTCACATAATATAAATAATGTTTTTAAATTTTTTATTATGAGAAATAGATCAACGAGAATAAATAATATTATTTTATTATTTTTTTTATGAAAATACTTTTTCTTCTGCCAAATAATTAAAATATAATAAATCATAAATTAGATCTAATTTAATATAAAATTATTTAAAAAATAAATAATAATAATAATATTTTAATTAAATAATATTATTTGTTATTAACTAATTACTTCAATCATATATATATATATATATATATATATATAAGATTAAAAAATATATTTTATAATTTAAGAAATTAAATACACTTTGAAAATTTAATATGAGAGATTTGACTTATCCTTTTCTCTTGATCATAATAAGAATTGTAACGAAAAAGAGTATGTCATTGTGTTTTCATATTGCTATAATGGAATGCATTCCTAGGAGTGTGCAAAAAATTCGATCATCCGATCAATCTGATCCGATCCGTTGATTTTTCATCCGATCTGATCCAATCCGATGGTCGGATCGGATGGAGATTTTTTCCATCCGTTAAGTGCGGATCGGATGGTAGATTTCATTACGTTTCATCCGATCCGATCCGATCCGACCGAAATTAATTATATATATTTATTAAATTAAATATATATAAATAATTAATATATATTTATTTAATTTTTTAATGTTTTTTTAAATCAAATAATTTTATGTTATGATTTATGTAAAAATTTAAAAAAATTATTTAAAAATATAAAAAGTAGAGTTAATTAAATTTATTGGTCGGATTGATCGGATTGATCGGATTGATCGGATGTCATCCGAATAGTTTACGGATCGAATTGAGAGGATGTAAGAAGTAATCGGATCGGTTGCGGATTAGGATGTTTCAATCCGAACGGATGGTCGGATCGGATCGGATGACAGTAAAATTAACGGTTTCGATCCGATGAACACCCCTATGCATTCCACTAATTCCCCGCCCTTAAGAAATACTCTGTTCTTTTAAATTATTTGTTTTGGGGAATTAAATAATTAAATTTAAATAAAAAAGTTAGATAATCATAATGTAAAATTCATAAAATTTAAACGATCATAATGTAAAATTCATAAAAGTTAAACAATCATAATGTAAATATATAAAAGTTAGAGACTATAAATATTGTTTAGCTTTGAATGTGTAACTATGATGATAATTTTGTAATAAATAATTATTAATAAGGTATAAATTTGTGTAAATTTTAATTATATTAAAAAATATAATTGTAAAAATAATTATAAAGAAAGTAAAAAATTTCAAGTAAAAAAAAAACTCCAACTTCTGTATAAAAGGATAAAAATATCAAATAGTTAGTTTATATATATTACGAAAAAAGTAAGTATGAAAAGATAAAAAAACAAATAAAATAAAAAAATATCAAAGAAATAGACTTATAGTAGTTTAATTTCTTTATATATTTTTTAATAGATTAGTTATTTTGTTATAAAAAAGTGAAAGTATAAAGATAAATGATTAAATTTTAAATTTTTTATTTATAATTTTATTTATCAATTTTATAGTTATCTTTTTCATGTGAAATTGATATGTGAATAATAATTAAAAAAATATGAGACATAAATTAAAAATAAATAAAAATTTTATCATTTGTAATTTTGCTCTTTTTAAAAACAAAAAATACCACAAAAAAAACTACTATATATATATCATTTGTTTTATATATAGTTTTTCTTTCGTTTTTCACGTTTAGAAGATAAAAAAAAATTATTTTTAATTTTTCTTCATTTTAAATATTATAAAGTTTCCTTCAAATTATTCCTTATTTTAATTTCACTAGTTAAAAAAATATTCGTGATGACTTTCGAAAGAGCCGTGATTCAATTTGCTAAGACCTAGGGTAGCTGGAGAAATTATTTATATCTTTTAGAGTAAATGAAAATATAATATATTAGGTTAATAAAATATTAAATTTGTATAATATATATATATATATATATATAAAATAATTGATTGAAAAATAAAGCAATCTAGAAGCTTAGTTATGAATCTCCTTCACATGGATCTGCTGACCCAACCACATCCACGATAGTAATAGCCACCATAATCAGTACGGTCCATTGGTAGGGTACCAAAGTTTTGGTATTTGATAATGAGATATATATAGTATTGGATTTTTATAATTATTATAAAAATATTAATTAAATTTTATATTAATTTTTTTGAAAAATTTAACTTTATTATTATTAAAAATTGATAGTTTAAAAGTAAAATAAAAATTTTTATTTTATCTTTTAATTTTTTATAACTATGAGATTGTTTTAATTTAAATAAATTGAAATTATAAGAATTTTAAAAAATAAATAAAAATGAATAAATGAGATAACCTAAAAAAAAATTTCATTTTGTTGTAAATTTTTTATAATAATAAAATTAAACTATTAAAAAAATATATAAAAATTAATTGTTATTTTTAAAATAAGATATGTGTATTCACGTAACTTTCGTGATAAGGAACCTAACTTTTAAAAGGGATTGGTTGATTTACATAGTTGTTTACTAAAATTTATTAAATTTAAAACTTTGGTTTTTTTTTTCATAACATTTTTTTAAAATTTAATAAATTTAGTCAAACTTTATGAATAAAGGATTAATTATATTAAACTTTAAAAATTAATTTTTGATAGCTTTAATATAATTTGTATAGGTATCTAATAAGGTGTTAAATCTTTTAAAATTTTCAAGACAATTTTCATAATTTTTATCTTTAAAATATTCATTTAAATGATAGAGATAATCTTTATCAAATGTTTATAATAGAATTAGATTTTTATCTTCGATTTTATTTGCAATTATTAGTTGTTTTTTTCTTTCTAAAAACAGTTTCCATTTTCCTGTTTTAATAATATTATGTCTTATTGTAAGCAAATATTTAAACATTCAAGATTCTTAACTGGCTTAAATTTATAATTATTATACTTGAATTTGATGGGTTCACTACGGCCTTCCTTTTTGTTAGTTTTCTTTGTTACACATGTTATGCCTCAGCTTTGCTCAAACCTTAAAGCCCTCCTGGCAATGGTAAGCATTCTTCATCCGTACATAAATGGTGTCCAATAATTGACTTACTAGAGAAGAGTAACTAAACTCCATTTTATTCATAGGATAATAATTATTACCACTTAAGGCCAACTAAGAATCTTGAAGAGGTGTTTAACCGATCATAATTATTGGATATACCATTATTGGTTTTAAGATTTTTAAATAGAGTGGTTTTCTATGCTAGAGTGTTTTTAGAGTAGAGAGCTCTGAATTTTTGTGTATTCGTGTGTGTTTTGAAATGAGAATAAGAGTTCTTTTTACAGCACAAGGAATCCATGTTTACAATACTAAAATTATTATTGTACCCTTACTTTAATTATTCGTATGCTTTTTTCCTTAGCATATGTTGTCGACTAAGATGTGAGATCTACATCTTTATTTCTTTTGTCGTCTTCTACCGACAGTTTCTTTTCTTATTTTTCTTTGTCATTTTCTACCGATAGTTCCTTTAATGACGTTAATGATGACGCATCTTCATCTTCTTAGTCTTTGATGCAGAGAATGCATTTATGGTCTTTGGTGGCTTTTCTGGCATAGAAGCATAATACATTCCTTGTTTCTCGTCCAATTTCTAGGTTATTGTAATAAAAATTGGTTTCATATTTGGTAATTTTTTCACCATCTTCTTCTGACAGAGCCATACTATTATAGGAAATGATGATGATTTTACTAGTTGAATAATTTACTTTGATCTCAGTAGAATTGTCAATTTTTCTTAGTGCATAGTAAATTTGGCCTAGCATTTGACCTCTTAGTACACAAAGTTCTTCTGTGTTGAAATCCTTTTTTGAAAGTGCCCTTGGTTTAGGAACTTCTATGTTGTGTTGGAAATCCTTATCTTGATGAAGTGGTAGGGACTAATACTTCCTTCCTCATTACAGTCCATTAATGAACTAAAAAATCTAAGATAAACAGGTTTATCACCTTATTTAATCTTCCTTCTGAAGTTCTTGATTACACTTTTAAAATTCTTTAGGAAATAATTTAATTCACTTAAACTAATTCTTGGATATATATTTTCTATTAGTTCTGCATGAAAAGCTTTATACACAAATATTGGATCATCTCCTTCCAATATATTGAATTTACTTCATGTGGAAAATTCCTTGTATGTAGTATAGAACTTCATATCTTCAATATGTTTTTGGGTAGATTTTCTAGCCAAGTTATAGAGACTTAACCATTGTGGTTTACGGTTTCTACATTGGTCCTTTTCATCTTCAATGATTGGAATAGTTCTAGGAGATATCTCCCTGAATAGCATTGAATGCTTTACTATTTTTTATATCTCTGGAGAATATATTTATCTAAATAGCATTGGAGGCCTTGCTATCTTTCCCAAATTTTCCAACCTGGTTGGAGTTGCTGGTTGTTATTGTAATACTGTATAATAATTTCTTACTATTTCCTTTAGTGTTTTGTAGTTGGCATAACTACTTTATGCTTATATTCTATTGGTGAAGGCTCTATAAGTTACTCTACTAATTCCTAGAATAGATTTGCTAGCTTCTATCCAATTGTTATAAATTCCTGGTTTTGGGCTATTATAGACCACATAAACTTTTTTTTGTTCTTCTTTTTCTATCTCATCTACCTAATTGAGCTTTGTGATTTCAAAAGTTTTTTGTGAACTATTAGGTTCTTCCTTTTTTAATGAAGATTCCTCGTTTGAGCTTTTGGTCTCTAGAGGTTGTTTTGAACAATTAAGTTCTTCCTGTTTCTTTCCTATCTCCATAAGAGATTTCTCAAGATATAGCAGCTCAAGTTGTTCATGTAGGATTTTTATCTCCTTTTTCTTTATCTTGATTTTGATATCAAGATGTTCTATTCCTAAAAGCATAAAAATAGTTAGAGATACTAATTCTCTAGTAAGAGCATCAACTGAGCTATTTTTATGATGTGGAAGATGTTCAACATCGAACTTGTAATGGTTGAACCATTGTTGCCATCTAACTAATTTTCCTTGTTTGTAATCACCTACAATATTAGTTCTTAAGAAATAACCAAAATTCTTGTTATCTATTCTAATAATGAATCTAGAGCTTATAACATATATTGAAAATTTCTTAATAACTTTTTTAATAGCTAAATATCCCTTTTCATTACTATGGTAATATAATTCTAAACCTTGGAAAGATCCTGATGTATATCTACAAAGATATTCATCTTTGTCATCTGCTCTTGCTTTAAGAACTGCTCCTCAATATTCTTGTGAAGCATTTGTTTCAATTATTATCTTATCATCTGGTCTTGGATGGTATAAAGTTGGTAATTTTTTTACCTTTGCTTTTACTTTATCCATATATAGAATATCTTCTTCAGTCCATTTCCAGGTATGATCCTTTTTCAATTTTTCTTGTAATGGTTTTCTCATTTTTGCAAGTTCTCTTGATGTATGCTTCTACATATGTTAAACATCCTAAAAATCTTTGTAATTGGTTTTTATCTTTTAATTCACTAGAAAAACCTTGAATATTACTTAGTATATGAGGTTGTAGGTTATGTTTTTCATCTTCAATTTCCAACCTTAAGTATTTAATTTTTTGTTGAGCAAGTACTACTTTTTTTTCTTCAGAGAGTACAATGCCTTCTTTTCTACATTCTTGTAGAATATTGATAATATCCAAATAATTTTTATTTAATTCATTACTGAAAACCAAAATATTATCTATGTAAAAACAACAAATATCTTGTAATTTCTTGAAAATGTTATCCATATATCTTTGAAAAATATATAGAGCTTGTTTTAATCCAAATGGTATAACTATCCATTGGAATTTTCCTTGGGGAAAACTAAATGCTATTAATTTTTGGGATTCTTCGTCCAGTCTTATTTTTTAAAATCCACTTTTGCAATCAAAACTTGAAAAGTATTTTTTTTCTTTTATTAATGATAGTAGTTCTTCCTTTTTTGAAATGAAATATCTATCGTCAATGGTTTCTTTATTTAGTGTTTTAAAGTTTAATATCATTCTCATTTTTCCTTTTCTTTTCTCAGCTTCTTTTTCAACTAAGAATGATGGAATAGAGTGAGGTGAATTACTTGGTATTATGACTTTTGAATCTAAAAGTTCTTGAATTTGTTTTCCAAATTCAATCCTATCTTTTGGAGTATAAATCATTGGTTTTACTCTTATGATCTTGTTAGGATCTCTTAATTTTATGTTGACTATTGTTTTAGATTTATTTATTTTTGAATCCAAAGGATTTTTTGAATTGACTAGTTTTAATAGTTTTTTATGCATATTAGGGCTTTTGTCTTCTTGTATTTCATTGAGAAAAGAGTTTTGTTTCTCTTCTATATCTAATGAAATATTTTATAAATAAGGTTTTTCTTGGTCTTCTATCTCACCATGTTTTCGTTTTTTATGTCGTTGTATAAAAGTTAGGTTTGAGATAGTTAAAGCTTTTCTTATCTTGGAGACATAGATGGTATCTCCTTCTAAGGTTGTGAGACTTATTTTGTCGAAATGTTGTGTGAAAAATTGATATAAGTTTAAGAAATTATTTCCTATTAACAAATATACTCTTGTTTCCTGTTGATGTATGGTAGGAATGTGAAAGTTTTCTCCTCCTATAATTATATCAGTATCTTTTAGTAATTTATTTAAGTTTTATTGTAATATTATTAGCAATTCTTACAATTAAGTATTTTGGCGCTTGTTTCTAATTGTCTTATGGAAATATATATTTACTGGCTACACACATACTAGTTCATGTATCTATATATGCATATAAATAATAAGTGTTATAGCCTTTAAATTTTAGTCCTACTTTAATGCAAGTACTATTTGGATTTGTAATACTATACAAATCATTCATCTTCTAATGAATAATATCCACAATTTAAATGTTCATATTTTGAGTCATCATTTTTTCTTCCATTTCTTCCAATAGGTAGATAATATAAGTATCATTTATATCAGATTCCTTGATTGGTTCTAATTCCATTTTGAAAGCTTCTTCTAAGATTTTTTTTATGAAAATTTCTTTTTATGTTGAAGTATGCTTGGACTTTCGTTAGCATAACATCTTTCTTGGGCAATAATTTCTTTTTTTAAAAGGTTTACACTTCTTTCTTCTAAAATATTTGTTCTTGTAGTTTTCTCTATTAAATCTATTTTTTTATATTTTTGGAAATTTTGTTTTCTAAATTAATATTTTTTAAATCTTTTATATTTTTTATATTTATATTTTTGTTTATAAGATTTTATATTACATCCATATTTTCCTAGTATTCTAAAATCTCTTATATCATAGTAGATTTTTATCATTTTCTCTTATCTGTTTATATTCTTTTCTTTCTTAGCATATAATAATGATCCAATCTTAAAGGCTTATTATTCTTCCTCCTAGAGTATTTGGTATAGTTTCTATATTCCTTCGTTCCCAATTTTCTGTTAAGGTTTTATGTAGTGTTCTAGATAATTTTTGGAAAAATTATTTCTTTATAAGTTGTTTGCATATATGGTGGTAATTTATGGTAATACATTTCATATTCACAAATAAAATAATCTATGTAACACATGTTACAAATTTTTATATTTCTTAGATGCCATTTAGCTTCATTGATTTCATTTTTACTAGATTCAATGATAGTCAAGACTTTATTTTTTATAATAAATTCTTTGTATATTTCATTTATTATTGTATCTAAGTATTCCCTTCACGTGGAAGCATTTCCTTGTATTAAAATATTTTGTTGATCTGTTAAGTTTGAAAGCCAAACTTTAACATTTCCTGTCATTTTATGTGCTATAAGTACTCTACAAATTGAAGCATTTGTTTGGGTAGTTTGAGAATATTGTATGAGCACACTTACAACACTAGCCCATTCATCTAAGGCTTTCTTCTTATCTCTTATACAATCTAAATCTAGAAGTTTAGATTTATAATTATCATGGAGTTTGAACTCTAGTGGAATACTACCTCTAGTTCTCCAATGCAACCTTTCCTCCATTGTAGGTGATTGTCTTCTTCTATCTATGGTATCAGGTTGTTCTGTTCTTTGCCTATTTCTTTCTCCCCTATATGGGTCAGATGTTTTCTTCTTGGTAAGAGATTGGTAATGAAATTGGTTTAGAATCAATTTCACTGATTATTGTCATATCATCATCTTCTTTGTTAGTACAAGTTTTTCATTATAATGTTCTTTTATTTTGTCATTGGTTAATGTCAAAAAACTGACTAATGTTTCTAAATCCCTATTTTCAAGGTCTATGAATTTTCATTCTAATTCTTTTCTATATTCCAATACATTGGAATTATCTCTTTGTTCTTAGATTGTTTTTCATTTTTTCTTTTCTTCTTTTCTCATTTTTAAGAATCAGAGAATCTTATCTCCTAATTGGTTCTTCTTTTAATCCTTCTAAGGGATCATATTTATAACCTATTATTTTATTATTTCTATGTATATTGTATAAATCGTTTCTTAATTCTGAAAATTCATTGTACATATCTTGTTGTAATTTATTATAACCATGTTTTTTTTTATTTCCTTTAGCAATTCTTTTTGTATATCTATTATTTCTTATAAATATTTTGTGTTTGATTTTTGGACTAAATCTATTTCCTCTATTAATAATTATATAGTTTCAAATAATGTTGCTTGATTTTTTACTAAGCCTATTAGGCTTCCATTTACTTCTAAATGCATATTTTTTATTTTATCCCTAAACATTATTTTTCCCTAATATACAATCATTAACTAATACCTTCATTATTTTGATTTTATTTTCTAGTTTTTTAACTTCTTCTTGGTTTATAAAAGTAAACCTTGGCATGCTATTATTTTTAACAACATTATTTTTTCTTCTTTTTATGAAGGATTTTTTCTTGATATCTAATTTTCATTCTTCTGGTATTTCAAAATCCGTTAGTAATTCTTGTTTTATTATTTATTCAAGTTTTTTAAAAGTTTTGTCTCTTTATATAAATTCATTTTGTCTATATATTGAACTATTATGACTATTTGTTAAAGAATATGGTACTAGATAATGTATTGAAAATAGATGATTTTTTTCTTTCATTAATTCTCTTATATCAAATTTATAAGCTAGACTTAATATTTGATTTATATTTTTATCATATATATTAATAACAAATCTAGGATATGTTGTAAATTTGAACTTTTGGTATCCTAAATTACCATGGATCATTCCTAATAAATCATCTTACCAATATATTATTTTATTATCTAATAATGTTATTTTTATTGGTGCATTTATTCCTTATCTAAAATGAGCTTTTATTAATATTTGAATTCCTTCTATATGAATGTATCCAATTTTTTTCTTTGTCTTTATAAAGAATTTTTCATAGCTTGTTTAATACAGTTTTTTTATTAATTAATGGTATATTATATATTCATTTTTGTATATGTAATCCTAATGTAATGTCTTTATTACTTATGCCATAATAAATTATGTTTTTTCTAGGGAATAATATTCTTAATAAAAATAACAGGTCTTTAAATCCATCTCTTTAAGATTTAACTTTGTTTTTTGAATTTCTTCAAATTTCTTTTTACTTATTATCATTTTATGTAAAAAATATCCTGAGATGTCTTCTATTTCTATGTCTATTATTTCTTCTTCTATTTTAAGAATTTTACTATTTACTTTCGTTATGTTTTAGTGATATTTTGAATTTTTTTAAAATCTTAAGGATATTTATGAAGATTCCTTAAAGTTTGGGAGTATTTATGATATTAATCATCTTTGAAACAATCAAATATATTAAAAATATTTTGCCTTTTCAGATAAAAGTAATTTTTTGAGGTAATTGTTTTGCATCTGATTTCTTAATAAGTAATTATGATTTATTAATAATATTAAATAAAATTATATTCGGAATAAAAGTGATTTCACAAAAAAAAAAATTTAATAGTAACATCTTTGAGTTAAAAGTGATTTCAAGATCAAATGACTTTTGAAATTGTTGCTGTTTCATTGCATACTAAAAATGACCAATTTATCTTTTCTAAAAAGTCTTCTGATCTGGATGCAAAAAAAAAAAATGTCCTTTTGTTTGGTAAAAAAAAAGTTAAAAGTTTACATTTTGTAAAGCAGGGAAACCTATGATTTATCACTTAAAAGCAAAAAAAAATTAAATGTATATTTTGAAAAGTAATGAGATTTATGAAATACCAGACTCAATACCAAAATCTTATGTTCCAATGAATCCAACATAAAAAAGGGGAGGAGAGATTTTGTAACAAATACAAAACAGGCCAAACAAGTTGTTGATTAATGGCATGAATTTTATTTATACACATAAAATATATAAAGTTTGTATCTTAATTATGTGAACATAAATAATATCATTATTTAAAATAAATAAAATTTGTTATTTTTATGGAATCTTTATTCAAACTCATTACCTAATAACCCCTTGTGGTCAATACCAACAAAACATCTTTTATGCATTATGTCACAATTAATGTGTAAAACACAAGTAAAATGATCTAATAAGAGATGATTAATTGTTCCATTGCGTTTACATTTTTATTATATTTTGATTATGTAAACAAAATATGATCTAATAATTTAAGAGTGGAATAATTTATAAATAGCTCAAATAGTTGGAAAAATTTGTAATTGCTTTTATGAAGATACTCGAAGTGGGCTTTGTTTTCCTCTCTACAAAATTTTGCATGACCCATCAACCTTGAATCCCTATCTTTGTTTTAATCATCAAGTTTTGTTTTTTTTAATAATGAAATAAGTATTGTATTAAATTTTATATTTTAAATATTATTTATGTTTATAACCTAAAAGGATTAATTTAAAAATTTTCAAATAATAAATTAACAAAAACATAATTTTAAATATTATAAAAACTAAAATAAAAAAAATTAGTATTTAATTTTTTATCAATTAAACATAAATTATATATATAAAGAATTATTCAATTTGAATAAGGGTTATAAGATTAAATAAATACTAATATAACTTATCTATATTTATAAGATATCTTTAAATTTAATTCAATTAATTATGTATAAATAAAAATAAAATAATTATATCATAAAAATATCAATATTTTTATTTTATGTATTTTTAAATAAAATTATAATATAAAAATAAAAATAAAATAGTAGTACTAATGGGATTTTTAAGATCAAGAATCTATCTATCCCATTTTAAATCCCTTTTTTTTTTACCTAAATATCCAATCCAATAATTAAAAAATAAATAAATAACGAGTGAGGTTAAATCTGTAAGCAACCTGCAAACAAGTACACCAACTCCAACAGAGAATCCATCTCGAAATGATTAATTCATTTGGTCCACTATGGTTTGATTTAGGCACGTCACCAATAAATACAGGTCGACTCCATGACATCTCGAGAATTCTCCGAATAAGACTTATGTTGTACGGCTGAAAATTTGGATGATGTTATCCTCTTTTTATATATTTTAATACCAAAATATAATATTTATGTTTTTATTAAATTATAACGAAAATATAGATTTATGGTTAAATTATAGTTAAAATGTTGTTAAAATACTGAAAAGAATATAAAATTATCAATTTTTCATTTTTTTCTCAAGTATTCATTTTAATTAAAAATTTTCACTTTGTAATAAATAATATATATTTTTTAACATGTTTGTTATATATAAGTACTTTTAAAAATAAATAATCTATGAAATTTATATTTATAGTATCGAGATTTATCTATTTATTATAGTTATAATTAGATAGTCTACTTAATTATTTTAAACCTTTTAACTACTTATTATTCAATATTTAACAAAAAAGAATATATATTTTGTTATATATATTTTAATTAATTAATCAATTTATTAATTAATATAAATATTTTATGAATTTAAAAATAAATGTATTTAATAACAAATTAGTTTAAAATATAAATAAATAATTATTTTGATATTTTATCAAGTTTTATAAATTTTTTTATATTTTTGATAGAATTTCTATAATTTTCATAATTTTTTCTAAAATTTTCATTGACAATAATAATATTTTTGATATTTTTATAAAATTTATATCTTAATATCTTTACCCATATCGATATTTTAAACCTTCGTTGTACCAACCATACACTTTCAATATGGTCCAACTTTGTACATGTATATGATGTTGTATGACTTCTATATTGTGGAATAAAAACTAATCCCAAAATCTTATCTTATAACTCTATCCATGATATGTTGGTGTTGGAGCCCAAGCTGGCTATGAGCATAAAAAATCCTCATCTTCATAATTGTCATCACCTGAAATGATGACAACAAATGAAAAAGAAAAATCTTAGGAACATGTAAGAGTCATTCATATGCAATTCTGAAGTAAGGTTTGGCTACTCACACGTGTCTCTCTCTTCCAAACATATTTTTGCACCTTTTTGAGCAGTGTCTGTTAGGGATTTTCATTATTAATTCGGTAGAATCAATTAGATTGGTGTTTAAGAGTTAATAATAATAATTATACATAAGTTAATTGTTATTTCAATCTAAATAGTCATTCGAGACTTAGATGAGAAGTATAAACGCTAATCTATGAAATCTTTTTGGAAGTTTTATTCTAACTTGGTTAAGTAAGTATCAGAATATGAATTAAGCAAATAGTACATAAAAAATACAAAATAACATGTTAATTAATTCAACACACAATAAAAATAACCAACAAATAAAAAAGAATAATCTGTATTAAACACACTAGTGACAATGTACTTCATAAATTTTTGTCTAGGCTAGCAACATGCAAAAACATGAAAAACATCACACATAATGTAAATGAGGTATACATACTGATAAAGCTATAAATGATTTCCAATCAATTCAAGAACAACTACCTATGTTGTCCTAGCTTGTTGTCAACACTGTACCTCATCCAAGTACATCCAATGTCATTCTAGGAGGTCCATCACCATGTGATCTAATTGACTATTGATGGCTCTACCACCTAACAAGCATACACGTTGCAACGCCACAACATATAGTCGACACAAGGCATACAAATACATAGGCTCTTTACCTATGTACCACATTACAACCTTGCAATACCCAGTTGACACATGAGACACTACCACATAGGCTCCTCACCTATAGGAATAGTTGCATCCTTGTAACTACTTTCCAACACATGACAAGGATGGCTGCTAAGGTAGGCGAAGAAACTAACCGTTAAACTATCCATTACATACTCACAAACCAAGGTCGGTAAGGGGGCAATGAGCACCTCAATGAGGCAACAAAAATCCAACAGCATCAACATTTTATTTAGGATTTATTTTATTTTATTTTATCTTTATTTTTATATATTCATTCATATTTCATATGAACTAATTATCTTCAAGTGTTGAATCTCAAAGGAACATGAAAACACATAGATGCAACATATCTTACATTCAATGGATTTTATGTTCCATACTTTGAGCATCAACAAGAAAATTGGGACCACATTGATACTATAGGTGGATTTAAAAGACAGAGGCCTAGATATGATTCATATTCTAACATGTACAATATAAGATGGTGGGCTTATCAATACCCAAGCTATTCATATAGAAATGCATCAATGATTTTAATATCACACCTAGCTTTCCATTCACAATGTCACACCCCACTCTACACCATCAAAGTAAGTCTCTAGAGGACTTGATAAATAATATGGCTACTAACAACATTAAACTTCAGTAGGAAACCATTGTTGTTATCAAGGAAATCAATGTTGCTATTGATGCACAAAAAAATGATAGTCAAATTTTGTATTTATAAAAAGGTCACAACTGCACGAATAACTTATAATAAGTGATAAGCATACTCTCAATATCGTCTCTAAAGGAATTACTGTAGTTTTAAAAAGTTAAATTATTTTCTAATTCGGTTAAGAAAAAATAAGTCCTAAACATTCTAACAATTTTTCGATTTGATTGAAAATAATTGTAAATTTTAAATTGTAAATTTTAAATTTTAAATTAAATTATATCTAAAAACAAATAAGTAAATTACAACAGATAAAGTAAACTATAGTCAAACCTATAATGATGGATATCTATGTGATTTTATAAAGCATAACCCTTCATAGACATAATGAATTAAGTGATTTATATATAAGCTAGATTTATTAGTTTTTTTTTGTTTTTAAATAAATGAACTCCTTATAATCACGATAAGTTCCTAATGATATTCAATTAATCAATTCTTCATTCTTTAGAGTTAAAATTGATTAATTGTTAAACTAAATATATATATATATATATATATATATATATAAACCAAAATCTTCAATATATTAATAACTTTCTTATTCGAACTTGAAATTGATAAACCTAAGGTATATATATTCTTTGATGATCAATCAAGATTTGGCCATCATTTATTTATAATTAAAGTTATTTTTTCAACCATTTAAATTAATACAAATAAATGAAATCAAAATAGACTCTTATTCATTATGCACAACTAAGCACAGATGATGCATCTAATGCTTAGTTCTAAAATGTTTTCTTTAATCATAAATCAAGACTTGGTCAATCATTATGACTAAAGATCTTAAGATTATGAGCAATAAATAAATTTAAAACTTATTTATTTAAATCACAAAAATGTTCTTCCAATAATTGAAAGCATAGACTAAAATTTCATGTACATATTTAGTCAATCATAACTAACTTAACAAAAGTCAATTTAACAATAAAAGGTGTAAGAATACAAAAAGAGATAAAAGATATAAAAATTAAAAATATCCCTTCTTGTTAAACATGATTTCAAATCTCTGAACAAGTTGTCACTTTAAATTAACAAAAAATAATTTAACTATAAAAGGTGTAAGAATACAGAAAGAGATAAAAGATATAAAAATTAAAAATATCCCTTCTTGTTAAACATGATTCCAAATCTCTAAACAAGTTTCCATTTGCTTCTCCAAATCCCTTGAATTTTCTTCATAATTAAGAGGTTCTCTTTCTGTATCTGTATATGGTAGTGGAACGATTAACCTAAATTCTACACAAACTAAAAACTACAAATGAATTCCTATTATACGTAAAATGAAAGCAAAATGAAAAACCTAAAAACTAATTTGTTTATAGGTAAACTGGGGTATAAAGGGCCTCAAGATGATCATTGTGACACCATGTTTTCCACCTCACGGCATAGGGTACTTTTAGCTTCATCAAATTACAAAATTGAGAGGGTCATGCTAAAATATTACTTATTTTACACTGCAGTACAAGTTACTCAACATGCCTAGTAAATCCATATTGAACAGTATGTGTCGCGGCACACTTATTTCTTCCCCGTAGAATGCTTCACTTTTTCTTGAAAATTAACTTGTAACCTTACAAATTGGTTTATTCTTCATGTAAGGTTTACATGCATTATTCTTTTAAGCTTCTAGGGTGAACATAAAGTGTTTCAAGTGTTGTTCTTTGTGTGTTGACAAATTTATACATTCTGAAGCTAAAAACACTTGAAATACAACAAAATATGCTTGCCATTTCGAACGTATATATTTGTATAAAGTATCACATAAATATTCTATAATCAAATCTATTTATCACATTTAAACACAATAAAATCATAAAATATTAGTACTTTTCAAGCACCTATCAAAGAAATAATGATATAGATTAGATCCCAATACCAATAATAGATAGATGATGTGTATTGTTCCAAAATTGTGATTTTGATAGTCAAAGTAATCCCTAATTTTCAATAATAATTTATTATTTCTTCATTTGAAAATCTCCTTGATACTACCTCTTATTGTTATTGAATGAACCTATTTTGTGTATAAAATAAACTCAAATATAACAAAATAAAAGCTAAAGGCAGAGGAAAATATAAAACTATTGTAAAAAAATAATATGTAAAACCTAGTACTAAAAATAATTTATTTAAAGGAAAAGAAGACTTCGGGACGATTTAATAAAGTTGCATCGCGACACCAACTTTTCCAAATAGTAGAACACAATGCATTCAACTTCATCAAATTGTAAACTAGGGGGTTGCACTGCGGCATGAAGTACTCCATACCATGGCACACATTACTCTGTATGTCCAGTAAATCCATACCAAATAGTGTGTGTTGTAGCTCTCTTATTTCTTCGCCATTCCATGCTTTACTTTTCTTGAAAATTATTTTGTACACCTTACAATCTATTTGGTTCTTGATGTAAGGCTTACATGCATTATTATTTTAAGCTTCTAGGGTGAAAATAATTTCTTCAAGTGTTGTTTTTCGTGAATTGATAAATTTATACATTTTGAAGCTAAAAACTTCTGAAATACAATAAAAATACTTATGATTCCGAACATATAGATTTGTATAAATTATCACATGAATATGCTATAATCAAAAATATATTTATCACATTTAAATGCAAAAAATTACAAAATATTAGTGTTTTTAAGAACTTATCAGGTATCAAGGAACCGAATGCTTCTATCAAAATCTAAAGACTCAACTTGACCATTTGGTCACAACTATGAAAATAATAAAAGTATAGGCAGTTGTCGAGCTCCTCTCTCAAACAGTTGCTAACCTATGGAGATTACCAATGTCATTACTTTAGAGAGTAGTAATCAACTAGAGGATCCCAAAAGAGTCCCTAGAAATGATATATCCAAAGAGAGGATTAGAAAGGAGGAAAAAACCATCACTCCTAAGGACACAATGTGACACCAAATATAGTATATAAACCTTCATTTCTTATTGATGATCCTACTTTATCTTTTTCTAACATGTGCAATAATTTAAAAAAGTAGAATCATCAAGAAGAAAATTTTGAAGATACTCACCAAGGTACATATACAAATACCTTTGATGAAAGTTATTAAGATGTAGCCTTGGTATGAAAAGTACCTTAAGAACCTTATCTTACCAAGGATAAGCTTAAGGATGATAAAGAGATATATGTGGGGAAAATATGTCTAGTATGCTTCAAAAGAGACTACCATCAAGGTGTGAGAATGTAAATAATAAACTGCTAGCTTAGAAGTTCAACATAAAACACTTCAATATCTTTGATGATGGTGGATAAAAATAAGTGGTAGAGTCGGAATGACAACGTCAAACCAAGGACTTTGTGGGAGGTAACTCACTACATTTATTTTCTACTCCCTTTTAGTTATTTTACATTACATATATGCATGTGCTTACAATGGGGATAATGTAAAACTAGGTGTGGAAGAGTGTGAACATATTACTATCTTTATTTCTTTTAATGATTTATTAGGTTTAATATGTTTTAGGATTAGTATGCTCTATATAGCATAAATATTTTTAATTTTTAGAATTATTTATTTATTTTTAGGATATTTAGGATGAATAGATGACTTGAAAACAAAAAGCACATATTCCCTCCTTATTTTTTTATATAATTGATCATAAATTCTTAAAAACATGAAGTTTTGAACAATAATGAATGTAAGTAAAATATTGATATTATTCTTAAATGAAGGCATACTTTACGATAATTTAACTCAAAAAATGCATGTACTATAACTAAATTCATGATATGACCATTTATGTATTTAAATATTTGAAGTGATATGTTAAATTTTTATAATGTTATTTTAGTTCTAATGAGCATGATTAAATTGCTAGAACTTTTTCTTTAGTTTATCAAAGAAAATGTTGATCGAGTATTTTCTAAAAAAATGATTAAGGCATTAGGATTAACCTTAACCAAATTGTCCTACCATTAATGTTGTTGTTCTTATAAAGACAACACTTTTGGTGAACAAAATTGAGCCTATGTGAGCCGATTATTTATACCCAATCCTTACTATTTGAATTAAACAAATCAGCTTTATTTTATAGTTCAAGAAAAATTGGAGTTGTATAAAAATATGATAGACTATGAAAAACACTATAATAAGAATTAATAGTGTCTATGGTATAATTGATAAAATGTCTAACATATGCAAAATGTCACTTTCTACAATAATAATAATAATAATAATAATAATAATAATAATAGAACAAGCTTAAAAGAAATATCAAAAGGAGTTAAGTATAAAAAATGGAAAAAAGAGAAGTAAGTAGATTAATAATGATGCTACAGTCCAAAACAAAGAAATTTGACCCTATGTTCTTGACAAGATTATTATTCGAATAATATTGTTTATAGATCTCTTCTTCTTACTCCATGGACTCACGCACTTTTTTTTTCCTTTTCCTTTTCATTAGATTGAACCAACAAGCATTAGCCTCTTTACAATCAAACGAAAGACATTTTAATTTTAGGAAATGCCTTTGGTGAGTAAATATGTAACTTTAAGAAAAGGCCTATAGGTCTTGACATAATTCTAGAAATATAATTATCTTCTAGGGGAATAAACATGGGCTTTACTAGTTTAAAGTACATAGTTAATTTGATTGTTACTAATTAGGTTATTACACACATACTCACTTTTAGCTATATTATTACATACAATGTTGTAGAAAAGGAATGGTCATAAACTCCTACCGATGTTTAATAGATTTTGAAATATTAGTGTTATTAAGATCTTGAGATAAAATATTAAATACTATGTTTGTGATGATTATTTCGGCTTTGCTCAAGGACTATCAAAGAGTAGGTGTATGAGAGTTTGATCAACACCATTTTATACATGTATTAATGCATCGATTCATATATATTTATAATGAGTTATTGTTCCATATAATTTTTATGTGTTTATTCTGTGTTATACAAATGTTTATAGACGAAGTGAGCTTCGATTAAGATCGATAAGTAGTCAGTAAAAGAATGACAAAAGGTACTAGATCTATTGGGAAGAGTATCAATCGATTAGCCATTCACTACTAAAAATTAAAGCTTTTAAGTTAATTAGGTTAACCAACTTAAAACGAGGAGACTTAGAATTTAAAGTCGGTTCATGCTTTCAATCGACTTTAAATTCTACACTTTTTAACATATTTTTATTATTTTTTGTCATCCCTACTACTTGTTTTTGATCACATAATAGCATAAAAAACCAAAATATGTTTAAAAGAGTTTTTAAATAGTATAAATTATTGAAAAATTAAATAATAATTAATTACTTGAGAATTAAATTTATTACAAAAATAATAATTTATATACAATACTTATATATATAACTTAAATTACAAATAAAGTGATGAAGCATTTTTTCATGGATTTTTTGATAATTCTACTTTATTTTGAGATGGAGTTTGGGCTGGAAAATAGGTCTAAACAACAATTCATTCCCTAAACATCCATCAAACAAACCCAAACTTCAAAGACACAAGAATATAGAAATTAAAGAATTAAAAACAATTACCATAGTGTTGTACTTCGCTATTCAATATTAGCAAATTATTCTCCTGATTCTTCTTGTGAGGTGATAATTTGAAACATGTGTTCTGCCAATTTTTCACGTAAATCCTAAAAAAATTCCATATCATAGCTAGATTTGTTCCAATCAAAGAACTACATTTATTTAAATTCAAAATAAGAATATAATATCATGAATTCACAAAAATAACTTATATATGTTAAAAAAGTATATTAGTAAAAATAGATTACCACATCTTTAATTGGAATGTTGATATTTGAGGTGATTTCGCTCATAAATTTTGTAACAAAGTAACCACACATAACTCCATCATTTTGTTGTGGAACATACAAAAAAACATAGTGTACATGGTTTTCTATATTTGAACATCTTTATTACTTAATAGTAAAATTCATTAAATTATTAATATTCGCTTGTACATACCATAACTTTGTCTCATATAAGCTTATGTTATTTTTTAAGGGCAATGTCCCTACTCTTGTTCCACAGCTTCCATACCCTATCAAAGTTTAAAATAGTTAGTTCTTTATTAAATATTACAAAGAACAATAAATACCTAACTATAACTCTAACATTTCAACAATTGCTTTTGTGTCTTTACTCAATTCTATGGAAGCTAAGTCACAGTACCAAACATAATTTCCATATAGATCAAGGATTATCAACATCCAATGATCTTGACCTTGTTCAAATTTTAGTAGCCAAGGGATTATCAACTTCTCATTTTTACATTTAACACATGGGCATCAAATCATACTAATTTCATTATTACTATTTCTACGAGCAAATTCCAAAAAACTTTCAACTCCGGAAATGTGGTCCTCCTCAATTCTATACTTTGACATCCAAGATTTTTTCATTTTCTATTAATGACATTAAGCATATTAAATATTTATCAAACCAATATATTTTAGATATTATTATATATGAATTCCCTAATTTTTAGAATATCTATCAAAATATCATATAAAAATAAATACATAAAAACCAAACAATTAATAAACTCATAATAACATTAACACATGTATAATATTTACAATATATATAATATATAATAATGTAAATATATATATATATATATATATATATATATATATATATATATATAAATGCATGTAATTAATAATAATAAATATTTTATACATATATATAATAATAAATATTAATAAACTCATTACACATTATATACATGTAAATAATTTTCAAAAAATTTAAGTTTAAAATAAATTAATATATATCAAAAACCTAAATACATAGAATTATTAAAATAAATAAATGAATAAAATACCTTCTTCTCTTTTAAGCTTGAATAAAAATATACAACCTACGTAATACAAAAATTTATATACATAATCAATAGCACATAATATACATTAAAATAAAACAATATGAATAATAAGTGTAAAATAATTCATAGAAATACTTACAAGAGTAAATGAAGTGATAAAATGAAAGAAATGAAGAAAACAAGTGTTTGGTAAGTGAGCAAGTGAAGGAAAATAGGTATAAATTTTTTGAGTATTATACTCAAAACAATAGTAGATTTAGAAGAAGAATTGGAGAGGAAGAAAACCAAACTGATGGTGTTGGAAATGATGATCGAAAGTGGTAGAAAAAAGAGAAATAAAATATAGATAACATGCGTTTTTTCTCTATAATGGAATAGGGAAACACGAACTAGCACTCGCGGTTAATGAGGGAGAGAAAAAGATAAGGAAAGAAACAAGGTAGCGTTAGTTGACATGTAGAACCGACACTACACGTGGCTTAAGTCAGTTGACACATAGAACCGACTTAAAATCCTACGTGTAGCGTCGATTCTACATGTCAATCAACTTAAAAAATTATAGAAAAATAAAATAGTAGCTTCAGTTGACATGTAAAACCGAGTAGGATTTTAATTCGGCTCTACGTGTCAACCAACGCTACACGTGGCTTAAGTCGGTAGACACGTAGAACCAACTTAAAATCTTATGTGTAGCATCGATTTTACGTGTCAACTAATGCTACACGTGGCTTAAGTCAGTTGACACGTAGAATTGACTTAAAATCCAATGTGTAGCATCGGTTCTACCTGTCAACCGACGCTACACATGGCTTAAGTCAGTTGACACGTAGAACCGACTTAATATCCAATGTGTTGCATCAGTTCTACGTGTCAACCGACTTAAAAAATTGTAGAAAAATAAAATAGTAGTATCGGTTGACACATAGGATTGATGCTACACGTAGGATTTTAAGTTGGTTCTTCATGTCGACCGACTTAAGCCACGTGTAGTGTTCATTGACATGTAGAACCGATTTAAAATCGTACGTGTAGAGTCAATTTTACATGTCAACCGACTTAAAATTTGTTATAAGTCAATTTTAAGCAAAAACCTACTTTATATCCCGACTTATATACCTTTTATTGTAGTAGTAATGGATTGATCAATTAATCTTCGATTGACGATCGATCGAGAGATATCGGGTTGGAAATTTTCCAAGGTTAGATCGATCAAGAATGAAATCGATCGATTAAATAGCCCAATTAGCACTCAAATATGACATTTTTTAGCACCATATTTTAATCTTGGTCATTAGATTAAGGAATTCTAATCCAACTCAAATTAGGCTCGAAAATACACTATATAAATAATCCAATGATCACTTAAACACAAAAATTACAACAAAGAACAAGGAATACATACATAAATTTGGACCATTTACAATGCTAAAAAAAGCACAAAAAACTTTTTATGGCATTTTCAAAAATGTAGTTTATGCGATACCGTAAAAGGGAGTACTCATTTGTGGCATATTTTAAATGTCAAAAAGTGCCACAATTACCACTACTAAAAGCTTATGTATACGGAACTTTACATATGAAAATACTAGAAATTTATGCCCAAAAGAAAACTCAAGTCCCAAAAAGACAACTATTTAAAATTCAAAATAAACATTAATATATATTCAAAAAACTTTGTTTTCCTTAATAAAGTTTATAAAGGATTTATTATCCGCTAATCCAAAACAAAAAGAATAAGGATAGCTTTGGGGATTAACTAAAGCATATTAAGGTCTATAAACAAAAAATATAGATATAATATATAAAATAAGAACAAATATAAAATCCTAAAATATTAACCTAATATTATCTTCTTCCTACAACACAAACTATATAAAGATTCCATTGCAATTCGTTTTCCTATGATGGAAATGTTCATCATTATCATCTTCAACCAAATCAAGAGTGGATGTATCTTGTGTTGCATGTGGTATATATTCACTTTCATAAAATTCAAGATAATAATTTCCCTTGGTGATGCCTTTAGAACAACATGCCATGATGAATCCTCATTTTCCCTAGAATAGAATACTTATTTGCTTGGGATGCCAAAATGAAAGGTTCATTTTCATGTTGTGATTATCCTTGTAATAGATTGACCATTGTAAACCCATCTTGACCATTTATCTCCTTCATAAGGTTTTCCCAATCATTCTTAATATAGGGGCTCGAAATGTATAGTAATCAAATAAAATTATGTCCCTTAAAATCACATAGTAAGTGATATTCGTAACTACTTGATTGTTATTTTTTGCAGTAGATCAACAACTAGTTTTAGCTTCAATGCATACACCACTTCATTGGGTGGACTTATCACTTTATTTTGTATGAAAATCAATACCATTGATAATAAATCTATCATAAGACATTGCATAATTCTTGATCTGTATGCAAGACGCTGTAGCGTGTCAATTATGTCATTTGATTCAACTTTAATATGTTTATTTTGAATAAATAAATTAGAAGAGATATATATTGAAAAATAAATTTATAAGTTACTAACATTTATAACACACTTTACTTTAAGACCTTATCACTTAGCCAATTACAAAATGTCTCTTGGTGTCTTTTTTGTAATGAACTTTGGCTCCTTGGATGAGTAAGTCCCTTGTTTGAGGACTTCAATTCCATCATACACATCTTAGAATATAAAATATAGTTAAATGTAAATATATATATATATATCCTTCCAAATATTTTTTCCTATTATATTAATGCGAATAATCTACTTATAGATGGTAATGATCACCTTTGGCACTATTAAAGAGAACATAATGATGAGCCATTACTTTAAGATCATTTTTCATATAAATTTGTTTGTCTTTAAAAATTGGATGCCCTTCTAATACACTTTCATCTTCTAAATCTTCATTATGTCGAGGATGATTTTCTAGTGAACAAACTTCCTTTATATAGCTACTACAAAAATCTCATACACACTACAACTAAATATTATTAGTTATACATCCTTCTGATCGTACATGATTCTTAACATATCCCTTAAACTTCTTTATGAATCTATAGAAATTGTTGCACCAAAAAATCATAATGTCATAGTTTTATATTTCATGCATATATTAAAAATTAAAATTAAAATCACCTCTAAAAGGATACATCCAACGATATTGTACTTGGCCACACGGTGAATCATAATGTCAAAAATTGATGGAGGAAAGAACCGAAACAACAAGTACAACATCTTAAAAATTCTATCTTCCAATCCTTCTAATTTGTTGTAATCAACTACTCTTTGACATATTTTAGAAAAATATGCACTAAGTCAAAATAATGCATTTCTTTATCCTTTAGGTAGAAGCCCTTTAATTGCAACATACAATACTTGTTGCATTAAAATATGATAATCATGAGACTTGAGACCTATTACTATTCCTTCATCCATTGAAACACAATTCGAAATATTAGACCCATATCCATAAGGAAACTCTAAATCTACCAACACATGACAAAAGGTTTTCATGTCTTTCTTAGAAAGTGTATGCATGGTAGGAGGCAAGAATAACTTAGACCCTTTTTTTCTTCAGGATGTAGTTCATGTCTAATATTTAGAAATTGCATATCTTCGGGATTTTAACCCATCTTTTGATTTTTTCTTGATGCTCAATAATGTGCTTATGATACTATCACATACATTCATTTGTATGTGCATTACATCTAAGTTATGACGTAGAATCAATGCCTATATATTATGAATCAAAATTATGTTCAAGAAAAATAATTACTAAATAAGCTAATAATTATATTAAAAATAAAAAAATTATAAGATAAATTAATAATTACTCCAAGATAAAATAAACATACCCTCCAATATAGTAAGTCAAAATATTGATTCCTTCTTTCGTATAGGAACTTCAACTATCTTTTTTTCGTTTTTCCCTATAGGTTTTTCCTTCCAATCATTGACTACATCTTTTAAATCATCTCAAACTTCTTGACTAGTCAATTGTCTAGGTTCCCCTGCAATAGCTCCATGTCCATTAAGCCAACTCTTTTTGATTTGATAAGAATGATTAACTAGAAGAATATTCTATGTTCCATGTATACATGCTTCTTACTATGCGATAGCCATAGTGAACAAGTGTTATTTCCGCGTACAGGACAAGATTTTTTTACCTTTTGTAGTACATCCATTAAGATTACCATAGGTTGGAAAAAATCATTTATTGTCCACATCAAAATGAGTCGTAAATTGAAGTAGTTTTACTAAATGCATCATAAGCAGCCACCCTATTATGCCATAGTTCCTTTAAGCCCACATCAATTGGCTCTAGATACACATCTATGCATTCTCTAGTTGTTTTGCACTTGGGATTAATAAAGATAGCATTAAATTTTTCTTTGACATACAAAGCCATGTAAGGAGATTACAGGTTACTTATATTACAAGCTAATAACTATATCTACAGCTAAGATTAGAAAAAGAGCTGAAACCATCAGTTGCAAGGCTAAGACTAAGGTTTCTTGTCTCTGAAGCAAAGTTCGGCCACTTCTTGTTGATTGTATGCCATGCTGGATAATCAACCAAATGTTGCATCTTACCATTATTGCTTGTATGATTAGAATGCCAAATTAATTCTTCAACCATTTGAATTGACTGAAAAATCATCTTAAATCATGGTATTATTGGAAAATAACATAACACCTTTGCAGAAACCTGGATTTTTTTTGAATTTTTTGTGCATTTATTATCTTTCCATCGTGATTCTCCACCTTTTAGACATGATTCCAATTGTTGTTTCTCTTTTTTGAATAAACAACAATCATTAATACATGCATATATCTTCTCGTACCCAAGATCGAATATTTACATAAGGTTTTTAATTTACTGAATAAGATGAATCAAGAAGAATGTTGTTTTCATGTAACATATCCTTTAATATTTGAAGTATTTCTGAAAATCCCTTGTAGGATAGACCATGTGAAACTTTATAGTTAAACAAAATAGCGGTTGCCGATAACTTCATATATTTACTACATCTTGGGTATAGTTGAGATTCCTCATCCTCCAAGTGTTGTCTGCATTCATTTTCTTCTTTTTGTTGATCAACCACTTCTTGTGGCTCAAATTGGTCACGCACGTCTCTATACATCGTATACGTACCACTCATCTCAACTCAATAGTAACATTCATTGTAAAACTTAGGACTTTACTATAAAGTGTTTGATCTTTATATAAAGGATGCATTCTACATATTAGATGCTCATAAACTATATTAGCATCATAGCGATGACGGTTTTTACATTTAACGCAAATGCATGTAATCTTGTCAATTAGTCCTGTATTTGCTCTAATCGTATTTAAAAACTTTAGTGCTCTATCTCTAAACTCTTTAGAATGTATACAATGATGCAGTAATTATGTCATTAATAATTTTTCATTACGAATCATTTTTTGAGTGAATTAAAATAATCTTAAAAGATTCACCATCATTTATTCATGAATTCTGACTTATTAGCTTATAAATTATTATAAGATTCCCTATAAGTAACCTAAAGTAAAAGTAAAATATAGCTAAAAGGTTAATAACCGATTAAATACTTGTCAGGCTTAAATTAGTCATTTTTCAAGATTAAATTACTCCTAGATACTCAAATCACTAACATTATAATTATCATTAATTAGACATGAAGTAGTGCTACATATTTCATACTAGAAGCCTTTAAAAGTGCTAAGAAAAGTAAAGAATAAATTTATCAACTAAAGCCTAATGAATGCATATATTTATCATTAATTATTTTTGATTAATTATGAATAAATTTTTAATCTATTGTCGTGCGTGCTGTAGATTATATACTACATAGACTTTTAAACAAACAAATTGTATTTTTATGCTCCCTCCATTACTAAGACTCGTTATTTAATCCTGTTAGAAGATTAAAGAATTCTCTAATGGAAACAAAAATTCATCCCATACAATTGAACATATTAATGCTATCCTGCCACAAAGATAATGTGTGTAACCAGTCATTCAAGTACATATATAATTACTAACCGCGAAGATATTATTATTATTATAACCTATTTCAGCTTTATATCAAATTTTTGCTTCAGCCTTAGACTACCATCTAAAGATGTCTGCAAGATTTTGAAACCAGAGTTTCTGGTAATAGTCCCACGAATTCCTTATCAAATCTGTAGCACTGTAACTATAAATCCAACCACAGTTCCCCAGATGAAGCTTATGATGTTTTCGATTGAGGGAGCTTTATAAATTCCAAATCATACGAGAATTAATAAAGAATACTATCAAAATAAAAAAAGAACAAAATATAAATCTTATAACAGACGATCCTTCTGATTTAAAAGGTATTTTCTCAGTATCCAAAAAAAAAAAATGAAAGGAAAAGAAAGTCTGAGGTGTACACGTGCATATGTAGCCTCGAATCTAACATACCTAAGCTAGAAAGCAAAGAGAAAATTCTCCAAAGTCCAAAGGTATAAACATACAATTGAAGTGCTTGCATTCAAATCGTACCCAAATCGTAAAATACACAAAAGGTTATGCGAAAGAAGGTTATGAAACAAAAATAAAGATCAAGTATAGTTATAGGAAAACTTTTGGAAGGCACATTTCTTGTAGTGATAAGAAAGATCAAAGTATAGATTGAAAATTTTTTGGAAGAAACTTTGAAGAGAAGATCAAAGATTTTTATAAACTTTTTTTTACTCTTTCTCTGTTTAGTTTTTCATGATAATAATGTTGATTCTTATAGAACCTAACTAATATAATAATATGTTTATTAAGGTTTAATTAATTTAATGTTATGAATAATTTTAATATTAATTCTTGATTATTGATGTATTCAATTTTATGTTTAAATATCATAACTATGCATGTATGAATTATAGTAATTAACTAGTTTATTGCATGAATATGTTTATATCTAATCTAAGATGCTAAAACATAATCACTAATATTCTTATTTGAATTGGTACTTTATGGATGTTGTCATAAGTAAGATTGATTACTACGTTATAGATTAAATAATTATTCTAATCTTTCCTAATCTAGCTATCATCTTTTTAAATCTTAATGTAAAGAATGAATTAAATGTAGTAAGCTTACCTTTAGGTTGTTTAGGATTTAAGTAGTTTAATAATCACACTTTTAATCAATTACAAGATAAGGAAAGATGAGAAATCTTAATTGTATCTAAATTTCTAAAGCTAAAGTTAAAAATTCAAGAATGGTTTTAAATTATGAAAGTGATTAGAACTTAAGAAACAAATCTCCATTCATGGCATGGTTAATAAAATTGTAAGATACTAGTGAATATAGTCTCATAATCACATATCTCTCAATATTCTTATGTAATTCACTTTTGTTTCTTCATATCATTTTCTTCAAAAATAATCAAACCCCTTTTTAAAAATTTTAACCAACTTACTAATAAACTAATAATTATTAGTAGACATTATTATCAATCATCGTGCATACGACAACCCTTATTCTAATTAAGAGTAAGGATGGAAATGTTATGTTAACAACGGTTGATACAAGGAAGATTTGCATGTTTATTATTATAGTCGAGCGTCATGCAATACTATTGAGAGGAAGAATGGCTGAAGAGCATGAGTTGAGTTATGTGTTTTTTGAGTTTGATTCAATGCAAGTTGTTTCAATGATAAAAAGGATGATGATTTTTTTGCCCATGGAGGATGCGTTGGTAGAGGAAATTAGGAATCTAATAGGGGGAAGTGGCTCAAGTGTAGCTTTTAGGCTGAGGGAGGAAAAGAAGGTTGCACATTATGTTGCCTTTTTTGCTTTGATAGAGGATGTGATGCATTTATGGGAATTGGATGCTCCATTGTGTATTTGGAAGTTGTTAAGATATGATATTGTAAATTTTACTAAAAAACATGTTTCTTGGTTGATGACTGAAAGATCGGTTAAAAAATAACTCTTATGTCACTTTATAGAAGCTTCTTATGAGTCTAGAAGCTTTTTTATAAGATTCCATTTTAAAAGATTAACCCAATATTTGGAGTGATCTAACACTTATAAATCGATAAAAATTCTCATATTAATTTATCTTTTGTTTGACTTTGTTTTCCTTATAATAATTCATTATTATATTCTATTATTATTTTTGCCTAAGAGTTTTTATTATTTGAAATATTAGACTCAACGTTAGGTTTTCCCGTTACAATCTTAGTGTATTTTTTGTTTAGGAAATTTTTTACTAATTAAGACTAGTGAGATCATTAATTTTAACTACTTCTATTTACGATAATTTGTGTTAGGGCACAGCGGGTAAAATAAAATAAATTCAACAAAATAAAATAATGACACCAACAATTTAACGTGGTTCACCCTTTAATTTAGGCTATGTTTACTGAAAAAACTCTGAAAAATATTTCTTCCATTAATAAAATTAATGGGTACAAAGTGAGAGATAATACAACAAACTGAGATAAATCCAAAATAATGACACACAAGTGTTTTCTAAACTCACTATTTTGTCACTACCCTTTTAGAAAAATATCCCAAATATTTTTCTAAAATATTCTCTCCCACTCTCTTACACAAAAAACACTATTTTTTTTATCAAAGTGAACTATTCCTTTTGCTTTTCTTTGTTTCTCTTATTTGATGCGTCTCTCTAAGGCAAAAACAATTGCCTATCCTTTATGTGGCTAGAAATTGGCCACATAACTAGCCAAATTTTAGCCACAAAAATATTTGATGCATTTGTCAAATGTGGTTGCATTAAATTTTTTTATTTTCTTCCCCTTCCATGTGGGCGGGACCTACAAATCTCCCCTTCTGACTCTATGGAGGGCTCTACCAATCCAACAACTAAACAATAGTATTCAGAATTATGTTTTGGAAGAATTTTTGTCAACATGTCTAATACATTTTCCTATGTACGGATCTTCTCAAGTTATTGTAGCTTTTGTCTATTATATCCTTAATCGAGTGATATCTCTTATCAATATGTTTTGATCTTGAATGAAAAGAGGCATTCTTTCCAAGGTGAATAACACTCTGACTATCACAAAATAATTGGTAGCTGTCTTGCTACAACCCAAGTTCTTTCCAGAACTTTTTCTTCCATCGAAACTCTTTACATGCTTTCGTTGCTGCTATAAACTCTACTTCAACAGTGGATAGTGCAACACATTTTGGTAACTTTGACTGCCATGACACATCTCTCCCTGCAAATGTAATCAGATAGCCTGAAGTTGATTTTTCTGAATCCACATCACCAACCAAATCTACATCCATGTATCCAACTAACACAAGTTTTTCATTTCCAAAACATAAACATATTTATGAAAATCCATTTCACTGTAGCTCAATGTTCCTTTCCAGGATTTGAAAGGAATCTACTCACAACTCTTACTACATGAGCAATATCTGGTCATGTACAAACCGTGGTATACATCAAACTTCCAACTGTTGAAACATATGTAACCTTTTCCATCTTCTCCTTCTCTTTCTCTGTAGAAGGGTTATACTTAGAACTTAGCTTAAAGTGATTAGCAAGAGGATAAATAATCGCTTTAGTCTTGTCCATATGAAATCTCTAAAGTACTTTCTCAATGTACTTCTCATATTACAACCATAATTTCTTGGAACCTTTGTCTATAATAATACTCATGCCAAGAATCTACTTTGTTGGCCCTAATTCTTTCATGGAAAAAGAATAATGAAATCATCATCAGCCAATTTCTGCATAAAAACACAAGGTTCTAAAGTAGTCTTTTTGTATCCTTTCTCCCCTATAACAGACTCAAACTTCTTGTATCATTGTCTCAGTGCCTGTTTTAAACCATAAAGGCTTTTTTTTCATTTTGCAAACATAATCCTATTTTTCCTTTTGATTGAAACACTCTTGCTACTCCATGTATATCTCTTCTTCCAAGTCACCATGTAGGAAGATAGTTTTGACATCCATTTACCAAACCTCTAGGTCAAGACTTGCTACTAACCTCAGCATAGTACGAATGGATATCATTTTCACAACTGGTGAGAAAATATCATCAAAGTCAACTCCTTTTCTTTGAATGAATCCCTTGACAATCAGTATGGCTTTATATTATAGACTGGAACTATGTTCTTCATGCCTCACCCTAAATACCTATTTATTATTCAAAGCCTTCTTTCCTTTAGGCAATTTCATCAGCTCAAAAGTTTTGTTCTCATGTAAGGACTTCATCTCATCTTGTATGGCTTCAATCCATTTTTATTTTAATTAATCATCCATGGCTTCTTCATAATTCTCAGGTTCTCCCCCATTAGTGAAAGTTGCATACTCATTTGGAGGATATGTGGTATAGGGTCGTCTTGGTCTACTGCTTCTTCTCAGTGGAATAAGAGAAGCCGCAAGTATTGGTGACGGATAATGAACATCATCATCTCTCTTGTCTTCAGAACTAACTTCTATGGGAGCATCATCTTCATCAGGTGGATAAAATGGGTCTTCATCTCTAATTTTTCTTTGCACTAATGTTGGAGGAATTAATTCCAAATCTAATGAGTCACCATTGGAATTAGAAACATCCTTCTTCATTTTAACAATATCTTTAATGGTCTCATCTTCAACAAATACAACATCACGGCTCATGATAAGTCTCTTTGCAACTGGATCATAAAATCTATAGCCAAATTAATCTTGACTATAGCCAATAAAATACACTATCTTGTCTTGGCATTAAGTTTGGATCTCTCATCCTTGGGGATATGAACAAATTCTTTGTAGCTAAACACCCGTATATGATCATAAGAAATATCCTTTCCTAAACACACTTTATGTAGAACATCTATCTTAAGAGGAGTACAGGGTAAAAGATTCAACACATGTGCAACTATGAGTATGGTTTCACCCTAAAATGTTTTAGGAAACTTTGCATGTGAAAGAAGACATATAACTCTTTCCATCAAAGTTTTGTTCACCCTCTCAACTAAGCCATTCAGCTGTAGTGTCTTTGGAGGTGTCATATGATGCCGAATACAATACTTTTTACAATAAGCATGAAAAAGGTCTTGTTTATTCTCCACCATTTTATGTTCAAATGCACTTCAACTTCTTCCCAATATGTCTCTCAACTGAGGTATGAAATTATTTGAAGACATCTAGCACCTGATCCTTTGTCTTTAGAAGATATACCCATGTCTTTCTTGAATGATCATTAATGAAAGTCACAAAGCATTGAGCACCACTAAGTGACTTTGACATTAATCCACACAAATCTGAATGAATCTAATCTAAAATATTATTCATTCTGGAAGGATGAGAACTCTTGAAAGCAACTTTGTTTTTCTTTCTTGCTAGACAATATACACATTTCTCCAAATGTACTTCATCCATTCCAAAAAGTATCTTCTTCTTGGCTAAACTTTTCATACCTTTTTCACCCATATGATTGAGTCTCTTATGCCATAATTCAGCTACATTGTCTTTCTCCATGACATTTACTATGTCGGTGGAGAGCTTCGCTTGAATTATATACAGAGTTATATGCTTATCACCTCTAGCCACTACTAAGAAGCCTTTGATAAGTTTTCATTTGTCATAAATGAAGGAGCTGTAATATCCTTCATTTGCAAGTTTACGTATAGAGATCAAGTTCAGGCCCATATCAAGAATATGTCTAACATCCTTTAGAAATAGTCTGGTTCCATTTTTTGTTTCCAAGCAAACATCTACACCGCCAACAACCTTTGACAAGCCTTCATTTCCTATTCTAAAAACACCAAAACTTCTAGGTGTGTAGGATGAGAAAAATTCTCTATGCAATGTAGCATGAATTGTAACACCACAATCAATCACCTAATTATTCTCGTGTGATGCAAGATTGACAAAATCTTCATCATAAATGATATTGAACTAGTCTATGGTATTTTTTTGCTCATTATCACTATGGTTGTCTTTCTTCATTGCTTTGCCTTTCTATGTTTCCTGTTCCTTCTTGAACACCCAAAAAAATTTCTTGAAGTGACCCTTCTTCTTACAGTGATGGGATTCAACATTGACATATTTGTTTAATTTGCCTCTACTCTTACCTCTGGATTTCTGTTCTGTATACTATCTCCTTCCTCTGAACTCTATGATAAAGGCTTATGCTTGTGAATCTCTCTCCCTGCTTTGTTTCTCATATGACAACAGGGCTTCTACAATAACTTCAAACTCAATCTTTTCCTTTGCATAAGTCAGAGTTGTTATGAGATGATTATATGATGAGGGTAGTGATGGCAGCAACATCACAACTTTCTCTTCATCGTTGAAACTCATATTGAATCTTGCTAAGTGAGAAATCTTGTTGTTGACATTGCTAACGTACTACATCATGCTCATATTATCTTCCTTATCTGATATAGCTCTTCCACAAGTAAAATTTATTGGCAAGGTTCTTTGACATGTACACGTTTTCTAAAGTCTCCCATGTTTCTTTTGCAGTCTTTCATTTTTTTTATTCAATATTTTGCAAGACACTGTTTAAGAGATGTAGACAGATTGTATTAGCTATAATCTCATGTGTCTCTTCCCACTGCTCCTAGGTGATGGTTACTGCCTTCTTTTCTTTCCCTAGTAATGTCTTATAGACCTTTTTTTGAATGAGAATATCATTCATTCTTCTTTTGAATGAGAATATCATTCATTCTTCTTTTCCATAAAGAGAAATTATTATTGTTATTTTCTCAATATCTACCTTCTGACTTGAACTTTTTTTTAATTGTGTTTTGTTTTCGGGAAATAAATACGCTTTGGACCTAATAAAATCTTTTATGATGTGACATATCAGTCTATGTTGCAACCATAGAGCATACTAAGAATTTTACTAGACCAGCTCTGAAACTAGTTGTTGGGACACAACAGGTAAAAATAAAACAAATTCAACAAAGTAAAATAATGATACTGAAAATTTAACATGATTCACCCTTTAATTTGGGCTATGTCAACAGGACAAACTTCGAAAAATATTTTTTCTACTAATAAAATTAATTGGTACAAAGTGAGAGGCAATACAACAAATTGAGATAAACCTAAAATAATGACACACAAGTTTTCCCAAACTCACTATTTTGTCACTCATTTTTTAGAAAAATATCTCAAATATTTTTCTAAAATACTCTCTCTCACTCTCACACACACATAATACTACTATTTTTCATCAAAGTTAATTGTTTTTTTAGCTTTGTTTTGCTTCTATTATTTGGTATGTTTCTCTAAGTCAAAAACATTATTCTTTATGTGACCAAAAATTGGTCATATAACTAGACAAATTTAGTCACAAAAATAATTTGACATATTTATCAAATGTGATTGCATCTAACATTTTTTTTTCTATCTCTTTCATATAAAAAGGGAGCTACAATTTGGTACCTAAAAATGAAATTAAATATTAATTTTAATAGATTAATAATTAATATTTTGAGTTGCAATCCAAATACAAGAAAGTATTTGCTTATTAAAGATCAGACAGGAGCTAGGTTGCTTTTGCAAAGAAAATCACTTTTCTTTTTTTTTAATAAAAACATATCAATTGACATGTGCGTATCAACATTCGTATACATGCACGTGAAGGTAAGTAGCACTTTTTGCTTCTTTTTTTAATTGTTATTATTTATAATTCATTAATACAATTAGCTTTATTTTTCTTTATAATTTAAAATATATTTCTTACTTTATAAAAAAATATATGTTTAATATGTTACGAAGATATGTTAAACGTGTTTTTATTATATTATGAAAAAAATATTTATTACTAAGAATGATTAAAAATAAAAGATGAAAAGACATTCACTAGAAGGCTTTTACTATATGTTAACTTGATGTAAATAAGCACGGTGGCTTTGCCAAAATATCTTAAATTTCTTCTTTTTCATCTTCTTCAAGCTTATGTTATTAGATTATGTCCATTTCAAACTCAAGATAAAGTAAAAGTGGGGGACCGAGAACCCACTTAGGGTTTACTAATCAAAGGAATTTTCAGAATCTTATTTATTTATTTATTTAGAAGAACGTGATTTATTGTTGAAAAATCCGGTATTTATTACCATGATAATATGTAAAATTAAGGTATTATTTTGAGTCGTAATCACTTGATATAAATATAATTTCCATGGATTTGTGTTATTTTTTTTATAAGGGATTAAAAATTATATATTTATATATTTAAAATTATATTAAGATGAAGAAGAAATTGAGTTTTAAAATTCAATCGTTAAAAAAAATAGTATTATTTTCTGTTTGTATATCATGAAAAAAGTAACAACATATTAAAGGTTTTATATAACATTTATTTTTAAAAGTAGTAAGTTATAATGTAATAAGAAGTCTTTCTTTAAGTAAGCATGTATGGGATAAATCATCGTATATCTGATTTAAAAATTTAAAATTTCAATTAGGGACACAAATGTAGTCTAAAATTGGTGAGCCTTGCACAATTTTATTTTTATTGGTATTTTAACGTGATTAATTTATCTTATTATTCATAAAAGTATTTTCTTTCCTTCATTCAAACACTCATGTGAAAGAAAAATCTTGTAAATATATGATACATATTATTTGATTTATTTAAGTTGATATATAAAATAAAATAATAAAATCAAAATTTTCTACTAAAGTATTTCCTATCATTAACGATATATTTCAAATCTAAACAACAAATAAAGGTAAACGTATTTTATGTTTTGCTATAGCGGATAAAAAGTCTCTTCTATCTGTTTCAAATTACATGTTAGTCACACTATTTCATAAAATGAAAAACCAAATTAAAGTTAAAGTCAATGAACATAAGGGAAACAAAAACAAAATAAGAAAAATAAAACTTCCAAATAATTCGATAAATGTTTCTATCATTAACAAAACAAAAGAAAACTTAGCAACTACATTAAATTTTGGTAACAACTCTCCGTTGGATGAAACAGCTACTATACATTAATAAGTTTGAGGAAGAAAAACTAGTATTTTTTTCTTTGAAAATGATTTATATCAGATTTGATGCATGACAATTATTTTAATTTGTATCAAATTTCACCCAAATGACGCATTATAATCGATACTTATTGATAAATTGATTACATAATTATTAGGGATGTATATCGGATCGAAATCGTTGATTTTATTTATACTCATTCGATCTCATCCGATCATCCGATCGGATTGAAACATCATAATTTACAACAGATTCGATCACCTTTCAAATTCGATACAAACCGATCCGTAATCTGTTCCAATTGGATTGGTTGAATCCGATCAATCCGACCAATAAACTTAATTAACTTAAGCAAAAAAATTTGAATTTTCACGTATAATAAACTTATTTGAGTTAAAAAAAACTTTAAAATATGACTAATATAGGAATGATCAATGAGAATATGACTAATATATAAAATATAAATATATATTTAAGTATTTTCGGTTGGATCGGATGATACATAGTAAAATCTGTCATCCGATCCGAACTTAACAAATTGAAAAAAATTTCATCCGATCCGATCCGATAGTCAGATCGAAATCGTCAAAAAATTAATGGATTAAATTAGATTGATCGGATTAGTTGTATGATCGGATTTTTTACACACCCCTAATAATTACTTTATTATTTTATATAAAGATACATAAATTTACACCACAGATATTTATATTGTCATATGTATTAAAATTATCTAGAAATACAAATTATTTATTAAGTTATTAAAATAAATATTATTTTTCCAATATAACTGATTTAAGTGTAAAAGTTTTATCTTGTTATCGCGTCACTTACTCAACTACACAACTTCATAGTCAATCTAATATTGATACGTTACTTAATTAATAAAATATTAATTTTTAAGGATATTTTTAAAAAAAGAAATAAAAAAGCTAAGATCTCAAAATCATTTCTACCACCCAAGAAAATAAATAAATTTAAACTGTACTCTAATGTCATGTTCTTTGGTCTGTTGAAGGAAAAGCTGAATTTTATTATTATTTTTTTCTAACTAGGAAAAAGAAAAAAGCTGTAATGGACTTTGTATGTCACTACAAACCGACCATGAGTACTACTTGTTTGCTATGTTCCTCTCATATTATTAATGAAAATAACTCAACAATATTTAAAAGTTAAGACAAAATATTTGGGAAATATAATAAATAAAATAAGAGCTAAATAAAAAATTATAGTATTCATTGAATCTAACTTTTCTTGAACTTGTGTAACTAAAAATGAGTTAATAAAATATAAGTGCCTTATATTCACTAATAAATGAACATATAAAATAATCTCATACAAACTGTAGCTTATACTACTATAGGATTTATGATTTGTAGGATGGAAATTATGTAAACAATAAAAAATAATATTAATTATTTTTAAATTAATATTTATTTTTAACTAAAATATATTTTCTTTGGTAAAAAATATGTTCAAATTATTAATTTATAGTAAAATATTTAACGTTAAAAACTAAAAATTTAAAATTCAATTGAGTAATAATTCTTTTTTTATGTATATTTATTATCTATAATTTTATAAATATTATATCTATAATTTTATTTATCAAATATTAAGGTAAGTTAAGCCTTTTTCACTGCTATATACAACCTATTGTGACTTACACTATCTTGAATTTTCATTAAGATATATTAATATCACGTACAATTATTTTTTTCTCAAGCAATTACTTGACTTCTCGTATATATATTGCTTTTGAAATTAAGGAATGATCAAATTGACTAAGGAAAGCCTTTTATAATATCAATTTTACTAATATTATAAACACAGTACATAAATTAAAGTTCCTCAATTTTACGTCCTCTCTTTTCTTTCTCTTAATTTATTCTTGATTTTTTTATTTTTCTTTTTCTTTTTCATTTTTCTATATGTTAGAAATTATGAATTAAAAATTGTAAACAATTATGCTTTCAATTTCTATTTTATTTTCTTTAATTTCAAATTTTGAAATTTTCTGTTCTACTTCCTCTTTTTTTTTATTTTTCGTTTCTGAATTGAAGAATTGATTCTTCTGTTTTCTATGGGTATATATATATATCTTTAGAGAAGAAGAAAAAAAAATGACAGAAAAAGGAAGGATGAAAAAGAACAGAGCAGCGGAGAAAAAGGAAATAGGAAGAAAGAGAAGAGGAGGGAAAAAAAGATTTATACTAGGATACGATAAAAATATATTTTATTTTATATTTTTTTATTTTTTATTGAAATTTAGTTTTTTTTATGTATTTTAAAGTTTGTAGAATAATAAATTGTAATGTAACTTTATTATTGTTTAATCGTTATATCTTATAGAGAAGTTTTCATCGTTATTAAACTCACACAATGAAACGAAAAATTATTTTAAAAATACTGTATAATCCATAAGTTTCGATTTTGTTTATATATATATATATATATATATATATATATTTAATTTTAATAAAATAATTTTTTTTCACGTTACTACACTGTCATCTCTCCTCCACAATTGAGATGACTTTTTAAAAATGATGGCGGAGATTTGTTAGTTTGCATATAGATTTTGCTTTCTTTGTGGTTATGGTTCATAATTGTCCTTCCATCTTTTACCCCGTCCATTGTAAGCAAAGTATTTTTCAAAAAAAAAAAAAAAACACGCGCTTATTAATTAATAAAGTTGTTTAAAATTATTTTAATTTTTTTTTTTGCTTAAATTCTAAACAAGCCTGAAAATAGTGTTAACGAAGTTACAAATTAAAGAAAAAGGAAAGAAATGACCAACAGATAAAGATATCAAAGCATGATCGGTAGTTATTTGAAGCAATTTCAATCTATCTTCATCGATCTGAAGCCTCTTTTCCAGCTTTATAAAAGCACTATAGACTCCTGAGTATAGGGGTACCCTATACTGAATTCTTATTAATAAAAAAAAAAAAATCAACAACAGCGAAATAATATATTAGAGCTAATATATGTTCAAATTTATACAATTCCAAGTTATTAAATTTCAAAAATTGGTTATGCAAATTTTTTTTTTATGAAATATTGCTATCTAATGAAAATACACCAACATTTAAATCTAAAACAAAAACCTACTGTATATAAATGACTCAATTGTTTGACATAATTTCATGTTTAATCCTTAGTAAAAAAAACATATGTTTATTTTCGTATAACGTTAAAAATAAATGTTTATTTATGTTGTAAGAAAATGAATATATTTTTTTCTATATGTTTAAAAATGAAACTCCATATATAAAGGATGTTATTGATAGGTGTTTGAAAAGAACTCACATTATGTGATTTTATTGTGATTAATTAAAATGAATAAAATTGATTATAGCATATTTATCTCTGTCTCACACACACACATATATATACGGGTCAACAGTCTTGAGGATCTCATTTGGTATCGCTTTCTATAGCTCCTTGTGCAAAAAATCTCTATCACTTTTTCTCAACATTCGATCACTTCGGACCAATTGTTTTCATTTTGTGCATGAATATTTTCCTTTTAAGCTTGACGATAGGCACTTATTAACCTGACTTCTTTTTCTTTCGATAGGATGATTTTTTTTCAGATCGGATTTGATAGATCTCTTTTATTTTAGGGCGATTTTCATATTTGCTCGCACTATTAAATTTTATAATTAGGTACTTTCTATCAAACTTGCCTTCTTACTTGCTTTACCTCTTTTCATATAGGTAAACCCTAAGCATAGGATCCCAAAATAAGCATGGTTAGTGAGAAACTTAGGAATATCCCTAGAGCGGATAACATTATAGTTTGTGAGAGCAAAGAAGAGGTTGTAGGTTCTAAGGGATCTAGATTTCTACAAGCTTTGGGCTCGACTCTTGATATGAGCTCCCCAAGTGACTCCAACAATTCCCAAAACATAAACGTAGCCAGACCCTTGATAAACGAAGCCCAACCATTATCTAGCACTTCCATTTGTATACCTACCTCAACTAGTATTATGGTACCTCAAATATGTCATAAGAAAACGCGAGCTGGGAGAGGTATAAGAAAGGTAACTTTTTGGAAAAAATGATGGAGGTTGGAGCGAGTACCTTATGAATTTAGACCAAAGAATGAAGCCAAATTAAGAGCTTCTTATGAATCTTGAAAATTGTCTAGATTCAAATCCCAAGTCCATCAGCCCTTGATAGCGACGTTCCACTTGAAGGTTGGATTACTTTTCATGAGAAATGTCGCTTTTTGGGTCTTCGCTCCCCTCTCCCCAACTTCATTAGGGATTTCTTGAGACATACCTAGATTAGTCCCCATCAATTTCTTCCCCATGGGTAGAGGTATTTACTTTGTATGACATTTCTCGATAAGTAGTACGACATAAGAATTGGAATGCCTGAATTCAATAAGGCATATAATTTGAAACATAACCCTATAGACCCTTAATGTATATATACATCCTCGAAACAAGATCAGGGCATGAATGTTAAGCTTCTGGACAATGATATAAATTGGAAGCAACTCTTTTTTTATGTCTCTGGTAATTGGAAATTTGTAAATGGTTTGTAGATGGAAGCAACTTAATACCTCCGGCTTGGGAAAATTTTAAGTCCATTTTGAAAAAGTCGTGCTTTCATATGTCCTTCTTGAGCAACGAGGCGAAGCATAGGCTGTCAAAATTGCAAAAATTTCTTCCCAAATTGGTCCCAGGGGATGATGTTATATTAAAGACCAGATTGGTTGTAGCTGGTATGATACACTCGGGGTCTGGCATGTTGGAAAGTAGGGTAGTTCACAAACCACACTCCACAAAAAATAGCTTAGAATGCAAGAAAATTCCACCTAAGTTTGGATATAATTTTGATTTGATACTTGAAGGTCATAAACTTTTAGGAATTCAATTTATCTCAAATTGTTGCTCGACTAACTGTGCTTTGTTTTCTATTATGCAAATATAGACCTTGGATTAGTATTCTTGGAAATGTTTTTGAATAACTTTGTGACCACATAGAAATCTCCTCCTACCACCTCTAAGAAAAAAAGGAGGAAGTTTATGGTGAAGGGAAAAATCATAGTGGTGATGAGCACTCAAAATCTAGCAACTCTTTCAACCACAACTAGGGTGACTCCTGTATCAAGTTCTGCTTTGGTTTCATCAATCACTCCTACCCTGACTTTAATGAGCCCGTCATAGGTGATCCAACAACCTAGGATGAGTTCATTAATCTGATGCCCATTGGGCCAGATGAGGCCATCTTGGTCAAAATTTGTAAGGGGTTTGATACTCTCACTTTGGAAAATATGAGAGTTCTTAAGGTGATCTTGCTATAAACTTGCATATTTGAACTATTACCATATAAAGTCTATCAAGGACTAATTCAATTTTCTCTATTGCATGTGATGACCCTCATCCATTACCACAAACTTTGAGAAGAGGATCGAATGAAGAAAGAGCTAAAGAAGGAAAAGAACTAAGCATTTGGACTTGCTTTCCAAGGTAACAAATCTATATACTCAAAATGAGAAGTTATCGCAGAAGGAGGAAACTACTTTAAAGGCCAAGGAGGAGGCAGACATGCATCTCTGCAAGCTCAAAGAGGATCTTAGCAAAGCCCACCATGATGTAGAGGTAATCAAGCAATAGGCTTAGGATCTCCTTCATACTAGTTTTAACAAAGCCATATAGTCCTTTAAAGTCAAGGTTGAGGTTAACGAAAGAGTTGGTGATTATTATGAAATTCTTGATCTTTGCCTACCCCAACCTAAATCTTCTCAGACTGTAATGAAAATAGATAATTAAGAGGTCAAGGATGAAGAGGAAGAAGAGACTACCTTGCCTTACTTCCAGGTCGAAGATAACCAATAATTTGGCAGATTGGCTTTGTTGTTTCTCTTTTGTTTTTGTAACTTTTCCATCTTTATGTTCAGCTCCTTTTTTTAATTTTGTAAACAACATTCAACACCCTTTTGTAATTTAATAGATATGTTTTCTCATTGTTCTATTCATGTTAGAATTAGAATTGTCTTTATATGCAAATGATAAACTTTTTTCAATTTTGAGAAAATGAAGGGACATGTGGGACCCATCATTAGCTATAAAAAGGAGTAGGTTCTTCCCTTACTGAATGGAATTGTAAACAATGTCCCTTATTTTGTTCAAACTTTATTAAGGATTCTTGCCCGTTTATTATGGAAATAGATCATTCTTCTTATTTTCAAGCTCGTTTACTTCAAAAAGATAGCTTGAGTCTAGAGAGTGAATTCGAACAACTAAGGATTGAGGTCAATAAACATAAGACATTCGTAAAACTCAAAAAAGATGAAATTGACATTTTATGAGCTTGACTTAAGAATCAGGCTTGCAGTCATGAGAAGAAAATTAGTGTGTTGAGTAATCGCGTCGAGGATGAGAGCCATTAGGCCAACATCTATCTAAAATATGGTTAGGCCATATTTTTGAAGGTGATAAGAATCACTCAAGATCTTGAAAGGTACCTTGAAATTTTTGATTTTTGTCTTTCCAAGATTCAAGGGTGATTGATGCCATTTATTAATGAGATTCAAGCCAAAAACTTTACACTAGTTGTTCCCAAAGTGTTTGACCTGAACAACTGTTAAGAAACCAAGCGTTTAATGGATGCTTTCTAACTGACTAGAATAATGTTATTTTCTATTTTTGATTGATGTAATTCACTAGCTAACCCTTTATATGTTTGTTTGACCTATTATTTCTCTTTTTATCCTCAATCAATGTAATGTACTAGCCTATACTTTGAAATGAATGAAATTTTTATGCTTAGATAAATGAAACTCGTCATGTCTATTCATTTTTATTGTCATAATACCAACACTTAACTATCTTTCCTGACAGCTCATTTCAGCTTGCTTATTTTTTAATGGTCTGCATGCTTTCAAACATGGGTGCCATTTCGAATTTAGAGCTGGTTAATACCAATATCACAAGGCTTCCAAGGCTTTTCCCAAGTGATTTTCATGGTTTCTTACCTAGAAAATAAAAAAAATGTATAGGCACCTTTTTGACCTAGAGATGGTTGATACCATCTTCACAAAGCTTTGAAGGCTTTAATCGAGTGATCCATTGGTTTCCTTAATTAGGAAATCAACCCATTTTTGTGTAAGTGCCCTTTCAACCTTGAGCTAGTTGATACCAGCATCACAAGCCTCCCAAGTGTTTGTCTAAGTGATTTTCATGGTTTCTTACCTAGACAATCAACATTTTTTTGTATAGACACCTTTTTGACCTGGAGTTGGTCGATGACAACTTCATAAGGCTTTGATTAAGCTATTTTCATGGTTTCTTACCTAGACGATTAACCCATTTTTTGTATAGGCTTCCTTTCGTCCTAATGTTTATCGATGCTAACTTCACAAGGCTCCCAAGGCTTTTCTTAAGTGATTTTCCTGGTTCCTTACCTAAGAGATCATCCCTTTGTTGCATATGTGCCTTTTCTACATGGATTTGGTCGATGTTAGCTTTAGAAGACTCACAAGGCTTTGCCTAAGCTATCTATTTGATTATTTACCTAGACGATCAACGTTTTTTGCATGGACACCTTTTCGACCTATAACTTGTCGATGATAGCTTCACAAGACTCCAAAGGCTTTTCTTGAGTGATCTTCTTGGATCTTTACCTAGGTGATTAGCCATTTTTATGTGGCATCCTTTTGGTTTGGAGCTAGTCAATGCCAGCTTCATAATGTTGTTAATGATTTTACTAAGTGATGTGCTTGGTTCCTTACCTAGGCAATCAACTCTTTTTAGCATGTTTATTGAGAGTGATACACAATGTTTTCTTATCAAAAGGTAGATAATCTGATATTCAATTGTATTACGCATTTTAGGTGTCTCATTGACTACATTTTTGAGCTCAAAAGTAATACTTCTTCAAATGGTGAGCATTCTTGCTCATCTCTTCAATCTAGTTGCCCATGCTAGTAAGGATATAGGATCCACTCGGTCTGACTCAATTGACTTCGTATGATCCTTCCCAATCTACTCCCAACTTTCCACCTATCCATTATTTTTTGTTTGGGAACATTTGTCATAGGGTCCATTATCCAATTGATAAAGCTTTAAACTAGACATCTTCCAAAGTAAGCTAGCACTTTTCATTTTTGGTCTTTTACTCAAATACTTGATTTTTCACAAAGCTTTTTAGACAATACTAAATCCAAGTACCTTTTTGAATTATTATCAGATTCCCCGCTCATAGCTCATTATGTTGGTGTGATTATTGTGATTAGAACAATAACTTTCATTCCATCGATAAGAAAAAAATGGTGACTCATTTGTTACACCTCTTAGACTATTTTAGTGGCCTAAAGCACTAATGAACAAAACGGCATCACCGATCCTGCCAATACTTTGGTTTTATATTTATAAAACTCTCTCAAGTGCACGAATCATTTCATAGAAAATGATAAGTATACTCCCAAGGTCGATCTAAGGAAGGAATATATGTGGTTTTTAATTTATTATTCAAACTTTTAAAAATGAAATTAAATCCTAAACATCCTATCACAATATTTGGGGGTTTTGTGTTTCTAATCTAATAACATAAAATTAAACATAGATACAAATTAAATAAATATTTATTCAAATTTTATCATTTATAATAGTGGAGTATTTATGGATATAATAGCTAAGTTAATTATGCTTGCTCATATTATTTAGGTTATTAAATATATAAATTGATATTTATTGATTCTCTCTTTTTTATATGAATACTACCTTTGGTGGGGTTAGATATTCTTTGTTAACTAAACAAATCAATTAACACCTATGGGTGGAGTTGATAACTAATTTGGTTAATTAAATTAATATCTTTTTTCTAAGAGATTGAAAATGAATCATTTAAATGCCACCTTTGGTGGGGTTAGACAGTTTAAAATTTATTCAAGATATCCAAATTAAACCTAAGAATTTAATTATCCGAGTACTAACTTTCAAGTTTTAAAACAATTACTGAAAACATATGGTAAATACATTTTCAGATAATAATTCTTTTAAAAACTTTTGAAATAGAGCTTCACTCTAACTACTAAGCGATTGTACCAACAAATAAAAGAGCACTACTCTAAATCAGACTGGATAACTAAACCTTAAAATATAATTTCAGATTTAAGTTTGTAATGAAAAATAATATATTTCTCTCTAACATTCTTAATATAAAATCTTGAATAAAAAAATCAATTCATTTTAGAGATTTTTACCAATTTAATATTTCACAAGCATAACAACGTTATTATTATATCATGTTTACAAACAACCAACAAAGTTAAATTTAATCACAGATAAATTAAATATTACATATAAGAATAAAACATAAAAAATAACTGTAAAGAAAAAAAAATCCTTACAGTACTTTGATGTTATTCCTGTTGCTGGAAAACCTCCAAACGGAATTTACATTTCCATTTATTAAATCAAAAGTAAATAAATTACAGAAACATAATTATTTCTTCTCAAAAAGAGAAGAACTCTAAAACGAAGAAAAACTAAAAACTAAGAAATGGAGAGAAAGAAAGAGAGAAGAAGATGTTTTTGAGATGTGTTTTGGTGTGTAGAAAATGGGGGTACTTATAGGTGAGGAGAGGAAGAAAAAGTGGATGAAAAAATGATTAAAAAAGGGAGGAAATGTGTAGTAGGTGATGATGACGTTAGCTGATGTCATGGTAGGTAGGGCGAGGTGGCGTACGCGGAATGGAGCAGAAGAGTGCACAAACTGAGTGTAGATGGGCGCAGGTGCACGCGGACTAGGCGTAGATGGGCTCACGATTTCAACGTGGTTTGGGCAATGCACGCTCGTTTCTCGGCATGGTTGGGCATTGCAACGCGCACTGGTTGGCGGCTACACGCGTTGGCCGGCGTTGTTGGGCAGCTACGTGAGCGATTTCCTCCTTTTTGACCCTTTTGACCCATTTTGTCCAATTTTTCCATCTTTTTTTACTTTTCCTCATTTAATTTATGAATATATTTGTGATGTATTGCCTCAAGTAATATTTTTTGAGCCTTTAAGTTACTTTTTTAAGTGAAAATACCTGAAAAACAATAAAAATACCACTGATTTTGAAAAGATAGATTTATATAAATATATATATATATATTTAATCAATTAACGTGCATAAAATCATGATAATTTTAGTACTTTTTGAGCACTCATAAAGCACCGAGTTAATTATTTAACCCATTTTCATTTTAAAGACTCGAGCTTCTTTTTGAGTAGATTGAGAACTAACTTGTTCTATGGTTTTGCTTGTCAGTTGGCTTGAGGATAATATGGTAAGCAATGATAAAAATTTACTTTGTATTTCATCACAATGTCTTTCACTTGGCTTCCATTGAATTTCTTTCCATTATCTATGATGATTTCTTTGGGTAGGCTGAAACATCACACAATGTTTTTCCATAGGAAATCAAAAACCTACTCTTCATGTGTTCTACTTAATACCTTGACCATAATCCATTTGGTAAAATAGTCTGTTGCTACTAGAATGAATTTCTTTTGATCGAATACCAGTGGCATATGTGCCACTATGTCCAATCCCTATTTGTAAAATTGTAAAGGGCTAGCCATACCATTCATAGATACATGGGGAATATGTATGAATAGGTTAAACCTTTAACATTTGGTGCACATTTGTGAGTATTTAATACTATCTGCCAACATGGTAGTCCAGTAGTATCCTTCGTGCATGATTCTATGAGATAATTTTAGACCATTGGAGTGTGATCTACACTATCCCTTTTTTTTCCTATTTCAGGAGGTCCTAACTTGATTCTTGGGAAAACATATTGGGCACGTTAAACACTTCACACCGTAATGTGATAAAAGTCTATCCTGGCCCAGTCCTCTTGATTTGTCTTATGTGAGTGATTTTCAACTTTGTTCCACGATAGGAAATAACTGGTGCCTTGACGCACGAAGTTAAATCGGGACTCTAATCTTTGTACATTAGCTTTACTTATAAATAGATCTTTTTTCGTTAGGTCAAGAGAGCTTTCTCTCTCTCTCTTTTAACATTAACTTTTCCTATACAGATATAGAGAAAAAAACCTCCTTATTTTGAAGAAAATCTAAAGATTTGGAGAAGCTAGTGACAACTTATTCAAAGATCTTGAATCGTCTTCAACAAGAAGGGATATTTTTACTTTTTTATATTATTTTACTCTCTGTAATATGATGTTTTTCATAGTTGAATTGACTTTTGTTAATTTATCTATAATTGGTTAATTCTATGATATGATATTTTAGTCTCTACTTGAAGAATAATTTTATAGTTTTAATAAATAAAAGTTTTAGGTTTATTTCTTGTGTGGACCAAGTCTTGATTTATAATTAAAGAAAATATTTTAGAATTGAACATTAGACACATCATATGTGCTTAGTTGTGCATAATGAATAATATTCTAATTTAATTTCTTTAATTTGTATTAACTAATATGGTTAAAAATACATTTAATTATAAATTAATGAGGGACTAAATCTTTATTTATAATTAAAGAATATATCTATTTTAGGTTTACTAATTAATTAATTTCAACCTCGAGTAAGAAAATTATTAATTAATTGAGTATCTTAGTTTATATATTTTTCTTAGTTTGCCAATTTATTAATTTCAAATCCAAGCAAGGAAGTTCTTGATTAGTTGAATGTTATTGGGGGCTCACCATAATTATTGAGGGTTCACTATATTTTAAAAAATTAAATTCATTAAATTTAGCTTGTATTTAAATCACTTATTTGTTTTGTCCTTGAAGGTTTATGCTCAATAAAATCACATATTCATCCATCATCCTAGGTTCAGCTATAGTTTAGTTTATTTTCTTTAATTTACACTATTTCATTTACTTGTTTTCTTTAGATATTAACTTAATTTATAATTTATAATTCTTTTCTACCAACCAAAAATTGTTAGAGTGTTTAATTAGGAATTGTTTTTCTTACCTATATTGGAAATAATTTAACTTTTTAAAACCATTGTAATTCCTTGAACGACTTACATTGGGAGTATACTTGTCGTTTATTATAATTGATTTGTGCACTCACAAGATTTTAAATTAAAATTTATGCATCAAGCTCTTAGCACTATTGCCAAAAAATTGGCTTTTTAAATTGCTTGTTTTTTTTTATTTTTTAGTTATTTTTTGTAACTTTTATTTTTGTGATTTGGGGAATATATGTGATCTGTTTTTTTTTTGCATATTTTATTTATTTATTTCCTTTTAGTTATTAGTTTTATTTTCATATATTTTATTTATTTTTCTTGAGCCACCGCTAGAGCCATTAAACATGAGAGGCTTTGCCAAAAGCGATACCAATGAAGTAGTATGTAAGGCTAATCACTATCATGCTACTTTCTTTATACTATTAGCTTTGGAACTATGAATTAAAAAATATTCATTTTTCCTTGTTACCATCCTTCTATATAATTCCTAATGAAGATCCTTGGAGATCCTTTAACCTTCATTAGGGATTTCTACTTAACTGTATATACATTCCCTTTGCATAGGGTTATTAAGGACCAACTAAAAATGAGGTATTTCATATATGCTATCAAAGATAGGACTAAAGTTTGGGAGAGAGACTATAATAAGTTTATGGGAAGATACTATTCTTATTAGAAAAGTTCTGATTTATGAACAAAAATTGATATATTCTCTCAAATGGAAGGAGAACCATTCCAAAAAGCTTGAGATAGATTCAAATAACTTCTCACTCAATGACCACACCAAGCTTCCCACTAGAATTTCAAAATCAATTTTTCTACAATGGAATGATGCAAAAGTGTTAATTCATAACTGACAATGCTACAAATGGAGTTATGGGGAAATAATAGCCTTAGAGATTTTATGATCTCTATGCGATGTTGGGTTCTAATTTCTAATAAAAGAGTACTAGACTGAGAAGAGCTGGAGTAAATAAGATAGGTCCCAAGAATGAGATGGTCATGCAACTTACAGAATTCACGAAGTAAGTTTAACGCCTAACTAACAAGAACACACTGAACTAAGAGGTATATGGAGTCTATGGTATATATGGGCATAGTGCTAATGTTTTCTCTTTTGTAGGTGATTTCTATGCAGGTACCAGTCAGGACATTTATCTTATACTCGGGTGCTAGCCTAGACCAAAGAATGATAATATATATATATATAATTCTGGGTGGAGAAATCAAACTAATTTCTCATGGAAAGAAAACACTAACCCACCATATGTCCAAAACCAAATGCAAGGCCTAAATTTAAACAAAAACATGCCACCCTATCCACCTAATAAACCAACTTTGGAAGATAACTTGAATTCTTTTATACAAGTAAGTCGAGATAAAAACATGAAATATAATCAAAGTTTGGACTCTTTATTGGTGTTTATGAAGAGAGTAGAAGGACAAGTTGGACAGATAGTTAACCAAATGCAAAGACAAGAGAAAGGGAGGCTTTCTAGTCAATTTCAACAAGCTTAAGCTATTACAAATCTTAAGAGTGGTAAGGTTTTGAAAAAATATTTTCTTGAAATTTCTAATAATTTATTTAATAATGTAGGAAACGTAGATAGAGTGCAAGTAGCACCCGAGGAAGGTGTGAACATAAATAATAAAATTGCAAAACCTTCTAATGGGATTCAAGGGGAATCATCTGACCTAGCCATATTGTACAAGGCACCAGAACCATACCAACATCTCATACCATTCTCACAACATCTTAAGAATGTTAAACATGATAAGCAATATCCTAATTTATTTGATATGCTTTCTAAGGTTAACAATAATTTACCTATCTTAGATGTAACTAGGAATGTTCCATCCTATGCAAAAACAATTAAGGAATTAAACACTAAGAGAATAAAGTATGAAACTAATGAAAGAGTTATTCTATTAGAAGTTGCTAGTGTAGTACTTCAATAAAAGTTTCTACCAAAATGGAATGATCCTAGTAGTTTTAATATGAATATTACTATGGGGGATGAAAATGTGGTTAAGGCTATGCTAGAATTGGTGCATGTATTAATCTCATTCTTTTCTCAATATATTTGCAACTAGGTTTTGAAGAGTTGAAGCCCACAACCATTTCCTTTCAATTAGTTGATAGGTTAGTCAAATATTCTAAGGGCATGTTTGAGGATTCACTTGTATATATAGATAAACTAATAATACCTATTGATTATTTTGTAATGGATATGTTGGAAGACCCAACAATGTACAAAGAACACATTATTCTTCTTGGTAGGCCATTCATGGCCACTACCAAGACTATTATTGATGTCCATAGTAGAAGATTTACTATGACAATCTTACTATAGACTATCCATTTTAAATTTTTTGATTCCTATCCCATTACTTCTATTTATATGGTTGATGTGTGTTTATATATTGATTATATGGATATACGTACTCATAACACTTTTTGGAGGATTAGATGAAGGATAAAATTTAATATGCTTTAATTGTTGATATGATTAAGAAGGAATTAGATGAGGAGATTAAGTGGTACCATGACTTGTTAGATAGTGTTGAACCAATAGAAGAGTGCAATACACCTTTAGATCTATCTAAGATCACATTTGAAGAAGAAAACACTACATCTAAGTTGTAGCTAAAAGAGTTATCTAAGCATCTTAAATACGTTTTTTTAGGAGAAGGGGATACCTACATGATCATTATCTTTTCTATTTTAACCCCAACAAGAAAAAGTAGTGAGGCAACTTAAGAAATTCAAGAAAGATATAGGTTGGAGTATTGATGAAATTAGAGGTATTAGTCTGACTATGTGTATGCATAAGATTAATTTAGAGGATAATACTAATCATGTGAAAGAATCCTAAAGAAGACTTAACCCAATTATGGAAGAAGTAGTGAAAATTGAAATTTTAAAACTCTTAGATGTAGGAGTTATTTATCCTATTTTGGATAGGAAGTGAGTTAGTTTGGTATATGTAGTATCCAAGAAATCAAACATTATCAATGTAAGAAATGACAAGAATGAGTTCTTGCCTACTAGAATCAACATAGGATGGAGGAAGTGTATTGACTTTCAGAAACTGAAACTATACACAAAAAAAAGATAACTTTTCCCTCCTTTTATTGATCAAATGTTAGAAATATTAGCCGTGTATGACTTTTATTATCTTCTCGATGGTCTTTCATGATATTACTAGGTATCAACTACACTATAAGATCAAGAAAATACAACATTTATTGTCTATTTGAGACATTGCCTTCAGGGGGATACCACTCGGTCTATGCAATGCTCCCACTACATTCCAAAGATGCATTATTTCTATATTTTTATTGAGGTATTCATGGATGAATTTTCTATCTTTGGAGCCTAATTTGATTATTGTTTGCATAAGTTGACTTTCATTTTAGAATGATGCGTTGAATGCAACTTAACTCTTAGTTTGAAAAAAAGTCACTTTATGGTCAAACAAGTCATTATGTTATGACATCTTATTTCAAGTAAAGGTATAAAAGTGGATAAGGATAAAATCAATTTAATTGCTAAATTATCTCCCCTACTAATGTAAAGGGTATTAGGAGTTTCTTAGGGCATCCAAGCTTTAAGAGGAAATTTATCAAAGATTTTTCTAAAATAAGTTTTCCTTTATGTAATCTGTTAGCCAATGAATCCTTTATTGCTTTTAATACCTTAAAAGAGAAATTAACTTATGCAACTATTATCTTGGCAACTGATTGGTCTTAACCTTTTTAAATTATGTGTGATGCTTTTGATTTTTCTATAGGGGATTTTCTGGGCCAAAGAGTGGATAAGTATTTACATGTCACTTACTATGCTAGTAAAAAATTCAATGACACCCAACTTAATTATTCTACCATTGAAAATAAATTTTTGGTGGTTGTGTTTATATTGGATAAATTTAGATCTTATTTGGTAGGGTCTAAAGTGATTATGCATTCTAATCATACTACTTTGAAGTATTTATTGAGTAAATTGAATGCTAAGAGAAAACTAATTAGGAGGGTGTTACATTTGTAAGAATTTGACGTTAAAATCATAGATAAGAAAAGGGCTAAAAATGTAGTAACTCATTATATGTCTTGGTTAATTTATGATTTTAACACTATTGAGAGTGATAAGGAAATAGATATTGTTAAACCTTTTCCTAATAAACAACTAGTTATAATAGGCCAAAATCCATGGTATTATGACAGTCAATTATATTACTAGTGCTAATTTGAAGTTTAACATTCCTTTTTAGGAAAGAAAAGAGTTTCCATGATCATAGGAACTATTTTTGGGATGATGCCTATTTTGCAAGCTTTTCCAAGATCAATTCATCCAAAGATGTGTGTCTAAGGAGAATTATAAGAGCATTTTGGCCTTTTTCCATGAGCTTCATGGTAAGGGCCATTTTGGTAGTAAGAAAATAGCCTTGAAGGTATTACAATTTGGTTTTTACTGGACAATTTTGTATTAAGATGCTCGTAATTTTTGAATGCATCTTGATAGATGTCAAAGGACTAGTAACATAGGAAAATATGATCAAATCTATTTTCCATCTAATTTGGTTATTGAAATTTTTGATGTATGGGAGATTAATATTATAGGTCTTTTTCCCTCTTCTTTTGGGTATGAATATATATTGGTTACAATTGACTATTTGTCTAAGTGGGTTAAAGTTATACCCACTAGAACTAATGATACTAATTATGTTGTAAAAATTTTAAAGGAGGTAATATTTAGTAGGTTTGGCCACCTAGGGCCATAATTAGTGATGGAGAGAGCCACTTTTGTAATATGATCTTTGATGGGTTACTAAAAAATTGTAACATCACACATAAGGTGGCTATTCCATATTATTCACAAACTTTTGGTCAAGTATAGGTAAGCAATAGACAAATCAAGGGTAGTTTGCAACGAATAGTGCGGAATTCAAAGAAGGATTGGGAAACTAAGTTAAGTGATGCATGATGGGCATACTGCATTTCTTACAAAACATCCATTGATATAAGCCCTTACCAATTGATTTTTAAAAAGGCATGCCATTTTCCCTTGAGCTTGGGCATAGGGTATATTGGAAAAGCTAATAGTTAAACATGGATCTTGAACAAGTAGGAGAGAAATGCTTGCTTTAACTTGATGAACTAAAAGAGATTAAGGATGGAGCCTATAAAAATGCAAAAATCTACAAAGAATGCACTACGCAGTACCATGACAAAGGCCTAATCCATAAGTCTCTTTACCTAGAATGAAAGTACTCATATTTAATTCTTATTTTAAATGTTTCTAGGAAAGTTGATGTCAAGATAGAGTGGACCATTTGAAGTTGTTCAAGTCTTTTCTAATGAAGCTGTAGAATTGATAAATCCAAAGACTCAAAATTCATTCACAGTCAATGGGCAACGTGTGAAGCCTTACATGGAAGAAGTCAAAACAAATGAGAACATTGAATGCATCGAATTGAACACATCTTAGCCTCAAGTAACGTCTTGCTAAGACGTTAAAGAAAGCACTTGGTAGGAGGAAACCCACCATTGTAGATGTATTCTTTTCTTTTCTTTTAATTTAGTTATTTTCTTTTATTTATTAGTAGTGAATTTTCTATTTGGCCCTTTCATTGCTTTTATGAACATATATATAGTTGAAAACATTGAGGACAATGTTTAGTTTAGGTTTATGGGTGCAAATAATTATCATGCTTTTAGTTAATTTAAGTTATTAATTGAGTTTATGTGTTGTTTGTTTGATGTCTTAAACATGTTCATGGATTTTTGTATGAATTTTTTATATTCATAGTTTATGTTTCATGATTGATAAACCCATACTTAGTATAGTATAAGAATCAAATGGTGGAGACTATCTTGTGAGATATTATTGAGCCTATATCTCTTTATTCTAAGTCATAATATTTCTTCTACTCTTTTAAAAACTTTTTTTATTTCAAATTATTAGATGATCTATATAGATTTTGCATTAAATGTTAGGATTTTAAATATCAGATTAAGTATCATGTACTTATTTTCATTGCTTATATTCAATAATTGGAGTAAAAATCGAAAGTGTGTGCCTATCTTAATCCATGCTTGACTTATAGTAAAAAAAAGATATATAAGGGGTTCCCTTAAAAAAAGAGCCAAAATACTCACTCACTATAAAACATATATGTACATGGGTTTGTTCTCTAAAAAAAAGAGAGGGAAAAAATAGTATAACTAAATACTATGACTCTAAATTCGTCAAAGTAGTGACACGATTGTTACTAAATAGTAGGAATAACCTTTTGAATTCGATTACATTTTCATTCATCTTGAAGTATATATTTGATATTTTTGCTTAATGATTTTGATTGAAGTATGATGCGAGTAATGTGATATCTTCATAATCTTAGCATTTGAATCCTTTCATGAAATCTATAGTATGCACATTTGAGCATTTCTTGTTTATTCTATGCAAACATTGTTGAGTGCTTGAATCCTTATGATTAGTGTGATAATGAGAACATATCTTGTAACAAATAGAGTCAAAGTGAATTTGGATTCTTAACGCTAGGCTTGGATAACTCAATGTTGATATGTACTTATAATGGGGCATGAATATGTGATGTGTAAATAATATAAATGATGAGTCTACGATTTTAATTATGAACTGAAAAGAAGTTAAAGTACGAGCATTTTTGTAGTGTTGTTTTTATTTTTTATTAATATTTTTATTTTAGTTTTATTTTTTGTATATTAGGAGGTTTATGGCTATCATCACAGGAAGCCCTCGTTATATTTTAACCCATCCCCTAGGGTCACCTAGGGATTTAAAGGCTTGTTGCATACATTAAATAGCACCGTCTCAATCTATGAAAATTATTTAGGTTAGTAAAGTTTAGTTTTCTTCTTTTTTAGGGTTTTAGATTGCTTGACTTGCTAAAGACTAGTAAGAAGCTGGTTGGGGGTTGTGATAAGTGTTTGAAAAGAACTCATATTTAGTGATTTTACTATGCTTAATTGAAATGAATATATTTTGGTTATAGCATGTTTATTTGATTATTTATCCCAATCTATTTTTTTCCAAAATCACGGGTATATTTTATTGTACTTAAGGTGTTTTTAGCTTCAAAAGAAATAACATATCAACGTATGAAGACACAATACTTAGAGCACTCAATCAGCACCCTAAGAGCTAAAAAACTAAGGCATATAAGCCTTATATGAAGAAACAACTAAAATGTGAGGGGCATAAAATAAAACAACAAAAAGAAAGTGTGTCATGGCAAAGAATTATATGTGCATGGCATGAAGGAAACCTCTAAGGAAAACATACTGGAAAAATTAAAAATTTTGCATTATGGCATGATACAAAGTGTACCATGGCCTAGTCCTCTCAGATTGTCTTGTGGGTGTGATTTTTAACTTTGTTTCGCAATAGGGAAAAAGTGGTACCGCGATGCACGAAGTTAAATTGTGATTATGACCTCTGTACATCAACTTTACTTATAAATACATCCTTTTGTTCATAAGGTCAAGAGAGCTTTCATTTGCTTAGTTCATAGCTTTAGTTTATATTTTTGAATTAGCTTCTATAACTGCTCCACCACCATATGCAGGTATAGAAGAGAACCTCCTTATTGTGAAGAAGATCTAAGGATTTGGAGAAGTTAGTGACAACTTATTTAGATATCTGAAATCGTCCTACAAAAGAAGAAGTATTTTTATCATTTAATATTATTTTTCTCTCTATGATCTAACATATTTCATAGTTGAATTGACTTTTGCTAATTTAACTATGAGTGATTAATTCTGTAATATAAGATTTTAGTTTCTACTTCGAATGAACAATTTGGTGGTTTAAAAACATAAAAATTTTAGATTTATTTGTTTTTTCATAATCTAAAAATATTTAATTTCAAATTCATGATAAGCTAATTATTGATTTATAATTTTAAAAAATAGAACTAAGTATCTAAAAATAGAACTAAGTATTATAATTCTGTTGTGTGTTTTACAACACACAGAAAATCGTGCAAGTATACACGGTCACAAGTAATAATATAATAAGTAAAATATCGTTCCCACAGAGATTTGTTACTAGTATTCGTTAATTATTAAAATTATTTCAACCTAATTTTATCCAAACAGTCGATAATTTGATGCAGTTTGACTAACTAACTTTTATAACAGATTGCAAGAAAATTCTAGGATTGCGCCACCAAATTAATCCACTTGAATGATTATATTTTATCTTGATTTATGTTATCGTATTTTAAGTTGTTAACCAAGAACTCCTAATTTATCCATATATCTCTTCCGAGCTCCATACAGACACATCCAGTTAAAATGATTCACTATATTCCTATGCGAATTAAATTCAACCAGATTTATTAAGTTCTGAGTTCTCAAAGCTACACATACAATAAAAGTATATTTCTATCTCTTATGTATATACGTTACTTCATCACGAGCAAAGACACAAAAATGTATTTTTCAAGTTTATTTAAGTGTCACATATCAGTTAATTAATCTTCCAATAATTAAAAGCATTAAACACAGATAAAATAAACAACTTAAAACAGTTCCATAAATCATTCAAAAATACTTAATTCAAGTTTCATAATTTACGCTATTAATCGCAATCCTAGAACAAATAAATTAGTTCATTGAAGAAATTAAAATTACAACACAACAAAAATAAAACATTGCAGTAGAAACAAAAATTAAGAGAAAATAGATTAGGAGAAACTCTTTCACGATTCCTCGATGAAAAATAAATTCTTCCCTTTTTTTCTTCTTAGTTGTCTTCTTTCTCTATAATTTTCTAAGAAAATACAATACAAAAATGTCAAATAAACGTTTTGCGTGTTTGGTGTAACACGCAGAGAGGAAAAGAAATGAAAATGGTAAAGAGAAAAAAAATAAGAAGAACTGTGAGTAACCAAAACGAAAGAAAAACCCAACAAAAGAAGAACCCCAACTAATTCCTCGCGTACAGAATATATCCCCCTTTCAATTATTCTTTTTTTTATTTCTATTTTAAGTGGGGGACAAAAATGTATGGGGAATTAAAATAACAACACACGCGTGAAAACCATTATGCGCGTTTCTCATTTTATTTCTTTTCACACATGACACGTGTCACCATGTGATTTGCTGAGAGAAATATAGTGACACGTAGCCGATGTTCATTCGGTGGTAAGGCCGGGCGCATGAAGAACGCGTCACACAAGATTTCCTCGCGTTGGAAGTGATTAACAGCTGGAAGTGGGCACGGTTTCTGCGTTTTTATTTCACCGAACACATGCCACGTGTCATCATGTTATTCGCTGGAATATTTATGAGACACGTGGCTGCTCATTTTCCGTTGAAACACGAGGGTGCACGCGGTTTGGATGTACCACGTCACACTGGATTTTAGACGAGTGGCTCGGTGCGCGACAGCTTGGCTCAACGCGCTTCAATCTGGACCGTTCATCTCATCCAACGGTGATCGATGCGCCTCGAGGGAATCTACGTAGCCGACATGTGGGTCCTACTCTGCACGCCAGTCTGCGCAAACGAAGAACTCTGTACCCACTCTCCTTGGTCGGTTTTGATCTACACGCGCGAATGCCAACAGTTACTTCTTTGATCGGACGGTCCACGTTGCGCGTTTGGAATAGGGCGCGTGGCCTCATCTCACCTGCGCAGAAATTAAGTTTTATTAATTGCATTTTCACCCACAAATTTAATTCAAATTACATTTTTAACTTTCTTAAATTACAGTTAAGCCCTTTGCTAATTTTAAATTAAATTTTTAAACTTTAAATAATTATAATTAAGCCCAAATTTAATTTAAATTATATTTTCGATTTTTATAAATTGTAGTTTAAGAACTATATTATTTGAAATTATATTTGTGGACGAAAAAATATGAAATTAAGTACATTTTCGATACAAATTATTTAATTTTATTAAAAATGTATTTTTAATGCATAAAAGGAAAATATTAATTTATTTAACAAAAATTAACCAAATATTAAAAGAACATAGCAATTATCATTAGTAAAATTGATGAAAATAACTATATAAAATACAGTTATCACTTCTATAACTGCTCCACCGCCATATACAGGTATAGAAGAGAACCTCCTTATTGTGAAGAAGATCTAAGGATTTGGAGAAGTTAGTGACAACTTATTTAGACATCTGAAATCGTCCTACAAAAGAAGAAGTATTTTTATCATTTAATATTATTTTTCTCTCTATGATCTAATATATTTCATAGTTGAATTGACTTTTGCTAATTTAACTATGAGTGATTAATTTTGTAATATAAGATTTTAGTTTCTACTTCGAATGAACAATTTGGTGGTTTAAAAACATAAAATTTTTAGATTTATTTGTTTGTTCATAATCTAAAAATATTTAATTTCAAATTCATGATAAGCTAATTATTGATTTATAAATTTAAAAAATAGAACTAAGTATTAAACATGCTATCATTGCTTAGTTTTGCATAATGAATAATAGTCTAATTTAATTCCATTGATTTGTATTAAATTATATAGTTAAAAGTACCTTTAATTATAAACTAATAATGAACCAAATCTTGATTTATAATTAAAGAAGATATAATTATCTTAAGTTTACTAATTAGTTAATTTCAACCTCGATCAAGGAAGTTATTAATTAATTGATTATCTTGTTTTATATATTTTCTTTAGTTTTCCAATTTATTAATTTTAAGCCCGACTAAGGAAATTATTGATTAGTTGAATATCATTGGCAACTGAGCATAATTATTAGGGGTTCGCTTATTTAAAAAGGAAAAAAGTAGTAAATTTAGCTTATATTTAAATCACTTCATTTGTTATGTCCATGAAGAGTTATACTCGCTAAAATCACATATTTATCCATCATCCTAGGTTTGGCTATAGTTTAATTTACTTGCTTTTTTTTACTTATTTTTTTTACATATTAATTTAATTTAGAATTTAGATTTTTTTTACCAATAAACAATTATTAGAGGTTTATGAATTATTTTCTTAACTATAGAAAGTAATTTGACTTTTAAAACCACTACAATTCCTTAGAGAGACCGACTTTGAAAATATATTTGTCATTTATTATAACTGAGTTTTTAAATAAAAATTTGAGCATTAGTACTATATCATGCAATTAAACCAAAATAAAATCACATTTTGAAATTGCTTGCTCCATTAACAATAAATGATATGAAATTTCATGTGTTTGGTCTTTTTTTATCCTTATTTTATATTATGCAAACTAGAATTGAAAAATTCTTTTAAGTTTAAGTCAACCGCCAACTAGCCATCAAAGGGACATGAGTAACTGTCTAGCCTAACTGATCAAATGTTTGTACCATTTAACTAAACAAGGATTCAATCTGATCAGCGGTTAAAAGGTATAAGTTGTCTGGCCTAACAGAAGCATTGGTCGATCGAAAGAGCGAGTGTCCCAAATGACATATGGTCTAACCAACCAATGTTGTCTAGCCATTGCCATCCAACTGAGTAGAGCCATTCAACTAGTTTTTGGTTGACGATCTCCCATTTGATTGAGGTAATTTTGACTATTGTGCAACCATAGTGTGTCCTTTTGTCTCTCCCCAGGACTTCCCAACACTTTAGTTAGCACTTTGAGCTCTGGTCTATCCCTGTTGACATTCTATTGGAAGAGTTTGAACTAAATATGGGTTATGAAGTTGATTATTTAGTTCTAATTTTGATAGAGTCCATTTCTAAATAGTTGAAAAGTATGCTTGAAATGCTAGAAGAAATAGGAATTCATCTTCTCGATGGTAACTTGGTTCCCAATAGTTCTCCTCCCCATGGAATCACTATCATCACCGATCAATCGTTCTCTAGACTTAGACTTCCATTCCCTTGTAGTGATATTGGTCTAGACTTAGAGGCACTTCTTAGGTAATTTTTACCTAAATTTTGGAAGATATTGGTCTCTTTTCATATTTTATGGTGAGAGAATGATTCTGAAAAACTTCAAGTATCTATAGTATATACAATTGAAGACTCTATGAAAATATAGTCATTATCGCACTTTTTTTACTTAATATTTACCTATTTTATTTAACAAATAGTATTTTGAGGCTAAAAATATTAAAATATAAATGTTTTAGTAAAAGGGGGTGAAAATATAATTTTTGAATTTTTTTGGGATTTTTTAAGAATTTTTAACGTATCACTAATCACGAGCTACCACGTGGCCTACCATGCAAGCAGTGGAGCTAACTAGGCAATCCATGCAGTTGCCATGCAAGCATGAATAACGAATCATGTTACATTGCGTGTGAGGAGGACGAAACGAGTGTCACGTGTTAAGGACTAGGTGTAGGGTAACATCAGAGCTCATAATATTCTACATGTGTACTATAATGTAGTCTTTACTATAAATCAGCTATCATTTATTTTCAACCATTTGATTGCTAGCTTTGATCTATTGTAAGGATCTGATGACAAGTGTAGTCATCTGGTAGCCTAGGTTAGGTTTAGGGTTTGTTCTTGTACCTTATATATTTGTACGTAAGTTGGGTTGTTTCTTAAGCAATAAATGTTGAAGCTAATTACAGTAAAGAGAGCACCCTCTCTTTAAAACAATGGAATCTTGCTTGCTTTCATTTATTCTCAAATCCTATCATGGTATCAAAGCACTAACATAAGTAAGAAGGGGATTAAAAGAACCAAAAATAGTAGCACCCATGCTGCCCAGCACAACATAAAGCCACTTTGCAAAACTAAGTTGTGCATGCCTCTAAACTATGGTTCATTCTTGTAATGCACATCCTTTTATTCATTCATTTTTGTGAGATCATTTGATTCACTATAGATTTGGCTAAAAGTCTGTGAGTGGGAACGCTCATTTTTGGGATCATATGTCAGAAGAGGTGAAACAGGAGATTCAGGATCTGAGCCATTTATTTATTTTTGTTGTTGTGCAAGCTCAACATTGATTTTTGGTCTCATACGAAGAGAGATAAACTTTTGAGTAGCAAACCAGTTTGTTCTTGTGCTATTGAGAAATTAAAACCAATTCGAACCTACGCGAGCGAAGCCCAATAGATTTCAAGTCTATCTCCTTAACGCTTTGCCAAATTAACTGGGCTCCTATTCCTTTTTCCTGTAATTTTCCTTTCTTTTCTAGCTCACAATGAGCACTAATGAGTCCACCACCTATGGAATTCCTTTAATATCCTTAAATAGTGCAGGAGTTGTTGTTCAACCACAAAATCAGCTCATTTCTCTTAAATTAAATGATTCATACTACCTTCTTTGGAAACACTAAGTGCACACTGCTATCAGAGGGTATGAACTCGAGCATTTTTTTCTTCCACCAACAAGGATCTAACAAAGTTCAAAGAGAACACAAAAATAGGAGCAAAAGAGATTAATCCAGAATTTTTGAGTTGGAGAAGGCAAGATCATCTCCTTGCCTAATGGCTTCTTTCCTCTCTATATGAAAATGTTTTAGTGATGATGGTTGGTCTAGAATCATCTTTTCAAATCTGGGAAGCCCTACAGATAAATTTCTCATCTCAATATACAGCAAGGAAGATGCAATACAAGCTTCAACTCTCATCTATGAAAAAAGGCTCTTTATCTATGAGAGACTATCTGAACAAGGTAAAGTCTTGCTATGATATGCTAGCATCCGCTGGTCAACCAATCTTAGAGGATTATCAAGTTATGCAAGTTCTTGTTGGACTAGGAAGTGAATTTGATCCTATTGTTTTTGTAGCCACCTTAAGGATAGAACCATGTAAACTCAGAAAAGTTTATGCTATGCTTCTAAGCTATGAAACCAGGCTTGAAAATGTTGGACATAATTTTGTCAACACTAAAGGCTCAAATCCCTCTATGAATGTTGTCACCCAATCCAACTTTCAATAAATATTCAATAACAATGGAAATAACCATTAGGAAGGTAGAGGAAGAAGCAACTTTCAGAATTCAAGAGGAAGATGCAGGTCTTCTTATAGAGGAAGAGGAGGAAGGAGTTTCAAAATGTCAAATAGGAATGGATGTCAGATATATAACTACACAAATCATATTGCTGATAATTTTTATTATAGATTTGATTCCAACTATGGCGCACCTTCAAATAATCAAACTATGGCTTCTAACTCTCAAAACTTTATAACATATCCAGTCACTCAAACTTCACCTAAATCAGGAATAGATATGTCTTGGTATACATATTCTAGAGCATCCAACCATGTGACAAGTGAACTTGGTAATCTCAATATTGCTTTAGACTTTCAAGGCACCAATAAGGTTCAAGTAGGGAATGGATCAGGTTTGTGCATTACTTACATTGGTAGCTCACAAATCAAGTCTCTAATTCTCATAAAATTCTCTTAACTAATCATCTTCATGTTTCTAAGATAACTAAGAATTTGATTAGTGTTTGAAAATTCTCCAAAGATAATTCTATGTATTTTGAATTTCACCTCACCTTTTGTTATGTTTAGGATCAGGTCACTCATCAAACACTCCTCAAAGGCACTCTTAAGGATGGACTCTACAAGTTTGATATCCAACCCCTCAAATCTCAAACTATTCACTCAACCACCACTTTATCTCTTCTTGTCAAGAGAAATAATCAAGATCTTTAGTTTTGGCATAATAGATTAGGATATGCTTCAAATACTATAGTAAGAACTGTACTTAGCACAATTTTGAAGAATTGTAATTTCTCTGATGTTTTGAATAAAAATATTTTATGTGATTCCTGTATGAAGTCTAAGAGTCATCAATTTCATTTTCTTGTGTCTGAAACTGAGTATCAACACCCCTTTGAAATTATTCACATTGATGTTTGGGGTCCTTCACCATAAAAATCCACCAATGGCTTTCAGTACTATGCTACTTTTGTTGACCATTATAGCAGATATACATGGTTGTATCTTCTTAAAAGAAATCTAAAGTTCAAAATGCTTTCATTCATTTACAAAACATTATTTCCACTCAATTTCATTGTAGAATTAAAATGGTTCAAAGTGATGGAGGAAGTGAGTTCATAGGCCTCACAAAAATTTTCAGTGACCATGGCATTTTACATAGAATTTTCTGTCCTTATACACCTCAACAAAATGGTCTTACTGAAAGAAAGCATAGACATGTTATGGAGATGGGATTTTCCTTGTTAGCTTACTCAAACATGCATACTCGGTTCTGGGATGATGCCTTCACTACCTCAGTTTATATCATTAATAAGCTTCCAACAAAGATCCTAAATCATAAAAGTCCCTATGAGATTCTTTTCAAATCCAAGCCTACCTATCTTCACCTAAGAACCTTTGGTTATCTATACTATCCTTATCTTAGACCTTTCAATAAGCATAAGTGGGAGTATAGATCACAACCAAGCACTTTTCTTGGCTACAACAGCAAGTACAAAGGTTATAAAACATTATTGCCAAATGGTAGTCATAATATCCAAAAGTGTGGTCTTTGATGAAAGCAAATTCCCTTTTGCTCAAGCTCCTAGATATCATAATTCTCAGTCTCAACCATCCATTTTTGGACCTCCACCAGTCACTACTTTCCCTTTACCTTTTCAATTACACTCCAAATCTACATCATCCCATCACACCTCACCTATCACATCTTTCCCTTCTCATTCTACTCCAGGCTTCTTACACTCTCACCAAATCTCTCCTCCATCTCATCACTCCACTATTTCTATTCTTTTTTCAGCTTCCAATCATACTACCACTCCCCCTATTGATGAACTACCAATTGAGTCTAATGCATCTCCTTAGTTTATTGGTAATACTAATGTGAATGATCCAGTTACAGGTACTCTCAACAAGCATCCTACGGTCATAAGGTCAAGAACTGGGAACTTAAAGCCAAGAGTCCTCAATACAACAATGATTGACACGCAATAACCCTCTTTTTACAAGAGGCTCTTCTTAATCCACACTGGAAAAAGGCCATGGAAGAGGAGTATATAGCCCTCATGAAGAATCATACTTGGACCTTATGTGACCTACCTGCTGATAAGAAGGTTATTGGTTGTAAGTGGGTATTCAAGGTCAAGAGACACTAAAATGGGAGTATAGCTAGGTATAAAGCTAGATTGGTAGCTAAAGGCTATGATCAAGTACCTTTCTTTGATTTTTCAGAGACTTTCGGCCCTATTGTTAAGCCAACTACCATAAGAACAATGCTTTATATCTCTATTAATCAAGGATGGACAGTAAGGCAACTAGATATAAACAATGCATTTCTAAATGGAGATTTGGACAAGGAATTTTTTATGAGTCTACCATCATGATTTGAATACAGGAATGATGGTGATAATGAATATTCCTTGAAAGTGTGTAGATTGGTCAAAGCATTATATGGGCTTAAGCAAGCTCCTAGAGCTTGGTCAGATAAACTCAAACATACTCTCCTCAATCATGGTTTTTCTTACTCAAGAGCAGATAACTCTCTCTTTTTCAAAAATACCTCTCTTGGATGCATCTGGTTTCTTGTTTATGTTGATGATATATTAGTAACAGGGAGGGACAACAAAGGCATTCACTCTATCATAACTCATCTCGCTAAGAAATTTTCTTTGAAAGATTTAGGTGAAATCCATCATTTTCTTGAATTGGAGGTTACTCACACCAACTATGGTCTTCATATCAGTCAAGGGACATATATTAAAGATCTTCTCACTCGAGCTGCAATGTCTCAAGCTAAGAATCTACCCACACCAATGGTTTCTTCACTAAAGTTATCTAAGTTTTAAGGTATACCTACAGTTGATCCTACCTTCTATAGGAGTATAGCTTATGCTCTCAAATATTTACTCTTACTAGACCAGAAATTGCTTATAATGTTAATAGAGGATGCCAGTTCATGCATTGTCTTTTAGATGAACATTGAAAGGAAGTGAAAATGATTCTCAAGAACATGGCCAGAAAAATCAATCATGAGATTCATTTTACTAAGGGACATAGTCTTGATCTGGTAGGTTTCTCATATGTTGATTAGGGAGCTGATGTTGATGATAGAAAATCCATCATTGGCTTCTATATCTGTTGCGTGTTTTTCAACACACGAACTCGTGCAAGTATACACGGTCGCAAGTAATAACATTTATAAGTAAAGATCGATCCCACGGAGATTTGTTACTATAGTTTGTTGAGTACTAAAATTATTTCTCTCTGATTTTATCCAAAATACTCGTTGATTTAAGAAAAAGGTAATAAGAAAATAAAAGAACTCTAGGATTGCAATTCTTCACCAAACTAATCCACTCCAATCATATTATTTCCTTTGGATTTATATTTTTTAGTACATTTAATTTGTCAACCGAAAACTTCTTTTTTATTCATACATCTCTTCCGAGCTCCGTACAAACACACCTCGTTAAATTAATTCACTATATCTCTATGAGAATTAAATTCAATAAGATTCATTAAGTTCTAAGTTCTCAAATGGCCACACATACAATTAGGGTATATTCCTATCCTTCATCATACATGTCATTCTATTTACGAGCAATATACACAAAAATGCCTTTCTCAAGTTTATTTTTATGCCACAAATCGTTTTGATAAAATTCGTAAATAATCAAAAAGCATTAAGCACAAAATAGAACGAACAAATCGAACGTCTTATAAATCCATAACCAAAAATAATTAAAATTAAAACTTCATAAATTTAGATCAAATGCAACCCTAGAAAAATTAAATTACTTCATAAAATTTAAATTAAAATTACAACAGATTCAGAAAAATTAGAAGAAGGAGAAGGAAAATTAAAACATTACGAAATGAAAATATTTGGCACACGCAGAACACAACAAAAGCCAAAAAATGGCTTCTGCGTGTTCTGCTGTCCAAAACCGAACACTACAAAATTTCTAAACTACACAAAAACTCTTCTCCAACCCAAAAAAAACTCTTAACTAAAAACTCAAAATAAAACTCTAAACTGCCAAAAAACTTTTCTTACAACTAAAAACTATCTCCTATTTATAGCTAAAAAATACATCTAAAATATTACATTTTTATTTTATTTTTTTATCGAAAACGCGTAATAATTTTTTATCGAAAAACAAAAATCACGCGTATCGATTTTTGTATCGAAAATCTTATTTAATTCACGCGTGAAACAGTGCCGCCGTTCTGATTTTTTTTAAATTCAAAGTGCATGCCACGTGTCAGCATCTGATTCGCTGAAAGATTTCCTAAGGCCACGTGGCAGCACGTCATTGGGTCCAAATTTAATTTAAATTATATTTTTGATTTATATAAATTGTAATTAAGAACATATATTACCATAAATTATATTTGTGGACAAAAATATGAAATTAAGTACATTTTCGATACAAATTATTTAATTTTATTAAAAATGTATTTTTAGAAAATAAAAGGAAAATATTAATTTATTTAACAAAAATTAATAAATATTAAACGAACATAGCAATTATCATTACTAAAATTGATGAAAATAACTGTATAAAATACAGTTATCAATATCTTTCTTGGTAACACTCTTGTCTCATGGTCTTCAAATAAACCATCCTCAATATCTTGTTTAAGTACTAAAGTTGAATACTACAGCTTGGCTAATGCTACTTCAGAGGTAATATGGCTTCATGCTTTGCTCAAGGAGTTACATGTCACACTCTCTCGTACTCCTACAATTTGGGTGGACAGTTAAAGTACCATCTCACTTGCTTCAAATCCTATAATTTATGCTAAAACTAAACATGTGGAATTGGACATATATTTCATTCGTGATCTAATTCAAAAAAAAACCTAATTCGAATTAGGTTTGTACCATCCTGTGATCAAGTTACCTATACTTCACAAAACCTTTGAGTGTTCAATTATTCTCCCGTTTAAAACTAAAGCTGATTGTTTGGCCACTCACCTTGCTCGATTTGGGGAAGAATGTTAAGGACTATCTATAGGGTAACATCACAACTCAGAATATTCTACATGTGTACTATAATGCAGTATTTATTATAAATGAGCTATCATTCATTTTTAACCATTTGATTGGTAGCTTTGATCTACTGTAAGGATCTAATGACAAGTGTAGTCATCTGGTAGCCTAGGTTAGGTTTAGGGTTTGTTCTTGTACCTTATATATTTGTATGTAAGTTGGGTTGTTTCTTATGCAATAAATGTTGAAGCTAATTATAGTAAAGAGAGCATCTTCTCTTTAAAACAATGGGAGGCTGCTTGCTTTCATTTATTCTCAAATCCTATCACCATGTGTCAAAACGGCGATCCATCCAAGTTCAGGCTTGGTCAAACTGCATCTCCACGTGTCACTATACCATTGCTTCGCACGTTTCACCCGTGTGCCATGCCATCCATTTTTTCCAATCATGTTGCATCGCATGGCACTGACTCAACAAATGTTGACTCTGACCATTCTCCCCTACCATGCGTCGCACTCTAATTCACCCAATGAATTTCTCATACCATGTGTCGTGCTATGATTGGTTAGCGTTGTCAATTTTTCTTGTTTTGATCGTAGCCCTTGATCTGAAGCTGATGTGACAGTCCAGATCGCACCTTAGTAATATTTAAGCCCCTAATCACTCCATAACCCCTAAATATCCTTCATTAGCATAATTTTGGTCAGTTTTTAGAGCTAAAAAGAGAAAAAAAATACAGTAAAATTCAAGAGATGACACAATTTTGGTGAAGATTTAAGATGAGATTAATACTATAATTCAAGAGATTGATTATATGTCTTCTTCTACTCTTTTCTTTATCAATTTTTATGTCTTTTTTATGAAAAATATGAGCTTTATAAACAAAATTATGTGTGTTAATTTATTAATCTAGTCATCTTATGAACCCAATTTTCACCATTTGATAATCTAATATTTTACCCCAATTATAATTATAATTTAATTATATTATTTAATCTGATTTATATGCTATTAATTGTATGGCCAACAATTTATCTATAGAGGAAATTAAATAGATTTGAGAGAATTATTTAATTGTTTGTTTTGATTAAATAATATGCATAGTTTTTAGGCAGATATATATGATTCTTATGTATATGATCCATATTTGATGAACTTAATGAGTAGTATGCAATTTAATTGGTGTGTAGTTTACTTGAGAGAGGAATACATGCTAGGTTAGACTAAATTGATCATTTAATTAATTGTTATTATATTGGGGAGATTTTAACGATTTGCATGTTTAGAAAATTAGGGTATTAAGTATTCTTAGATATTTTCTCTTATATCTTTTTAGTTACTAAATTTGATTTAATTAATTATTGCTATTTAATTTTTGTTATTTTAATTTTGCTTCCTTAAAATATAAAAACACAAAAAAATGATTTTTATTTTTTTAGTTTTAAAAATAGTTTATAATAAAATAATCTCTGTAGGAATGATCTTTACTTATCATTATATTACTTATTGTGATACGTATACTTGCGTATTCATTGCACACATAATTTGTATGACGATTAACAATCTACTATCCAGAACATGGTTAGAGTCAAACCTTATAACTCACAAATTCATTTAAAAGTTTCCAAAATCAAATAAAGGGTTGTGATTCTCTTAGTTTATTGTGATGAGAGATTATTATGTGTTCTGTCTTAAACTTAGTCCTACTCCTACCCAGTTTGTTCCTAAGCATGAGTCATAGTTTATCTTCATTTGTGACTTAGTGGACTGAAAGCATGCTAGGTTAGATTCACCATTGGTGGTGGTTCAACGACATATAACTCATTTAAGTTTTTAGAAAGTAGAAAATTTGCATGACGAAAGTAGTTTTTTTTGGTAAAAAATATATTAAATTATAACATTGTATAAATAACTACTCTTTTAATCCATTTAAGAATATAAATTTATTCTCTCAAGAAAATTAGATATTAAAGAACCAAATATTATAGCATCCAAAACTAATATTTTTGTGCATTTTTTTTAAAGCTTGTAGGGTGCTTTTCATTTTTAATCCCATAATTGATTTATATTTAAATTTAACACATTCAAGAATAGTGTTTTTAATGTAAAACTTTAAATGAAGGCATAACGTAATTCATCGGAGCTCTAATAGTCATTTATCGTCCAAGTTGTAGGAACATTATTTTTTGAACACGTGATCAAAGGTAATGTTCTGACTCAAAATTGAATAAGATTTTAGAAAAGAAGTTTATTTGAGAACATGTTAAAGAATAGTATCTGTTGTTGGGGTGTATAGAAGATCAAATGTGCATAGTTTATTAAATTTATAATTCCATTCGATCTTAATGATTTATAAATTTTATAATCTGATCTATATATTGTAGTCATCTGATTCAATCCGATTTATTATACATGCATTACTTTAGATCAATCCGTTAAATGATATTTTTCATAACTATGTAATTTTTTTAAATGAAAATTTATGAAAATTATAAATTCAAACGTATATTTGATCAATATATTCACGTTTATTTAAATGGTGAATATATTTAAATTTAAAAAGTCGATATATATTATGTAGTAAATAAAAAAAATATTAAAAGAATATAAAAAGATAGTAAAAAGTAGGATTGAATTATGGGTACTAGATAGTTGAATCAAAGTAAATATTATGAAACAAGTCAAAAATCTCATCTAATTAAATTATTTTGTTGTGAGTTAACATGTAATAATTAATAGTAAAATTATTTAATAAAAATATCATAGAATTTATACAAAAAAATATTTTAATATATATACATTAAATCAAATTTATTTAAATTTAAAAATATTGATCTATAATTCAATCCATATATCGTAGATTTTAAAACTCTTTATTCAATCATTATCATTATCGAACTGAAACCGTTCATAATCATTCAAATGCAAATGAATTTTGTGGATCGAACATATCAACAGATTTTTTATATACTCCTAATATTTGTGATCCCAAACCTTACTTAAAAGTATAATATCGTTTGTTAGAGCTTGCGTTCATAGCCAAGATTGTCAGTAGAGGACTATAATATTCTCGAAACCATGTACAAAAACAAGAAATATGTATTCAAAAATAATTATAAAAAAAAAGCACTCTTCAAAGGGGTCACCGTATGCAATTTTTCAAAATTTATATCAAGTAATATGGATTTTATCCACAAACATGTAGACTTACAAAATCCAATACAACTTAAATTTGATTGGTTGATTTTCATAGATGGAAGATAAAAATATTTTTTGACATTATAGTCCATGTTCAAGTTTTAGAGGTCTTTGATACATAATATTGACAAAATGTTGATGTCTATGAAATATCAATAAAACCTCAGTTGATAAAATATTACCGTAAAATGTTGATTAATATCAATAAAATATAATTTATTGTTAACTTTATTAATTTTTAAAATACAATTTACGTTTATATATTTTTTATTAAGTTATTTTCTAGATCATTAATTTCTTTGTAATTAGAACATGTTTCTGTATTTAGTTTTAGAAATTTTATTTTTCAATAAAAAAATTTATACCGTTAATATTAACCGATTATTCATTTTTAATATTAATTTAAATAATTATTTTAAATACTACTCTTTTTAAAAAAAATAACCACACATTTTAACTATATATTCTATAATTTTTTTATTTATAGTTCAAAATAAATATTACATGTATTTATAACTATATATATTAAAATTAAAATTAGTTTTAAAAAATAAGTAATCTATTAATATTTTTTAAGGTTTATTTAAACTTTGCAATTTTTTTAGTCTATAAGTTTCATGAATTCTTTTAAAAATTTTGTCGACCGTAATATTTTTGAATTTCTATTATAATTTAAGTTTTGTACATTATTTATTTATAATTTCAAATGAATTTTATGTTATTAAGTTATAGTTCATCAGCTATTATTTTAAACCTTAGCTTTATTTGATTGTGTTGGTTTCTTGATGTTTTTCATACTTCTTACTTTATTTACCATTAAGTAATTATTGTTGATAAATACATGGAAAAATTGACATTTTTATACCTTAATTTTCACGAATTTTAACTATTTTTTTCTGTGTTTGCACCTATTTTAATAACTACGATGATAAAATAAATAACATATCATAATTGAACTCACTTTTTTATACTCTTACATTTATCCAAGAACAAGGGCCAAGTTTTAGATAATTTTTGTTAAATATATTATTTATATTATCTCCCAATCTTTAAATAATTAAAAATTAAATATAATAATTTAAGCACTATTTTAAATTATTAATTAAGAAAATATTTAATTAAAATACTAAAATTAATTAAAAACAATAAAATTTTCTCTAAATAAATAATAAACATCAAACAAAATATCATCTCATCTATTTCCATCATTTTTCATGTTTATCTATTTTATTTTTTTGGTTTAACCATGTCATAACTATTTTTATAAATAAAGTTTCATTTTAATCCTCACTACACAATGCATATATTTTTTATATATAATTTAAAGAATATTATTTTTTACACTTTCAATAATGTAGTGTACACATATATTTTTAATAAAAAAAGAAAATATGTTTTTTTTAAATTAAAAGTAAAATGATGTTAATAACTGATTCATATAAAAATATGATTGTTTATTTTGTTGTTTCCTTTTTTTTCTTTTTTAATTAATTACTTTTATTTTTGTAGTCTATGTAAGTAAAAGAAAGTATTATTCATCTCTTAAAATATATGAATTTTATGTTTTAAAAAATAGTTAAGATACTTTATCAACTTTTTTTATACTTATACTATTTTATATTTTTAATAATATATTTTATGATAAAAATTATGATAATTATGAATTATTTTGTATGTAATTCTAATTTTCATTAATAATTAATTAAATTCTCCTTGATTCATATTTATACAAAAATAACACTAAGTCAAAACGAAAAGTATCAAAATGCATACTTGCTAGGGGTGTGTAGAGTTGAGTTGGTTTAGTTTTGAGCTAAAATTTGAACCAATATAATTTAATTGATTCTTAAGAAGTAGAAACTAAACCGAGCCAATTAAAGGTGTAAAACCAATCCAAATCGAATAAAACAAATTGGATTAATTTGGGTTGGTTTTGAAAATTTCATTTTTTTTTTGTAGATTATAGTTATATATTTTTACTACTTTAAATAAATTTGATTATACAAACTTTAAGTTTAATAATTTGTATTATATATATATCATAATTATTAATGTATAAGTTACACATTCCTAAACTTTCAATGTAACATATGAACATATACTAATTTAAATATCTTTATCTTTATCATGTATACAAATATAACTACAAGAAAAAATAACTATGATTATAGATGATTAAGATTATATGTTAAGACTTTGAAGTTTTAAACGAAGAAAAGATAAACAATCTAAAAATAAATAAATAAAAAAAGAAAAAAATAAATTTTATATATATGCATAATTTAGTTCGATTTTGATTTATTTTTAAAATTTGAAAATTGAACTGATTGGTTATTTAAAATTTAAAACCAAACCATCCTAACACTCCTTTAAAATGTTAATTCAAATTGACTAGGGTGATTTAGTTTGAACGCAAACTACCCTTCTTACTTGCACAATTATTAAATCAAAATTCAAAATGTTTGTTTGATTTTTGATTTTTGATTTTTGTATATCATAAATATATTTTAATTATAATTAACATGTTAAATTTTTATTTAATTTAATTCGATTATATTTATTAATAATAATAATAATATAATTTATTTTAAATTTATAATAAATAAACTTTGTCGTTTATTTTTATTTTTATTTTTATTTTACGAGCATGTTTTTTTATTCGTAAAAACTAATAACGTCAATAGAGAATCACGTTCTCCTGTTTGATCGTGAAATGTTTAAACGATTCCCGTACGACGATTGTTATACTTAGAGATATTATTTTTTATATATTATTCGTGAAGATAATTACTTATATTAATGTTGTAAATTTTTCAACCGAAGAATTAGATTCTCTTTCTTTTCTTTTCTTTTCTTTTTTTATTTTTTATTGCAGAAAACTCCAATCTCTTAAAAGAAATTATAAAAGTACTTCCTAAGTAAATACAAATCAACGGTTTTTATGAGTTTAATTTATTTATTATAAATCCCATAAATTATAAATTCCCAATCACAGAAAAAAAGAACCTTTTTTAACTATTTTATGACAAGTTATTGGCATTAGTTGTTTGTCACAAATTAAAAAAACTTTATAAAATGACAAAATTATTCCCAATTTAAACTGCTTATACCACCTCTATCCTTGATACCTCATACCAAATTGAAAACTTCAAATATTTACCACTGTTTGAAAACAGTTAAATCAGTTATTGGCGGTGAAAGTGAGGTAAAACAAGGAGAATAAAAAAAATTCAAAAGAAATTAATGGATAATAATATTATTATAATTATTATCAAATTAAAAATACATTTTATTATAATATTATTATTATTAAATATAATTATAAATATTTTTATAATAATAACAATTTAAATTGTATTAGTTACATAAATTAAAATACTAATAATTTAAAATGAAAAAAAAAGCAATAGACAACCTACTTTTACATGGTGTAATAGTTAGGATTATTTAAAAAATAAATACATTTTTATTAATATGTATCGAAATTTAAATATTATGTATGTAAAAATAGGATTAAATCATCAATTAATTTTTCTCTAGACCATTTATTTCTTTTCTTTTTTTTTGTTTTTCTGTTTTTCTGTTTAAAATAAAAATTTTATTTAATAATATAGATGTGAAAATTAATTTTATTTACTTTTAGATGTGTTTTAAAGATTATGATTTAAAATAAAATAAAATAAAATAAATAGAGAAAAAATTCATACTATAAAAATATGTATGGCTCATACCATTTACCTATAATAAAATATACCAAAAATTGCAATCTACAACTTACTGCTTCCCAGCTGGAAATTGGACGGTTGTGGAGATTTCCTTACGATCACACCCTTCTCAACAAACACTTTTCTTTAGAGTCCGAGGAGATTCCAAAGCTCTCTACTTTTCTCCTTTTTCTCTTCTCCTCAATTTTATTATTGATTTTCTTTTTTCTCTCTAATTTTCTTATACTTACTGTCATTTTCAATTTTACCTTTTTGTTCTATAAAATCAACCCTCAACACAATCAATGACCTCTTCCTCTTCCTCTTCCTCTTCCTCTTCTATAGATCCAAGGCTTATCAATTATTCATCTTCGTTCTGTTTATTTTCTCCCCTGTTTTTCTTAATATACCTTTTTGTGGGTTCATCTTCTCTTTTTGTTCTGATTTCTGGGTTATTGCTATTGAATCTTGAGTAAAAGATTCTGTTCCTAAAACCCATATCTTGAATCCCTTGAAAATCTCCATCTCGAAACAAAAGTTTTAATCTTGTTCAAAGATCTGTGGTTTTTTCTTTCGATTTTTATCTTTTTTAACCGTCGATAATCTGGATGCTTCATATCTTGTTCTTGATGTTTGATATTCATGTCTCCAGTTCTTAGTGAAATTCTACGTTCTGGGTTTATGGTAGATTCCTCACTGAGACGCAGGACCCATTTAGTTCAATCTTTCTCTGTGGTGTTTCTCTACTGGTTTTATGTTTTCTCATAAATCAGTTCTCATCAATTTCTGACTTATTATTATTATTATTATTATTATTATTATTATTATTATTATTATTATTATTATTATTATTATAAACCATAAATAATTTATCTTTCAATAATCTCCATAAAGATTATCAATATCTACTGGGTCCTGCGTCTTCAAATAATTATAAGTTTTAGTTTAATATCTTTGTTTTGTTTGAGAAAACTATGGCTTCTTCTAGTGGAAATGCCTCAGGTACCACTCAACTTCAGAACAACAACTCAGGTTCAGATGAAGATTTACGGCTTGTGATGGATGAAAGAAAAAGGAAAAGAATGCAATCAAATCGTGAATCAGCAAGACGATCCAGGATGAGAAAACAACAGCACTTGGATGATCTGATGGGCCAAGTGACACAACTAAAGAAAGAAAATAGCCAAATCCTGGCGAGCATAAATATCACAACTCAACGTTTGATGACTATTGAGTCCGAAAATTCAGTTTTGAGAGCTCAGATGATGGAGATAAGCCAAAGACTACAATCTCTTAATGACATATTGAACTTTATCAACAACAACAACAATGAGGTTCTTCAAAACAGTGTTGATAGTTTCATGAACCCATGTAATTTGTTCTGTGTTAACCAACCCATTATGGCTTCTGCAGATATCTTTCACTAGTAATCACCATCATTATTATTCACAACCTGGATTTTGGCTCGTAGTATTAAATGGGTTCAATCTCTTTTTGTCTTCTTTTGTTGGTGGTGTATGTGTTAATTGTCTCAATTCTCATTGAGTGGACTGAAGAAAAAGATAAGAAGCTGTCCTTTTTTTCATTTGTTCTATTCTATAACTAGAACATTAGTTTTCATTTGCAGACTCTAGCTGCTGTGGTTAAACTGTGAAAGGAATTCAAATTATGCAGTTGGGTTCTAGACTTCTGGTTATGTAAGAAAGTCACTATGGTTAATTATGAGGTGTAAAAGCTATATGAATAAGTATTAATTCTCTCTTTTATTGAAAAGAAATATATATTAATTATATTTCATCGCATCTATATAACATAGTCTTTAATTTTTCTTCAAGTTTCCGAGCGACCCACTTACATAAATTTAGGGCTCCATATTCTAATTTAGTGAAAATTTATAAAATATATTTTGAAAAAAATTGATACATCTAACACCGGAATACTTATCATGAAAAAAAGAATAAAAAAAATTAAGAACTTGGTGTTTTAAAAGAGTAGCTTAATTATTAGTTTTGTTTCTTTGCCAACTTGAGTTACCAACTTAATTACCATGTGATCCCTTTTCTTTAATTTGTACCATTAGATTGGATCTCAACATCTGAAGGACTTTTAAGGTTAATCTTGCTAGTAATTCTTATGCTAAAGCTTTCACTTAATTGTACCATAAAAGGGAACGCTTGGATGTGTATTTCTTAAAAGTGATTTTCAAGTAGGGGCTGACCTCAATCAGGATTGAATTGTATCAATCTCAACCTAATTAATATTTATAAATATATAGAGGTATTAATTTATAGTATAATAATTTTTATGATTTGATTAAGTTATTTTTAATTACTAATTTTATCAACTCAGTATTCAACCACGGTAATTTTTCTAATTTGATTTTTTTTTAATTTGATCGATTTCATATTTTAAAAATATTTAAATTAATTAAATTAAAAAAAAATTATCATCTTAAATGAATAAAATTTAAGAAGTTGAAATACCAAATTAGTTAACTGATACTTTTATCGAAAAGGAAAAAAGTAGGGGTGTACTATATGAATAAGTATTAATTCTTTCTTCAAACGATAAAAAGTATGGATGAATTAAAATTTTTGTTGAGTATATTTATCATTTTTAACATTTTGATTCTTCTTATTAAATTTTTACAATTTTTTCATCTCTTATTTTTATATTTAACATATTTAGTTTAAATTTAAAAATTGAATTAAATTGCAAAATAATATTCAAAATTAACGTTTATAAAAAAATTATTATTTTTAAATTATTTAATGTCTTAACTTTTAAAATTTAACAAATTTAATATGATATTTTTAAATTTAGACGGAAATTATTGGGGATAAAAAATTACAAAAAATTTATTAAGAAATAAAAGTTTTAAAAGTGATAAACTTAGGGAACGAAAAAATAGAACTCACACAAAAATTATTAATTATATCTAGTTTCATTGCATCTATGTAACTCAATTTTCCTTTTCTTTTTTTTCTTTTTTTTTGTCTTTAAGTGAAACATTATGTTATTATTTATGTACATATATCTTGGATGGGATATCCTAATTTAGTGATAATTTATAAAAATAATTGAGAAAAATTAGTATATTTAAGTCCCAAATACTTATCATAAAAAAAATTAAGACCTTGGTTTTTTAAAAGACTAATTTACTAGTTTTGTTTCTTTGCCAATTTGAGCTACCAGCTTACCATAATGATCAATAAATGAAAAAAACAGTGGAACATCATTTATTAATAGATTGGATCACAACACATCTGAAGGACTTTATGGTAAATCTCCCTATGCTAAAGCTTCCAGTTAATGTACCATAAAAGGGAAAAACAATTAATAGGCATCTTTGAATGTGCTTTTCATACAAGTGATTTCAAGTAGAGGCGGAGCTTAATGAGGGAATGTGGCTGTGTCAAAAAATTTAAAAAAATTAAAGTTGAATATTACTAATCTCAACATAATGTTTATAAATAAAAGTATTAATTAACACTACATCAATTTTTGTGATTTGATAAACTTATTTTCAAATATTAATTTTATCAATTCAATATTCAAATACTGCAATTTTCCTAATTTGATATATATTTTATCTCTAAAAAAATATTTAGATTAATCAAATTAAAGAAGTTACCGTAATAAATGAATCAAATTTAAGAAATTGGAATGCCAAATTAGTTACTACAGATAACTTATGTCATGTTTTGATATACAATATTAAATAAATTAAATATAATTATATTGAAATAAACTGTATTTAATTGTATTATAATTATTTTTTATAGTGTTTAGTGATCAATAATCTACGTAATAAAATTGGATATAATTAATAATTATTATTTTAATAAAATAATTTATATTTCAAATGATATTTAGTTTATTTTATGTAATTTTTTTACCTATCAAAATAATTTCACTATAAAAAAAATTAATTTGAGATGAAATAAAAAGTTAAGATACAAAATTTTAAAATTAAAATTTCAGACAAAGTAAAAATGTCGGTATAGACTCACACCCACTACTAGTACTAAGTTTTTATATAACCATACAATTTTTATTATGTATAATACGTTCTTACTTTACAACCAAACATATAATTGTACAAAAGTTATACAATCAATATTTTTAATACTAAGTAAAAAACATGCCTTTAGAGTAGTAAATTTATCAAACTAATTTTCAAGAGATAAATGTCATGCTACAAAAATTGAGTAAAAAATTACACATTCAATCTATTAATTATTACATCACAATTTAAATATTTTTTTAGGTTTATTTTGGATAATACTTGTAATAAATAATATAGATCATACTTTCTTTCTTTTTATTTTTTAAGAAAACAAAAATCCAAACTCTAAAAAATAATGAAATTTTAAGCTTTAATTTTTTTTCTTTCTAAAGTGAAGTACTTCCTATTTTATAAACTTTCATTTTACAAGGAAAATAAAGTTTTTATTGTCTTAGATTTGCTTGTTTTCTCAATTAAATATATGAATATGTAATTTAATTATTCAACTATTATATTTAAATTATTCTTTAAACTAATGTAATAACTATGAAAATGTTGTTGGAATTAATTATATGGGCATACATGTAATATAAATATATATTGAATAATAGACTATCAAATATCTAATTAAACCCGTTATAAAGTGATCGAATTAATTATTATTTATTGGGTTTAATATGTATCATGAGAAGTGATGTTTTTAATGTGTAGAATGCATATTAATAACTTTATGATTTAGGATGGTTTAAATTATATAAAATTTGGAAATAATTCAAATATACTATTGGTCCTTAGAGAACACAATTAAATATGTCAATGTTCTGTAAATAAGAAAATACCCAATAAGGTAAGTTTTGAATTCAGAATTTGAATCTACTTGGGATTCAATAAGTAAGGAAATTTTCAATAAGGTAAGTTTTGAATTCAGATCAATAAGGAAATATCTAATAAGACAAGTTTTGAATTCAGAATTTGAATCCGCTTAGGATTCAATAAGGTAAGTTTTGAATTCAAATTAATAAAGAAATATCTAATAAGGCAAGTTTTGAATTCAGAATTTGAATTCCCTTAGGATTCAATAAAAAAATATCTAATAAGACAAATTTTGAATTCAGAATTTCAATCCGCTTAGAATTCAATAAGGAAATATTAAATAAAAAATATCTAACAAGGAAAAATATTACAGATCACCTCTTGAAATCTAGAGGCGTCTTTTCCTCTATTAACATCTCATCGTCTCTCTCTTAATATAGTTCGACTCTCTTTATATATAAAATAATATAAAAAACAGAAAATAGAGAAACGAATTAGAAAGAGTTTTTCTGTTAAGAACTTGTAATTTGTGTATCTCTTATTGTACAAAACAAAACGTTGTTGCTATCGCCTATCTTGCTCTCTCTATCGGATTTGAGAGGGATTACTTAGATATCTATAGGCTTCTAATGATCACTGGTAAGTATGTTTCTTTGTAAGATCATGATAATAGACCAAAGTAAATTAGAATTAAAGATTAAAAATTCACTAGAAGATGATGTTAAATCTAGAATTTATGAATTGATGGTTATGAAAGATTTATAAATTTCTATCAAATGTATCATATTATTATGTTTATGCAATAAAAATGATGTTACATATACCTAAATATGTGATAATTATAAGGAAGCATTAAATAACATAAGTATTTAGTAGCAAGTTGTTTCCTTATTCTCATTACAAAATAAGAAAAATATTCAATTTTAGATACAAAATTTAGCACAAAATGGTTTATTATAATCAAATTAATCACGATGATAAATTTTACTCTTAAATTATGTCAATAATAATATTATAAATGTGATGAATTTGAACTAAATTTATTAATAAATTTAAATTTATATATCTAGTTAACTGTTTTAAAAAGTAAGAGACCAATGTATATAACAAGTGTCTATAAATCAAGAGGTTAAATAATTTCTTTCCTATAATATAATGGTTAAGATATAGTTAGCCCTGAAAAAACATTATGAATCTGCCCTTGGTTTGAAGAGAAGTATGTTTAAAATAAAATATATTTTCTTAAAAAAATATTTAAGTGTTTGGGAGGAAAATGTTAGAAGTGATTTTGAGTTGTATTTTAGTAATTATTTTAGAAAAGAAATATGCATCCAAAATTACTTTTTCAAAAAGTAAGTATTAGTTACTTATTGTAAAAGCATCAAAAATATTTCTCAAAATTTTAGAATCACTTCTTTTTGATATTATTAACCACCTTAATTGATTTTTGCTATTAAGATCCAATTTCAGACTAAACAATTTCAAACATAATTAATATTAAAAAAATTAAAAGCATTTCCAATAGAACAACACAAAGGAGAGTAATTTTGAATACCCAACATTATGAAAACAAATATATTTTACTTTGTGAATGGGAATCTAAGCATATTTGGTACAAAAAGGGTTTTTCAGTGGTAAGGGATAGAGACTAGATGACATATCATCTGATCAATTTCGTGAAAGAAAAAGACTATCAAAAGCAAATTAGGTAACACTGTAACTGAATTATCAATTTATCGTCATTTCATTATTGTTAATCATTATATTTACCAATGATTTAGGGCACAATTCATTTTATGTATCTTACTGAAAAGAATGCAATTTATCGCCATTATATATGTCATTAATATATAGTAAATATGTATACAAAAATGATAAAAAAAAGTTTGCATTATTGTACAAAAGAATATTTATTTTTACTTATATATTTGCCATGTATTAGTGGCATATTTAATGAAACAACAAAAATTAAACATGTTAATTGTACTCTTGGTACATCGTAACGGAAAAAGATGAAAAAAATAGGTATATTACTATCTTTTGAAGACAAACTTTTGGGACTAAAAGTTAGCTAAATCGAGAATATGTAAAGAAAACCAAAAATATATCATTTATAAAATTTATAATAAAAAAATAACATCATAACATCAACTTATATTCCTTCAAATAAAAAAATTAAATTATTTTTATTGTTTATTTTTTGAGGATGTTTTCGTAATGTGTTCCTTGGAAATGAAGTTTTTGAAATATTAAATTATTTTTATAGCTATGGAATATAAATTTGATTCCACTTGAAAATAATTTTAACCTAGTGTTATGTTTGAAGCATAATATTGAATAATTTAAAAGGTAACTATATTATATCTAATTGTATTAAATTATTTCTTTTCATGTGATTTTATTTTTTATTATCTTTAAAAAACATACGCTTTTAAGTTATATAAAAAATATATATAGATTATATTTTTAACTGTAAAAAATATATAAAAAATACATATATTCATAACGTGAAGAAGAGTTAACAACCAAATTTCATTTGTTAATGGGATTATGTTATATAATTAAATTTAAATTATAATACAATATAATTTTTTATGATTATAAATTTAATAGAAAGAGAACGACATACAAGTAAAATCTTCACGCATTATTATTTGATAGTTAAACAAATCTTTCACTTTTTAGTGCCTAAGTGAAACCTCATATACTTTATACGTCACAACATAGTAGCGAGGTACAATATGAACATGGAACAATTAGCTAGTTTAGTGAACTCATCAATCAAGGCTTTTTGTTTGTCAGCCAAATGCTGTATATAATTGTTGTAATCATAACTTCACCAATTGGTTAATTATTTTCATGCTTTCTTCTCAAGGCTTTTACTACAGAGATCAAGATATTTTCTGGAAATAGCCAAACCCTAACACTGTGTCTTTGTCTTTGTCTTTGTCTCTGTCGATTTGTTCCACGAAGGTAGCGTGTAAATTGAAAAGTAATAAAAAAAAGGAGAGAAAAAAATAAGAAAATTACAAAAAGGAAATAAATACCCTCGCAAACTTATAAAGATAAAAATAATATCACAATAATATTGAATAAAATCTAAATAGTCGTAGTTCAATTTAAATACTGTTTAATTTAAAATAAAATGATGTATCATATTTTTTAAATAGTAAAAATGTACAAGATAGATATAAGAGATGCTATTTTTATGATTATAAATTTTAAACATATTGTTTTTATTATTTTACCAAAAAATAATTTATTTTAATTCCTGCAAACTCATGAAATAAACCTGAGTTATAATAATATTCATAATCTAACGTAAGTTAGTTTTATTTTACAATATATCTTTATCACAGATCATAATTGAAAAATAATTTTTTTTCTCAATCTTCTCTTCTACATATGTAAAATGCCAGCTGCCAAATACCTGTGTAAATATTCTATACACTTATAACCATCACAGTATGTGGAATTTTGATGCATGCATGTTAAATTTAGGAGATGGATATTTTAATTGTAGGTATAAAATTGTGGTTATTTGTAAAAATTTATTGTTTTTTCTGAAAAATGATGGTAACCGATAATGCATGAAATGAAAATACTTATTGCAATATTAAAATTGTGGTTAACTAAAATTTAACATGTATTAATATTATTTTTATGTACATATAAATAAATAAAAAAATACAATTTTAATAATAAAAATACAATACTTGAATTTTTATTAGAATATAATGGTTAAGATAAAAACACAATTGTTTAATTATTTTCATGTTTTCTTCTCAAGGCTTTTACTACATATATCAAGATATTTTCTGGAAATAACCAAACCCTAACACTGTGTCTTTGTCTTTGTCTCTGTCGATTTGTTCCACGAAGGTAGCATGTAAATTGAAAAGTAATAAGAAATAGAAAAGAGAAAAAAATAAGAAAATTACAAAAAAAGAAATAAATACACTCAAAACTTATAACGATAAAAATAATATCATAATAATACTGAATAAAATCTAAATAATCATAGTTCAATTTAAATACCGTCAAATTCAAAATGAAATGATATGACATACTTTTTTAAATAGCGAAAACGTACAAGATGAACATAATAGATGTTATTTTTATGGTTATAAATTTTAAACATATTATTTCTATTATTTTCTCAAAATATGATTTATTTTAATTTCTCCAAACTCATGAAATAAACCTAAGTTATAATAATATTCACAATCTAGCATAAGTTAGATTTATTTTACTATATATCTTTATCACCTATCATAATAGAAAAATGAAATTTTCTCAATTTTCTTTTCTACATATGTAAAATGTCAGCTGCCAAATACCTGTGTGAATATTCTACACACACTTGTAACCATTTCAATGTGTGGAATTTTGATGCATGCGTGTTAAATTTCCACAAAAGGAGATGGGAATTTTTATTATAGGTATAAAATTGTGATTATCCATAAAAATTCATCATTTTTTTTTGAAAAATAAATATAACCATTAAGGCTTGGGATGAGGATACTTATTACAATACTAAAATTATGTACTAATATTATTTTTATATACGTATAAATAAATAGAAAAATACAATTTCAATAATAAAAACACAATACTTGAAATAATTAGATTGAATTTTATTTATTTTATTTTTATATTTTTTATTTTACTTAGAAATATGTGCTAAATAATTAAAAAAATAAAAATTAATATCAATAGTTTAAATAATGTAGTAGGGTAAGAATAATGTTAACATTTAGTTTTTTTAAAATAAATATATTTTTGAGTAAATATTAAAAAATAAAAAACGTGATTAAACTATGAAAAAATTATTATCAACTCCGAACTAACGATTATTACCAAAATATATCCAAAAATGATGCAAAATAATTATAATTATTAATATAATTGTGCCACTCATTCCTAGCTATATCTACCTCTTTATTTAGGAGAGTGTTAATACTACTATAAATTATTAATTATTTATAAAATGTTTATATGAAAACAAGGACTAAATGAATTTTGGTTGCGTCAAGCATATAAATTCAATTAAAATTTGGTTTCTTGTTCTTTATTTTAAATCATGCTATGATATTGATATATTATTTAAAATATTACCTCTAATATAGAATTCTTACACTTGTGGCTTTTTAAGTACCGTGATGTGATCATATTAATAAGATAAGTAGAAGAAATTAAAAGAAGAGAAAAATGAATAACAGTGAAGAAAGTGTTGTAGTGAATTCATTGATACAAAAGCTACATACATGACTAATACCTAAATATAGTGAATTAGTTACAAGCCTAAGCTATTATCAATCAATCACACATCCTAACTGATTTGTAACAGCCATGTAACAAATCTTGGTTGTGACCTATATACCTATAGTCTAACATCCCCCTTTTAAACCAATAAGTGAGGTAAGACCATTAGTTTGGTTTTAAAAGAATGAAATTGAGATGCGGGTAATTACTTAACGAGGAAAATTAGTAATTTAATCAATATACGATACATGTTTAATGAGAAGTTGGTGTTGTAGCACTTGATCCCTAATGAAATGTTGATTCAATTAAATATGCTTGGTACGAACATATTGAATTGTATTCTTAGTTAAACATTGTGCACCTTAATTATCATAAAAAAGAGTAGGAGGAGTTGCAATAGGTAAAGAGAGACCTTAGCCATATTAACTCAGGAATACACTAGCCATAGCACGATATTCTAATTTTGTGTTAGAGTGTGACATTATCTTTTTCTTAACAGTTTGTTAGAAAATCATATTAGTAACCAAAAACACACACTAGGCACATGTTGATCGTCTATCATCAATGGAAGAGTTCCAATCAGTATCAATATATGTTATGAGGAGCAATGGAGAAGCAGGAAGGAAAGTTAAACCATGAGAGCTAATGCACTTGAAATATCTTAGCAAACACTTGACTACAATTCAATGGACATCTGATAGTTGTGACATAAATTGACAGAACTTGTTGATGGAAAAAGAGATATCAAGTATGGTAATAAAACAATATTGCAATTCACCTACAATGCTCTTATACATGCTTGCTTCAAAAGGAGACATAGTAATACCATCAATCTTGCTTAGCCCTTTACCAGATGTCATATGAGTATCACACTCCTTAGTGTTGAATAAGCTACATCTTTCCAATAACTCCCTTATATACTTTTGTTGATTGAGATATAGAATGTTCATATTAAAAACTATTTCAATTCTTAAAAAATAATTCAATAGTGTGAGGAAAATGTTGTACGAAGTCTTGTAATGAATGATTTAATAGCAATCATGGGTTCCTGTGATGATAATATCATCAACATATACAAGAACAACCAGATAAACCTTAGTAATGTCTTGTACAAAAAATAAGGAATCAAAATTTGTAGCAATAAATCCAAACCAAGAAGACACTCATTGAGTTTAAAGAACCAAGCACATAGTTCTTGTTTAAGGCTATATAAGACTATATAGAGTTTGCAGACCATCCCAAAACCTTGCTTAAAGCCATGAGGTTACACCATGAAAACATCCTTAAAGAACTCACCATTTAGAAATACGTTATATACATTAACTTGCCTTAGGGACCAACCCTTTGAAACAATAAGAGTAAGAATCACCCTTATAGTGGCAAGCTTCACAACTATAGAAAAAGTTTCAAAGAAACCCACATCTTCAACTTGAAGAAAACCTTTAGCTATAAGCCTTCCCTTATACTTATCAAAGGTTTTATCTACTTTGAGTTTCACTCTAAACACCTGCTTACACCCAATGACATGTTTATCAATAAGTAGAGCAATCAATTCCCAAGCTTCATTGACTAAAAGAGCCTCAATCTCAAGCAACATTATATATTTATATTTTGGAATATTGAGAGCTTCCTTATATTTTTTAGGTGTAGGTAACAATGGGACTCTATGAATAGTAAAGGCATATAATTTTGGTCTAGAGACACCGGCCTTGGATTGAGTGGTCATGGAATGAGGGCTTGCTGAATTTGGGATAAAAGATAGACCAACATTAGAACAAGAAAGGGAATTTGGCACCAAAAAATTAGAAGGCTCTAATGGTATATCAACAAAGAGATTAAGAACAATAGAAGGTGAGGGACAAACATCAATGGAGAAATTGGTAGAGGAAAAATGAGGTTTTATAAGAGTAGTGGAAGGGCAAGTGTCAGATTGAATAGAAGGAATCCCATACTGAAAGGCACTAGATGAAAAAAATAAGAATATGTGAGCTATTTATAAAGAGAATAGGCTGAGATGATACAAATATAGGTGTGATAGTAGATAAGGAATCACACATATGTATATCTACACAACGAATAGTATATGAATTAAGAGAGAAAATGAGGAGTTGATCAGGGAGGGTACATGTGGTATAGAAAATGGGGTCACCTCAAAGACAAAATTATCAATCTATAAGGAAACTTTGTAGGGAAATATTGAGTCATTGAAAATTAAATGCTACTAACATAAAGCTTATTAGATTTCGTATCATAACAAATAAACCCTTTTGTTTAGCACTATATGCCAAAAATACACACTCTACACATTCTACGGACCTAACTTCAAGCTTATTCTTAGCATAAGGTCTCAAACATGAAAAACATTGCGCTCTAAAAATATGCAAATGGGTCATTTCATATGGTTTGAAGTATAAGACCTCATGTGAAGATTTATTGTTGAGAAATTTGCAAGGTAGCATGTTGAGGAGAGAAATTGCAATTTTGAATGAATATGGCCAAAAATAAAAGGAACTCCAAATTGAAATAATAAGATAAGACCTCCATTCATAATTTATTGATGCCTAAACTCAAAAATCCCATTTTTCTTCTAGATATGATGACAAGTACATCTATGTACAACATCCTTTTTTTCAAGGGTAGTAACAATAGGTTTAAATTATGTCCCACCATCTATTTGAATGGCCTTAATGGGTAGAAAAATTTCTTATCAACCCATAACTTTAAAATAAAGAAAAGTAGCATAGGTTTGATACTTAGTCTTAATAGAAAATAGCCACACAAATCTACTATGATCATCCACAATAGAGAGAAAACATCTTTCATTATTATTGGAAGCTTAGGGATGTCCACAAATCCAAATATAATAAACTGAATGCTACATGACTTCTAACATGAATGCTAGAAAAGGGAAATTTATGTGATTTTATAGTCTAAGAAGAACTACAAAAAATAGATTCATTAACAAGATGTTTAAGAGATATACCATTTGAATGTAACACTTTAAGAGTTATGTCAAATGAAGCATATCCAAGCTTCATGTGCCATTAATTGTACACAAAGATGGCTTTATCTGTAATAGTAAGAAACAAAGAACCATTTTTAATATTGGTAGCAAACCTATCTTGAATAACATCCTCATCAACTGCTCCAATAATCTCATAAAGCCCATTCCTACTTGTGCCATGAAGAAGAATCTTCTTGGTAAAGAGATCCTTTATATAAAAAAAAATTAGAATGGGGTTCAATAAACATCATATTATCAGGGAAAAAAATTGAACAAATAATAAATTTGTAGAAGTATGCAAGACATTATTAATAATAAGTACACATTTATCATTAGCATGGAAAATACCAAAACCAACAATACGAGATAGGCAATTGATCACCATTAAAAACAAGAATACCTACATACTTATCATAAGCTATATAATTGGGAAAATTGTTTTCATTTGGAGTCAAATGATGACCGACCCCAAAATTAATAATCCACTTGTTTGTTGGAGTTTCGACATTAGAGACTATTATGGAACTAGGTTCTGAAGAAGAAGAATTGTGAGTCTTTCCTAATAAAATATCTCTTAGCAAGAAGCAAGAGGCTGCAACATGACCTGGCACAAAACTGACACATAGGCTTATCTTTCTTGAAATTATTGAAAGGACCAACATTTCCCTGAGAAGCTTTATTCTTTACATTGTTACCACTACTCTTTTGCATCAAGAAACTATGAAAGTTCCACTATTGCTTAAAGTTACTATGTTTTCCTCCATTTCCATATCCAAATGAAGACTTAGGATGATTGAACACCCTATTATTACTACGAGGATTACTAGTCTTGTTAAAATATGCAACATTGTCATGTCTAAAGTCTCATGATTGCCTTCAGAGGCCAACACCATTCTGTCAAAAGTCTTTAGTTGATTTTGTAAGACACCAATTAAGGGTCTTTGATGCACAAATTTTTTATTTATAATGTAGCTCAAAAGTACACGAATAACTTATAATAAGCGATAAGTATACTCGTAAGATTGGTCTAAATAGTAACTACATGGTTTTAAATAATTCAAAAAATCTCTTAAAAAGAAACACAAAAATAAACCTATATATTTTGTCACAAAATTTGATTTTAAAAATTCTAATCTAATGAAAAAATAATAAAAGGATAAATGATAGATTGGTTCACACAAATTATATACATATATGCAATTAATAAATCTATAGGAAATTAATGCTGCATTCAACTAGTTGATTATATTTGGTAGAATTAATTAGTTTAATGAAATATAAATCCATATTATTGATTCTTACTTATATATATAAATAATATTTCTATCAAATCACTATTTGTTATAAATGAAATTACTTAATGCCTTTGGTTGGGTAGTTAGTTAATTAAATTAAATTAAGATTATTGTTTAAGAAATTAAAAAAACCATTTAACTGGACACTTTCGATCGGGCAAACTATTTAAACTCTTATTCAAGCTATCTAAATTAGTTATAGATTGATGTATCTAAAATCTAATTTCAATATTTTAAATTTATTATAAAAAAATATATCATCAATATATTTTTCAATAATAAACTTGGTAAAAATCTTAAAATAGAAAATAATATGTGTTTAATAATTATTAAAAATATTCTCCAAAATAATCTATACAAACATATCAATATAATTAAAATACCATTATCATAATAGCCAAACATCTTAAAAACAATGAAAGATCAATAAATTATTTTATAATAAATTCAAAAAATACAATATTATTTACTAAAAAGAAATAAAAATATAGATTAGATTTATACCAAAAAGATAGATGGATGGATGTATCCTATGCCATAGAAGAGATATTAATCTTCATAATATTTTATTGATTCAAATAATAATTTCATATCACCTAATCTGGAATAACTCTATTTTATTATCTCTTATTTGTGGTAACCTAATCTAAATTGTATACAAAGTAAATATACAACTAAAGAAAATCAAACTGTTCAGCTCTCAAAAACTGAAAGAAGAACTTGAAAATAAACTATTCCTAAATATTCTATATGATTAGTGCTTCTTGTGTGTTTTGAAGAGAAGAAAATAAGTGAATTTATAGATGAGGAAATGAGAGAAAAGTGGATCGTAAGGTAAAATCTTCGCGTACTTTGGCTTACATTTATCCACATTGTGGCCTATGTTTCATTTTGGTTCGTCTCGATTTGTTTAGAAAGGATTGAGCTGAGACCAACATATATTTACGTCATGGCTCAAGTCAAATTATTTTTTTCTTCATTTTCATATTTCCTTTTCACCCTTTATAACTGGTTGGAACATATTAAATCCTTATATATATTTGTTCTTTTATTCTTCTAAGTTAAAAATGAGTACTTCAAGCATGATCCTTTAAGTATTTATCATTTAAAGCTAAAAATACCTGAAAACAACAAAACACATCCAATATTATAAAAACATAGATTTGTTATGATAAAATCATGCATATTAAAATCTATTTATAATAATTAAATGTAAATAAATAATTTAATATTAATGTTTTTCAAATAGTTATCGACCTTATTTGAGTTATATTGAAAGCATTGACGAAAGTAAAGTATCGAGAACCAAGCACATTGAGAATGTATAATACAAGATCTCTTTCGGTCACTAATTCACTAGCATTTGCTAGATGATATAC